>JAOXJK010000001.1:107493806-107511875 GCA_025774025.1 Xenus cinereus | reverse complement strand
ATTGAAGTACTTTTTTGCTGCTACACAATCATTCTGACTACCCCATGAGTAAGGTAGGACAAACAGATGCTCGAATTGATTTTAAGGTCAAAAGTCTACATAATAGGTGAAAAGAGATAGTAAATCTTATCTTCTGATTGCCTGTGTTCCCAGTCTTGATTCTTCCTAAGACCGTTACAAGGAATCTGATGAGTAGTAGGGGAAATACGTGGGATTTGCTTGGAAGAGATTTTTGGACTCATGGTGCAGTTTGTACGACATATTCAAATATATGATGAAAAGCCATGGCGTACATATCATGTATTTCTTTTCAAAGCCTCTTGTAGGAGGCTGGGCTGGTAATGCTCAGAGAAAGCTGTACCTGCCGGGCTCTTTACTTGCTGGAATTCTGTGTATCTTTCCACCCCCCCAGCTGAGGGGGCAAGGGGCACAGAGCCACCAGCAACACTTGCAGCCCTGCACCTGCCCCCAAAGCTGGGGCACCTGGTACTTCACCCAGCATGCAGGTGGTTGCACCAGTCACATTTGAAACCCTCTATTTCTCTTGCTGATGCATTCCAGGGAACTTTTACTAGCTCAATAATTCCAACAGGTGTTCTCTCAGTCTCAGGATATTTATTCCATGTCTCACTGCTTCAGTAAGAAGTTTGAGCTTTGATAATTACCCCAAATGAAAGACCAGTATTTTATTTAATACTATATTCATGTGTCTTTTTTCTTCCAGAACACATACCTGTAAGCAACAGGAAAAATTTTAATGATGCATTTGTAAGAAATCATGCACTTGATTTGTAGGAATGTTATGAATCTGTAATTGATTTTAATGGAAGATACAATATGTCTTTTGCAATTCAAATAGTGTTTTAGTAGTCTTTTAATGATTGGTGAGGTTTTTTTCCAAATGTCAGAATACACTAAAATTTCCATTTCATATTTTTTTCTCAAGTATAAAGCAGTGTTAAACATAGCCTAAATCAATTAATGGCAGATTTAAGATAACATTTTATACATCTGAAGAATAGTAGAGCTACCTCCCTAGAGTCAGAAAAATGTTTAAGAGGATAAAATAGCCACCATTTAATGAAGACCTATGAGATTTAAGTACCTAGATGCATTGTTGTGGTTTTTTTCCTCCAGATTTAACTGGTCAACTATTACCTCTGGTTCCAGAGAATTTTTCCATTGAATATATTTTGAAAGCTTTATAGAACAGTGAGTATTTTCATATAGTAATTGCATTAATAAAGCAGTGTGCTTTTTTAATCAAAAATTTAATGGTACTAGCTAAGTTTATAGTTATTAAATATTATGTTTTTTAAAATAACATCAGTAATAAGTACTGCTTATTGTTCCTTAAACTAAAGGAATAGTTAATATTTTGAAATATAACATTTAGAAGACCACTCTTCTAATGGAGAAGAGGGTAGGATACAGCAGCTTATTCAAAGGATCCTTTTACTCACAGGCTAAATCAAGAACACCAACCTTTTCAACTTTCTGTCTATGACATAAAAAGAATTTGGGTCCTGAATCTCATGTTCTATGCTCATTTATGTTTTCCCACATTCTTGAAGCATTAGATTTACTTTGCATGCAAATATCAATTGTACTAACTATGAGTATTATCACCTGAAGGAAGCAGAAGAGTTATTGCATATGGCATGTAGTGGGTGACAAGGGAGGGTTACCAGGTGCTGAAGGAAGGCAGTGAATGTAAGAATACAATAAACATCAGAAAAAATTATCTGACCTGTCATTTATGCCTAAAGGCCTTGGAAAAGGCAGAAAACTACAAGAGGTTATCAGGATGAGTACATTCCCCTAGCAAGTATCATTCAACCTTTAGGTCTTCCGTTGAGCATATTTAATCTAACTGGAGCCTTTTTGTTATGCTCTCAGTCCTCATCAGACATAAGAGCAAGAAGGGTTAATAGTTCAGGGCGGTTATTTCACCCACACCAGCAAACCTGATTATGAGCACAACACTACTATGAAAGTAGATAGCAATACTAAGGACACCCTGGAAGTTACTGGTGTGAAATTAAAGCCTCAAACTATAGATATCAAAGGCCACTTTAATTGAAAGCTGCAGAAAGTAATTCTAACTTAATAATAATAATAATAATACTCAATTACACACAGGCACTCCTGTAACTCTTACAGACACAAAGGGATAAAGGAAAGGGTTTTTTTGTCTTATTGACACTTTGCTTTAACCTAATACTATAATCACTCCAGGCTATATTCACTCTGCAGTATAAAAGTGTTTTATAAACTTCTTTAGCTGCACAACTGCTTAAAGAAGTAAGACTATGTTAAGCAGGAAACATTTACTAAATAAAGTAAATGCTTACCATTTAATAAATCTTACATTTTTATACCTAAACAGTGGAACAAAGTGTCTGGGTTCTCTGTCTTGGCCACCCTTCTTTTTTTTTGTGCTTCAGCAAGGCAGTATTTCTGAGGCTTATTTAATCTTTCATGTAGGTATAGAAAGAAAAGATTTCTGGGTATGTGCTAGCATTTAAGATTTGGTAAGCTCTGGGTGGAAGAAAACAAACACCCTCCTCCCTTACCCAAATAGGATAACTGTTTCTGTAGTTGTTTTCATGAAGGACTGGTGGTGTATCATTCTTGTGCCATCATAGAATGAGACTGATTCTAAAATACATATAATTGTTTTTTGTTCCATGTTTTGTTTTGAATGTCTTTTGTGTATCCATAATTTATTAGCAAATACCTTTCACAATATAATAGTGTGATTCTTAATTGAAATTATTAAACATTATTAATTCTTCCATTTACTTTCACTGTAATCTATAACCTTTGAGACATGTCCAATAGAATTATTTCAGCAAAAATGTAAAAAACAAAAACAAAGGGAATTAAAATTATTTTAGTGTACAAGCACTTGTCATTCTGGATAATAAAAAGACCTTTTAGATAGTCCACTATATGGATAAAATTAGATTTAAGACTAAAAGCTCTATCTTCTAAAAAGAACACTGAGAAAACAGGTCTGTGAAAGAAAGATGATATGAAACAGTCTAGTTTGAAGTGAAGTTTAGGATGAGAACAATGAGAAACTTACTTCAAAGAAAAATCAGTTTAATATAAAATTTATGAGAAAATGGTAAGAAAAAGAAGTATGAATATGAAAAAAATCTCAATCAAATAACAATTAAATTGGAAAAGACAATTTTTCAGGTCAAGGGGATTAGGTTAGAAGAAGCCTTGAGTATGTAAATGAACAAACAGTACACTAGGAATCATTTAAAAGAGTTTTGCTACAGCTTGTGTGGATATGTGGACTGTAAACTCAACTGTTATTTCATAAAGATACCTTAAAATATTTGGGTATTTTGTCCCACAAAAGACAAAGGTATATAAGCAGAATCACTGCTACAGTGTGCATCTGCAGCTTTCTCACAGTGAATTTTTACTACAACAACTCTGAGTACATTTATTGGTCATATAAATGCCAAATATATCTATAAACACTCTTTTTATAGCACATATTGGAATGAATTGGTACAAAAGAATTTCCCCATAAAGAAATGGTCCTCAACACAAATTCTATAATCACAATTAACCTGAACTTTGCTGACACAAACACGTATTATTTGATGTTACTATTGTTTGATTAATTAAAAATGAGCTGAAAGCCACAAAAGTTTGTTCTGGCATTTTAAGTTTTATATTGTGGTTCAAATAGCTCCTGAAAAATTGATTTTGGGTTACTTCTTGTAATTACAAAACATTAAGATTTTTGTCTTTTTTCCAGTCACCACAAGAAGATCTAAATTATTGAAGAAGCAAAATCTGAGGCTGCTATGCATAAAATATGCACATACACATCATAAAACCAAAAATCAATAGCATTAGTTACTCAATACACTCTCTTAAAAGTTTTCAAATCAGCTTTTCCTGTCTTTAGATTTTTTTCAGATTCCTACTTTGCAGAAGAACTCCCATGGAGAATTACGCACCTGTTATTCAGCGCATTTCCTATTACAACATATTGAAAACAAAAGAACAGCAGATTGCACAATGTCAGAGTTAACAGGAAGGTAGAAATGAAACACCCAGTGACAGAGACTTAGAAGCAACAAAGTGAATTAAATCCATATAAAGGAATAATCCATTTAAATGTTACAGTACATTTTCAAAGAATTTAGAAGAGTACAGTAGATGTCTCTAAATGAGGTGCCTACGAGTAATTAAGTAGTTAGATCCTAGTGGAACCAAAACACAGAAATCTCAGCTGTAAAATAAATATATGTATATATAAATAAAATAATATGTATAAAAGATCAATCTTTAGTCAAATCCAAGATATCAAATGACCAAAAATAAACACTCTCAATAGATTTTTTTAATATAACAAGAAAATAATTAATATAATTTATCTGCAGAATTATTAATCACCTTTGTCATTTTAACTTGTGGTTATATTTATAATTCATTCATCAGTGCAAATGTTCAGATAGATTTTTGTCTTCATTTTAGATATGGCATTCTGTATGGCTCCTTGGACATAGAAGAACATGCTCCAAATTTGCTTTTAATAAATGAGTTTTCTTTAGTTCCAGTTTGATATTTGTAATGCAGAGCTTGTTCTTTCAGTGCTAGAAAACAGTGTTATACTCATCTCTTCATAGGCCATTGAATATTTTACTCTGTTCCTCAATATCTTTTCCCAAAGATCAGCCGTTACTCTACATGACAGGCAGGCTGATTGGGACTGAAATAATTTGGAAAGATTGTACTGGGATGTCAGATGGATTAATATATTTCTACAAATAGATCAATAAGGAGGAGATAATATTTGTCACCTTTCTCTTCACTTGCTGATTCTTCTGCTCTAGTATCACAGTTACTAGGCTACTCTCACACATTTAGCCTCTCCAGGGAAAATATCTACACTGTCATTTTAAATTAGGGCTTAATACTTCGCTTGAGCTCAGACTACCTTATGCTACTTGATTCTGCAAATAATCCCCAACTGGACCCTTGCTTTCAGTAACACCAACATGTAGACTATCGGTTTCCACAGATCTTCGTATACAAACTCTTTGCTCCATGCAGACCTAAATCCAATGATGCTGTGGTCCATTTTTACCTAGGAAAAGTCCATGCCGTCAACATGTAGACAACAGACTATTAAGTTTTACACATTACTTACTCTTCAGCATCGGCATCAAAAGCAAAAGAATTCCCATTTTATTCTGGTCGCCACCTACAGGTTTTTCACTATAATGGTAGTCTTCCCAAAAATTATACTTAATTAAGAAAAGAGCAAGAGAAGAAAGAACAATCCTAGCACAGACAAGGCAGTGCCTCCTGACCAAGGCAATCCCACAGCACCTGAGCAGGGTGGGGCAGCAGGTCCCATAACAGCAACAGACTCGGTCAACTGTCTATTGACCATCAAGCAAATATGAGGCCTCACATCAGGCACAAGGACAATCCAGAAAAGCTAGCACAGAGGACAGACCAAGCAAGGAGCAATGTGCTCAACACAGGCTACCTACAACACAGCTCAGAGCAAGACTGGGTACATGAGTCCGAGCTGAGATGGGGTTCCTGGGCTGTGATCAGAGGGTGTGAATGGATGTCCCAGGTGAGGCTGGCCAGAGTCATTAAAATCTGCTGCTCTAGTCAGTCTTCTGACAGCACACAGCTGTCACTACTATTGAATGTAATTTTTTTTAAAGTTAACATTTTTCAAGGAAAAATACCTAATATAGATAAGAGTGACTGTTTAAAGTCACTCAGACTGACCAAGGCTAGTGACAACAGCAGCTAAGGGAAGTGTGTATTAGTGCAAGCACAAGTACTCCAGCTCTGAGGGAGCCCAAGACTGAATGTGTTTTGTATTTAAAAGAGTCAATGGATTGTTCTTTCATTAATTTATCCAGCCTTCCTTTGCACTCCCTGTAAACTTTAGTATCCATAACATCCTATTGTAATGAATTTTAAAGTTTGTTTATATGTTCCCAGGGGATTCAGATATATTTGTTAAACTTGGCTCCTACTCCATAGAAAATGTCAATGACCATTTCTCATTAGCAAGTACTAGGACTCTGGAGCAACTATATTGGTGCTGAGCATGACACTCAAATTATATATGTATCCTGAGGTTTTACTTCTAGCCATCTCTAGCCTGTATCCACAGAATGAACAATCATTAGCAATTAGAGCACACAGATGGGCTCCTGCAGCACAACTTTCAGTTTACTTTCACCTGAAAGAACCACAGTTTGCACATACTGTGATTAAAAACAAAGCTTAAAGGGGACACAATCCTAACTTCAAACAAACACCCTCCTATATCAATCAAAAACACTAATGTAGCCACACCCACTGAGAAATGCATTCCAATTTATCTGCTGTAAGAATGTCATGATATCATAGACTTCTAAAATATTCCTCTATTCCACTCCCTTCCTCCAGATTTTTTCCTGGACTGAAGACTCCTGCCTTACTTATTTATCGTAAAGCACATATTCCATACTTGTTCATCCTTCTTGCCCTTGCTTGAATCTTCTCATTTATACTATATACTGGAAATAAAACTGCAAACAGCATTTAAGATGTAATAAGCAAATAAGAGATTTCTGGTCAGAAAGAGGGTATTACACTTTGAATACCCTCCCAATATTCAGTACATTAGGGGTTTCTTGAATGAAAAACACAAGGTATAATATTACTTTATTACTAACTTTATAGCAGGAAGAATGAAGCAAATATTTTCAGCACTAAATGACTATAAGGATTCACCATATAATTTTTCAGATATCTGCTGTCCTAGAACCATTATTTCTTTGTGATAAATTCTGGAATATTTTGAATTCATTACCAAAACATACACAGTCATTGTTGATCATGCTTACTAATATATTACTTCTAGCATTCCTTTTATGTCATTGCTGAAAAGTCTAATTTTTTTTTACAGAAGTTCAGTTTATGTATTCATCAATTAATAACAAACATTTTTTGTTCGAAAAATTAGCTACAGCCTCATCTAGATGAGAATTTCTGTGGATTTTTTTATCTTTCACATTTACCACTTCTGTTTGCAGAAAACTGCATATCTGTTGATATAATGCCCAAGGCAACAAATTAACAATTTGAAGCAATATTACCTTTAAACTGAAAAAATAAGTTAAATTGAATTTGCATCAGAAATTTTGTTCAACCTGCATGTCAATGCTGTTTTAGTTATGAAATTAGTGAACAGAATGAATTAATTGCAGAAAGAGTTAATCAAACCAATAGAACAAATCACTGACTACATCAGAAGGCCTACTGTTTAAAATAGAATAGTTAAATAGCTTCTGATCTGTGGAGAATAAAATTTCTTTTGTTTGTTTGTTCATTGTTAAAGCACAGTCTTAATCATTGCAACAGTGCAGAAATATAATTTCTTTGGCATCTAGTCATTAGCACTGGTAAGAACTAATTGGATATTAAGCCAATGATGACAACAGTGGAACTGGTACAGATTTACAGAACGTATAGGCACAATCATTTAAGAATTCAGTGTGTTTCACAGTCTTAAAGTAATAATTTATGCCCCCTTTTCTTTTTCCAATTTTTGTCTAACAACAGTGTTGTCAATTAAAATAAAACTCAAATAAAAAAGAAATCCAGTAAGTAGTTCATGGTCTTGATTTAATTTGTACTGAAGTAGAGTTACAACAATATCAGCTAAACAGATCCCGTTTAATGAAGTGTGATTTTTGGTAATGACCAGAAAGGAACTTGCAGTACATTTATAGGAAAAAACAATAAAAGTTAAGAAAAATCATAAGAATTTGTTCTTCAAACATTTTCTCTAATCCTACAGATAATGTTAGGCCCTGTACAAGGATGTTAGATCTTCTTGTCTAACTCTTTTTGCTCTAACTCTAAGACTGACTCTAGATTTTTCTTGTTTCTCAATTTCTTTCAGTAGCTAACTACACAAAATAGTTGTACGAACTCAGTAGCTATGTATACAAAGAGCATCAGATGTGTTAATTACTCCGCTTTAGGTAACTCAAGCCTCTTACAACTCAAATAAGGCTCTACACACCAACTTGCTAACTCTTCTGTTCTTGAGTTCTGTCTTGAGCTCTGATAGTATTTTTTCCCTTGTAATCAAGAAGATTTTCTTGCCTAAACTGCAATGTTGTCATGAGCTACTGCAGTTTCAGTTAATCCACTTTTACAGTGGAATATTATTTTATCAAACAGGGAGACAAAAAAGTTCGATCTTAATCTTGTTATCATCACAGTTTCAGAGTTTGGAAAAATCAGCTGTAGACTGGTAGGTGGTTCTGACTAAATATCATAGTAAAATATTACAGAACTGAGAGCATAGTTTATTATGCAGTCATGCACAACAAACACAAGAAAAAAAATATTGTTATGATTGCAGGATTGAGCTTCTTCCAGTTAGACTTTTTATTAAAAACAAAACCACAACCCAACAAAAAGAACAGAAGTACCAGGAACAAAACACGTATGTGTATTGGAAAAGAAAAATTGTGTAGAAGATTTTGATTCATAGGGTTTTCAAACTGTTCTATAAGGTATTAGACGGTATTATTCTTGTATATTTTTTCTTTTATATTCTTCTTATAACTTAAATTCCTATCACAGCAGATGAAGTAGCCTTTATTTATATGCAACTAGAGATTTGCAGCACAATTTGTTTTGTATAAAGCTCAATAAAATATTTTCTATCTGCAACAGAAAGATGCATAAGGGTTTTTCATCTGAAAGCTCTCTATAGAGATCTAAGGTTTGAATGAAACAAAATATACCAGGATTTTTGATTACATTGTGTAAAATACTTCACAGCACAATGTTAAAATTTAATAGGGGAATTTTGTAAATATTTCAGACCAGATGTTGAAGAGCAACCTCATTTTACACATATTAAACACTGTAAAAGGCCATTTTTACAATGTTAAAATGTTACAATGGCCTATTTCAAATTGAATAAAACTATTCAAATAAACCTTTCATCCATGAGATTGTATATGGCAAGAATTCATTTAATATAATGTACATTAAGCTTGCATTCGAAAGTCTCTCTCCTGTCTGGATCATTTATTTTAAAGGTAGAAGTCTGAACATTTCCTTCTCAAGGGATTTTTTTGCCCTTTCATACTTCTTGGATTACATTTATAAGTAACATTTTATTGCAAATCTACACAGTTGAAGATTAATTTTGAGAGATACAGTGTTATTTTAAATAAATTTTTTCTATACAGTTTGAACATATTCTGCTGGGAAAGATTGCCCTTGCAGATAACAGCTATAATTTCAATTTCTAAAATCCTTGTATTATAATTAGGGATAAATAAATAAAAGTAGACTATTCCAATGAACCATCAATTTGCCTGCTGTAGTTACAGCTGGCTGGGATTCATATTTGCGTGATATATTCCCACAGGTGGTTTGTCACTGCTTGAGCAAAGACTGGCTTGGAGTAATAAATATGTAACTAGAATGTTGTTGGTTGGAATTAGGCAAATTCTAATTCAAACCCTCTGGACAAAAAATTGTAAAGTCAAAGCTTGGGCTAAAACAGTTCATTGGAACTGGATAAAACAGCACAGGAAGTTCTGGAAATAAAACATCTAAGATTTTACACAGGTATTCTTTTCAATATTTTTATCATTTTATGAAAATAAAGAATGAACAGAAAGTTAGAAAATCATTGTAAATGCATTATAAAAGCATCCCAGCAGCAAGTCCCTGACCAGATTTTTAATTTGCCTTTCTTTTTCTGTTGTGTCTTGATGTAGCAATTAACTTAGTATGTGTTCTATCCATATATATTTTTTATCATAGAATCATAGAATGGTTAGAGTTGGAAGGGATCTTAAAGATCATTTAGTTCCAACCCCCCTGCCATGGACAGGGACACCTCCCACTAGACCACGTTGCTCAAAGCTCTGTCCAGCCTGGCCTTGAACACTTCCATGGAAGGAGCATCCACAACTTCTCTGGGCAACCTGTTCTAGTACCTCACCACTCTCACAGTAAAGAATTTCTTTCTAGTATCTAATCTAAATCTCCCCTCTTCCAATTTAAAACCATTACCCCTCGTCCTGTCACTACACTTCCTGACAAAGAGTCCCTCTCCAGCTCTCCTGTAGGTCCCCTTCAGATACTGGAAGGCTGCTATAAGGTCTCCACGGAGCCTTCTCTTCTCCAGGCTGAACAACCCCAGCTCTCTCAGTCTGTCTTCATAGGGGAGGTGCTCCAGCCCTCCTATTATCTTTGTGGCCCTCCACTGGACCCGTTCCAACAGGTCCATGTCCTTCCTGTGTTGAGGACTCCAAAGCTGGACACAGTACTCCAGGTGGGATCTGGAAGGAAATTCTTGATTTGTAGTTTTAATGAAACATTGGAGGCTGCAGGACACTACTTCTGGGAGACCACCTGCAACAACCGATGCGCAGCAAGTCCAGGAGCCGCCGACCTATGTGAACATCACACTCTACACTGGGCTCGTCACCCGGCTGGTTGAGCAAGAACCGTACAACCTACCTCACAGTATTTCCTTCAACTGAAAATGGTGAGAAATGGACTTTTATGAGCATCTTGGAGACAAATACGGGCATCACGTGGGATGCCAACACTTGACAGAAGATCCCAGCTGGAAAGCCAACTGGTCCATCAGAGAGAGACGTTCAGCTCAGCAAAACGGGTCCCGTCTTTCATGACCTGTGCTGCCTGAATGTGACAAAATGACAACCAGATTTCCATGATGGATTTTATTTCTGTCCAACAGCCAGCCTTGCTTTGCATCACACGCCCAGAAGAGCCAAATCTGTTCTACCGCCCCTCAAATACCCACGTCTTGTCCTTTCCTTCTTGGGCATTAAACTAATCCCCACAAATGGAAGGCAGAGCAAACACGTAATTCATTTAAAAGGTCTTGGTCCCATCTGACTGGGACTATGGGTGTGTTACAATGGAATTAAGATAAAGCAAATGAGTTACACACCCCTGTTATTTTGCAGTCCTACTTATCTTCCTCAAACTGCCAGAGGCATCCTAATCCCCAGTTTCAAGAGAATAAATTCTTAAAAATGAAAGGAAAGCAATTTTCCAAGCCATCCCACCTGGCAGGGAGATGGCTCTGCGGGAGCTCGGATGGCTTTGGTTCTCCAGACCAACGTTGCCCCCAGCGCTGGTCAAAGCCAGATTGCCCTTTGTCTCCTGCAACAAAAATGACGAGTTCCTCTTTCAGGTTGGATTTCCATCGGCTTCACAACGAGCACACGGCACAGAGGCAGCCAGATGTGCCCCACAGCTGTCGGTGAGGAGCGATACCCAAGCCCCAGGGAGGAGATAACAGTGGGGAACGCGTGACTTTCTGCTGGATCAGCCGGTCCATTCATCCCCATCCTCCCCTTGGACCTGCTGTTTTAGCTCTGCCATCGCCAGGCACGTCGCCAAGAAACAGTAAAGACGATTTAATTTCTGGAGGAACGGTAGGAAAATTGCAAATCTGGGATATGATGATAAAGACATCATTTTCTTTGTGACTTGTGCCACAGAATCCATGGACATTGTATGAAGATACCTGTCACGAAACGGTTTATTTTCACAGTTTGCTCAAGTGAAACTTCAATGAATTGCCAGGACCTAGAAGAGTTGGAGGGTTCAACCACAGAACCATTCCCTTAAGTTAAAACAGCTTTCCATGAAGTTTTATAAAGTGTCTTTCTTTTAATTTGGACACTGGAAAATGTAGTTTCTCTACCTCGGTACACTTTGAGAAGGAGATACAGATAAACAGTGATTTTGAAAAATACTCTACTGAACAGTAAGATACACAGACTAAAAGGAACTGTCTTATTCCCAAAGAAAAGGCAATGCAAAGCAATAATGTATGTAAAATAAGCTTCAAAAAGATATTATTTTTTTCAGATCAATCTTCAATGAGAGTGTGATCCGACCAGAGAAAACACCAGAGAAGCAACCCTAGATTATTTGTTAAAGGCATTTATTCTCCTTTTTTTCTTTTCTTTACAGATTCCCAAGTGCTATTTAGGGGGGCCAGGGAGCAGGACACAAGCCACCAAGAAGATCCAGACCACTGGCACCACAAGGTGCAGGACGAGCGTCCTCACACTGTCTCTGGGTGGATTTTTGTTGGGCTTCTCCAAGCCAGGCTGGAGTAAAATAACCCAAACACCGTGCGTGCAAATCTACACCTGCGCGGGGGACAGGGCGTTTTAAAAGAAATGGCTTTAAAGCACATTAATAGTTGCTGAAATTCTTCATCTCGGGAGCAGCCCGTCTACAAACGGTTTGTGTTTTCAACGGTGTTAGAGCAAATTAACTCCCCGGTGTTTGAAGTCTGAAGCGAACTGGCTCCTCCGCGGTAATTACCGCCCGTTGGGGTACAAGTAGCTGCTTGTGGCAGCCCCGCGCCCTGGCTTCGAGAGGCGATGCTCCCCGAGCACTGCCGCGGCTGTTTACATTTCTGAAGAGGAGCCTCAAGAACTGTTTTCCCCTCCCCTGCTTTAGAAAACTCTCTCCAGAAGAGCTTGTTTAGCCAAAGACCCTGGAAGCTTTTGGGGGAAAAAACGAACAACAACAACAACAACAAAAAGAAAATCAGAGAAACTTTGACAAACACCATTTCAACGCTGCTTCCTAGAGCAAGCTGTATAAAATTATCTTGGATACGTGCTTTTCCCACTCGGTTAAGCCAGGCTGAAAGGGAGAATTCCCCGGTGATTCAGCACATCGTTTGAAAACGTGATGCTTTTATTAAGCCCGAACAAAGCGAGGCCTCTCAAGGAGGCACTTGATTTCCAAGCACCTGGAGACGTTCAGCGCTTTGCCAAGCGCTCGGGGTGGGTCCATGCCCAGAGAGCAAAGCTTCGCTGATGAAGGTACAAGCCCACAGGTAGCAGCATAATATTGACAGCACCTCCAGGAAAAGGATTTATCAGCTTAATTTGGCTCTCCTAAGAGGGTTCAGCACAGCATCAGCAAGTTAGTCCGGGCTTCAGACGTATAAAAAGATGCAAGGCGCTGGAAAAAATACACGCTGCTCCCTTTGCATCCCTCAGTTATTCACCTCTCTCCTTAATACACGCCCTCACTTTCTCAAATTTTCATTTGGTCACGCTCCCTTAAACACAGAACACCCACCCTCAGAGGCCACAACCTCTCTGTGCCCAGTGGTTTTATATTTTAGGGTGCTCTTTTCACTTGGCAACCTAACCAACATCACCCTGTGGCTCAGCAGCATCAGTCGGCCTTTTATCTCTCACCACAAGATCTCTAAGTGCTTAGAAATTACCCCAAAATGTCCTCCACAAACGTGGTGGTGAAGTTCTTTGCATCTAGAGGAACCCTCGTGGTCTCAATCCAGGTCCATTCTCCGAGCGCTCATCACTCCCCTCTCAAGTTTTATTTGACAGACCTTAAGGACACACAATGTAAAGGGTAAAAAAACCAGAGAACAAAACCAGAGATCAAAGACTGCCCCCGCAGACAGAAATGAAACTTAATATGCCTTGAGAGTGCTCTCATATAAATAAGTATTTTGAAGCTGATCAAGTGTTCGTAAGTATTACTATGCTCATAAATATCTGCTCATAGGAAGAAAAAAAAGACCAGCTAGGAGGATTTGGCTGTATACAAACTGTACTCATTTCCTAAAATGAGCAAATTAAAGGAAAATATTTTTATTTGTTTCCATCTAGGAACATGATCTTCAAGTTGATTGTGCCATCTCTGGAAAGCTATCCAAGGAGGTAGGCAAAACTGGGGAAATCAGCAAAATTCACCCCATAGAAATCCCGTAAAACCGAACCAGGCACACGTGGGGCTACGCGGAGATCCTCAATAAGAATCCAAATTAAAACCGGAGGGTGGGCTAGGCAAACTACATCAAAATCCAGAAGCTGAGTTCAGTCAAACAAATAGTATTTAGTAAAAATGAGGATTGAGATCCTGTCCATCTGGCAAATGTCTGAGACATCCTCTTAAAGCTCTCTTGGCTCTGCAAGAGCAGGACTTTATCCTCTAAGGAAAAGAGACGGAAAACAGCTCACAAACCTCCTCCGTGCAGATTTCAGTCCCTAAGGATATGATCCGAGAAGCAGTAGTTTCATCTCTTTATTCCCAGCACAGGAAAGAATAGATTGGGCGACGATGTTATCTTTTCCAGTTTGCCTAAAAAGAAGGCTAAACCTCCTTTTAACGTCTAAAAAGCATTGTCTGGCTTCACCTTTATGTGCTTGGGATTTGGAAAGGGATATACACACAGCTGATTCCCCCCAAAATATGCAACTCTATCAGGAAAGTGGGGACAAGGGACATACATAAGGGACAAGGGACACAGGACTCGGTAGTAACGCAAAACCTGCCACTGGTGGACCCATTCAAAACACCCGTAACTCCTTAACTCTCCTGGCAGAGGTGACCGTGGCCAATAACTTCAGTCAACTGATTAAATAAAGAACATTTACCCCAGACTCAAATGGATATTTCATTAATTATGTGAGAAATAAGCTAAGATTAAGCCAAGATAGAGACCTCTCTTACGGGAGCAGAGGTCAAGAACTAAGAATTTGTTTAATCTCATGGATAACAACAAACTGACATCAATAAAAAACAAGGTCTAACAAATGCATTCTTAAACACAGGGCTGAGATTTTGTAATGCTAATATTTGTGTATAGACTCGATCCACTAAAGCAACCCTATTCATGCTTCCCAGTTGATGAACCTTCTCCATGCAGGGAAAAAGACTCAATTTGGGTAATAACATTTATAGTTTACTGGAAAGTGCTGACCCCCACCAGAGTAAAGTATATTTTCAGCAGTATTTAGAGATTTTGGGTGCAGAGTGGGGTGAAAAGAGCTCATTTGGGTAAAAGACCTGACTGTTTCGTGGGAAGGGCAGATCTGAAGCTGAGCCACCGGAGATGTTTCTGCATCCCCACTAAGCGTGTGGGCGCATCCACCACCTGCCCAGGATCGTGTCTCAACCTCACCTTCCTTCACAGGTGAAGAACCTACCCAAGGTGAAAGTCGTGTCTCACCACGCTCTTTGTAGTGATAGGACAAAGAGTAATGGTTTTAAACTAAAAGAGTGGAGATTTAGATTAAAGGAAGAAAATTTTCACACTGAGGGCGGTGAGGCCCTGGCCCAGGTTGCCCAGAGAGGTGGTGGGTGCCCCATCCCTGAAAACATTCCAGGTCAGGTTGGACAGGACTCTGAGCAACCTGATCTAGTTGAAGATGTCGCTGCCCATTGCAGGGGATTGGCCTTTAAAGGTACCTTCCCACCCAAACCATCCTGTGATTCTATGATTCTTCACTTCTTCTTGGCGTGCCCCATCCTCCTCAGCTGTGGGGTGCTCAGGGTCCAGTTGACCGCAGCAAATTAATTTCCCATTTAATATACAATTTTCGGTGACCATTCATTGAGCTTCTTGCCCTTAATCGTTTTGCTTCATTTATCTATCAAGGGTGGCTCTTCCCTATACTAAATACAAGGCCACGGGGCTCCCAGCAAGCCTTGGGCCAAGACCTCCAGAGCCCTGGTCAGGTCACCAGGAGCCGACTTCCAAGTATGAGAAGCGCTGCTGGAGGCTGTTGCTCTGATAAAGACACATTTTTCCCCAGAAAGGTGCTGCTATTCCATGAAGCAGAAAGCATTCCCCGCTCACCCAAAGCATTACAGCTGCGGCATCTTAATGCTGAGCAAGAGAGGAAGCAAAACATCCTAAAAATCTACAATTTATATATTAATAATATTTATATATTATAAAGAGTATGTTTAAATTTTCATATTATAAATAGTATTTATAAGTTCATAATATATAAATACATACACCATAAATATATTAATAATACGATTTCAAGGGGCTTTTGCTGACCTCTGAGCCGTTCTCGTATTTTATTTCCAGCCGCAGGATGGTCATACAGGTAAGTGGAAGACTAAACGTCACGATCTTGCAAACAGTGGCCTCCAAAAAGCCTGTGAGACCATCTAAGCTCACTCCTAAAAAAGGGAATTCCAAGCTTTTTGCAATGTTATTTTTTCTAGGCAAGAACTTGCAATTTTTTTCTTCTCTGTCCAAACAAGCACAGGTATGAATCCCGGCCATTTTAGGTTCTGAGCACAAAAAACAGTTTATGAAACAAAATAAGGGCTCAAATGGAGGAACTCAGCCTGAACCTGACCCTTCCCTACTTGGCAAGTGCTTCTACTTCAATGATCCATCCCTAAAAGATCCGTCCAAGAGCTGGGGAACAACCCCATCCAAGAGCTGGGGAAGGTGGAAAGAAGGATTGGATGCAAACGCACAGATTACTGTATGGTAATGACATTTTTCAAAAATATTATGCTTCAAATAGTTCTAGCACGAAGCAAGGAATTACATCATTTATCAGAACCTGGGAATTCCGGACTCCTGAACACCTGGGACTTCCAGTCCTAACATATCCTCTCCCTAAAAACCCACAGCAGATGCCGAAAATTATCTGTCCCTTTGTGATTCCGTACTGAAAGCGCCTTCTCCTCCTTTGAAGAAGCGGGTAAAGAAAAACCTAACAAAGCTTACTTGTTACCGTTTCTTGCAAAGAAAGGCCCCACGACCCATTCAGCCCCTTTTTTTTTTTTTCCCCTTCTTCTCCAAATAAAACGGCGAGCCCCGTACCTCGCACCCGTTTCCATGACAAGCCCGGCACTCGCCTTGGGAGTCGCTGAAGTCAGAAGGACGAGGAGCCCGGCTACGACCGATTCTCCTGGACAAATACGCTGGGTAAACACCAATAACATAATCTACTTAAAAGCGCTATTACCGATGATACAGAACCACCCTGAATTTTTCTAACACAAAAGATAAACGCTACCACAAATATTTGGTTAGTGCTGGGAGCAGAGCAGAAGCGGTTCTGGCCCAGAGCAGCTCCCCCTGAACCGGAGCCGCCCCAGCGCCGCGACCGCTCCATTGGGGCTTTAAACCCACTGCAAAGAAAAGCCCTTTTGGGTTTGGTTGGGTTTTTTCTTTTTTTTTTTAATTTTATAAAGTAGTATTAATATTTGATGATTGCATTCTTCTGCATTCCAAACATATAAATAACTCCAGATTGCTGAACGCTTCGACCGCCAAAAATATATTCTCTTTACCCTTTTCTGCCTTTTTGTGTTGTGAGGTGTGGGGGGGGGGAAGTATACTAACTGTCATGAAAATGCAGCCTGACATCGTGAGTAATTCTAGGCTTGTTCAAAGACTTTATATCTCTAAAAGAATATGAAATCAACCTAGCAGGTCTGTGTAACAGGGATGTGTAGTAATGCAGATATAATGAAAGTGTAAGAAATGAGAAGGCAAAACAGCAGGCTCTGCAGCGGGAACACTTTACAAAGATTATTCACTAATTTCTCCTTTGATTTAATTCTGTGTAGATGTATTCTACGGTCAACTACTTGCACTCAAGCAAGAGAAGCATTTTGAGGTTGCTTTTGTAAATTACAGCGTGGATCGTCGCTACCAGAAGCCTCTACGCCCAAATCCCTGCAAGAGAATTCAGGGGTGAAGTCAGAAACAAAACCATTCCCAACCTCGAGAATATGCCCTCAGAAATTGTTGAGGTCAGCCTTTCCTCAGCACTTCCTCCAGCTCTTCTTATACATTAAATTCTCAACAGCATATACTCAAACAACTGCCTTTTTCATGGGCAAAAAAAAATAATCCAGAAGTCTCACCTCAACCTCGATCCAGTATTTCCATCCCTCTCCCTTAAAACACTCAAACCCCTGCAACCAGGTGATGAAAAACATCAGCAACAGCCCCATTTCACTTAAAATGAAGAAAATGCACACAAAAAAGTCCTGTAACTCCAAGGGCTGTTCTCTGTTTTAACCTGCTGCTTGGAGCCTCTATTTTTGTAGGACAGCACCTTCACCTTCCTAAGGCTGGTGAGAGCCTGGCCCAGGTTGCCCAGAAGCCCAGGTTGGCCAGAGAAGCTGTGGCTGCCCCATCCCTGGAGGGGTTCAAGGCCAGGTTGGAGGGGGCTTGGAGCA
>JAOXJK010000001.1:107462391-107491779 GCA_025774025.1 Xenus cinereus | reverse complement strand
AAGTGGTTGAGGCACCATCCCTGGAGATATTCAAAAGACGAATTGACATGGTGCTCGGGAATATGGTTTAGTGTTGGCATGTGTGTTTTGTTTGGTGTGTGGGGTTTTTTTGGGTTTGTGTTTTGGTTTTTTTGTGTGTGTTTTTTTTTTTTTTTTAATGAATGGACTAGATGATCTTAAAGTTCCCTTTCAACCTAGGGGATTCTGTGATTCTGTGAGGAACATTTGGAGTGGTGGTGTTTCTCTTCCCAAGTAACCATTTCATGTCATAGAACCCTGCTTTCCTGGAGATGGCTGAAAACCTGCCTGCCGATAAGAAGTAGTGAATGAATTTCTATTTTTGCTTTGCTTGCATGTGTGGCTTTTACTTTACCTATTAAACTGGTTTTATCTCAGCCCATGAGTTTTCTCGCTTTTGCCGTCTCCCATCCCACTGTGGAGGAAGTGAGAAAACAGCTAGGTGCGGTGCTTAGTTTCTGGCTGGGTTTAAACCATGACAGAGGCTCAGGGAATTAAAAGAATTCACATTAATTTTCAGAAAGAAGGACATAAGAAGTAAGCTGTTTCTCTGCTTTTCATGTAGTCCCGCGTAAGGAACTGAGTGTTCTCTATTTTTCTGTAGCAAAGAATGAGCAAAAGGTAACAGCGAAACTTTTCAAGGAGAAGTGGAAGTATAGCTGCAAAATAAATTAAAATACTGATGTAGCATGAAAATGACAGACAAAGGGAAGAAAAATCCAAGACAGCAGTTACAGCTTTGCAATGATATACTATATTTTGATAAGACTTCACTGAGCTATTTTAAGACAGATGTCAAGCATTAGATTGGGGTTTCCACTCCAATTTACAGTAATATAAGCCCATGACAGGTTTATGTTCTCACTGAATATTTGAGCATATAGCAGGTGAAAGTACAGTACAGTTGGATTGCTTTTTATCCTAGGAAAAAAACAACATATACTTTGTATATGCTCAGATGTGGCATTTTCAGCCCACAAGAACCAATACATTTTATGTAGTCTTTTCTGTCACCTTGAGTGCTCTTCCTATTATGCAAGCTGTCTCTCTCTTTTTTTTTTTTAGATTCCACTATACTCTGCCATATGCAGCTTTTCTTTTAAATTGTTCCTTTAGTCTTATTGTGAAAGATGTACATCAAAGCTAGAGTTGTAAAACTGACTAAGCAAGAACAATAGAAAAGCTTGTGTTCAATTAAGATGCAGATTCCAGATTGCAGCATTGCTTGAAAACTGATGTTTCTCTTTTATAGTAGCACTTCTTATGGAATGGAAAAAATACTATCTTAATTACATTTCCAGAACATCTAATTTTTAAAAGGAACAAGCGCTTACTGAGGAAATAAATTCAAATGATTTAAAGTTGTTACTTGATAGGACCGATAAATAGGATTTTCGCCTCTCACATCAGACCTCTTAGCAATTTAAGAGTGACATTCTCTTTAGCACTGAAGACAGAAATGCCTTACAAAGCTGAGAAATTTGAAATCATAAAATTCTGATATGATCAGCAAAGGAGTTTGGGGGTAGAGGTGTGATCAAATGCATCAAGTACAGTTATTTACTCACTGGCTAAGAGGAAGACTCAAGAGTATATCTTTATCGTTCCAGAGAACAAGAGACTTAAAGCCTTCAAACTGAAGGAATTTTTTTTATACAGAAGATAGGAAAAACACAGGTGAACAGAGATTTGACTGTAAGTGATTGCATCATGATTATGCAACAGTTGAAGAGTCCAGATATTTATTTTAACTGTGAAACAAAACTCACAGTTCTTCCTTTTTATTCATGTCAATATTTAAGATGATTTAGGAGATAGGAGATGAAAAACTGATGACAGATTTTGTGAGCTTCTTCAGTATCTTCAGGGATTACTTGTGAGTTAACCTATTTGACACATAAAATATAGGAATGCAGCTGCCTCATGAAAGGGGGTACTGAAGATACTCCTTCCATAATCAGATTAATGCAGTTTGAACAAGATACCTCTTGCTCAATAACAGAATTCGACCCTGACAACCTTCATGCGTCTGTGCACCGATGTGTAGGTGCTGGCATCATCTGCTGTTCCTTCCCCAAGGCAGAATGAAGTTAATTTGGTTAAGGGGATTTTATTTTTTCCTGCAAAGATTATCCCTACAAAGAATAATTCAATTTCAATAAATTATTAATTGCTGGACTAGAATGCTAAACAAACACAAACAAGATTGCTCTATATATGCATGAATGTTGTGTGTATATACAAAGACTACAGGAAATTATAAATTTACAATAAGAATATTAATTTGGTAGTGAAAGTACAAGCGTATTATTTGGCTTTTATACTAAATCTCTTCTGTACACATGAGCAAAGGGACATAAACACTGCAGACTCTTCTTTCTCTGCCACTTTATCAGATTTTTAGCTTTACAGAGAACTGAACGAAAATGCATATCAATTAGCTAGAACTGTCCTATGTGTTGAGTACTGCATCCAGCTCTGGAGTCCCCCAGCACAGGAAAGACATGTACCTGTTGGAAGGGGTCCAGAGGAGGGCCACAAAAATGAGGCACCTCTCCTATGAGGACAGGCCAAGAGAGTTGGGGTTGTTCCGCCTGGAGAAGAGGAGCCTCCGGGGACACCTTATTGCAGCCTTTCAATGTATAAAGGTGGCGTATAAGAAAGACGGGGGCAGACTTTTTAGCAGGGCCTGCAGCAATAGGACATGGGGTAATTGATTTAAACTAGAGGAGTGTAGATTCAGACTAGATATAAGGCACAAATTTTTTACGCTGAGGGTGGTAAAACACTAGAAGAGGTTGCCCAGAGAGGTGGTAGATGCATCATCCCTGAAAACATTCAAGATCAACTGAATGAGTAACCTGATCTAGTTGAAAATGTCCCTGTTCTTTGCAGAAGGGTTAGACTACATGACCTTTAGAGGCCCCTTCCAACCCTATTCTATGATTCTATGATATAGAAGTTAGTGCTTTATTCATTAGCTACATTTAACCAGAGTACCTCCGGCATCTTAAAGAAAAAGAGTAAGATTGTAATCTCTTTTAAAAATGTTTTATACAAAGGGAGGGTGGGAACACACAGGTAAACGCTAGTCAAAAGATAAAGTGTGACAAAACTATGACTGCCTATATAAAGTATGGAAAGCATGGGTGGCAGAAGCTCTCTGGACTTTGGTCCTGCTGCTGCTGCATTGGCAGCTAGGTATTATCACATGCAAACTCTACTTAATCTCTTCCATTGCCGAAGGAGTCAGAGTTGTTGTGCTTTGAGGATGATATACAAGCACCCCTACCGTCACGATACTGAGTATTTCTGACAGGGTGGAACAAAAGTGGCACAGGCAGAAGTTTACCTGTTAAACAGCAAGTCTGAAAACGTATGTAAGTAGGGATATTTTAAAAGTTTGAAAGAAACGCACCTCCTTGTCTTGAGGCAAAGACTTACCTCTTTCATCCTCGGTCGTATTCAACTGTTATGAAACAGGCAGTTTGCAACTTTGCCACAAAATGAGACTACTTTAATAAATGTGAAAAACTGTTTATCCCAGCCTATTTCTCATAAACAGCAGAATTATCATTAACCATAATTAAAGCAAATAAAAACAAATTAAAAAAATGAGCCAGATTTGGAAACAACAACAATTACATTATACAAACAAATAAATATAAAATGTTCTTAATCTAGAGAAAACAGCTATAAATCTTAACTAGAAGCAGAAATACCTTTTTTAATTATACAATAAAAAGGGAGAATACCTACATCTTAAATCAATAGGCGCACAGAAGGTGGTAGGGAATTCAAAATTCTAAAATTATATTATTTTGCATAAGGTATCCTTAATGTGTAAAATTAAGTCAAGAGAAATGAGCTTGTAATTAATACTGATGACAAAGAAAAGAATGGAATATTTACATGTTGCTTTCCCTTCTATTTTCACTCTGTGACATGTCTAATATACAACTCAATTAATTAATTAAATATATTTGGAAAGTAAAACTATATTCTTGACATTTTTCTATAAACAATGAATATTTGATTATTCTAGCATAATAACTTCTAATATAAAAAATGCTAGTGCAATTACATTATATAATCTATTATGCATAAAGTATAATCTTGCTCTATTTAATGCAAACAAATGAAAATTTAGCATATTTAACTGAAGTGTGTAGATGTTTAATTTTTTGATTTTTTGATGATAAGTACCTGAATGGTAACCTTTTAGCTATGCCTCATTGATATTGTGTCAATCAATTATTCAGTGTGAACCTTTCCCTGGTTGTAGATGGGTATTTTGTGAGTGAGTTCTTTAAATAAAGGAGTATAGCCAGCATTTCAAATGCATCTACAGATCAAATTCCCCAGAAATGTAGGCGAATTCAGGTACTATCTATCTTATTTTTAATCATAAAATCATAGAATATCTCGAGTTGGAAAGGACTCATAAGGATCATTGAGTTCAACAGCTTGCTCCTCTCAGGACTACCTATAACTAAACTGTATGGCTAAGAGTATCATCTAGCTGCTCCTTGAACTATGATAGGCTTCACTCGCTGGCCCTAAAATTGAGCTCCGGGGAGGGCCTCTAGCAACTGGCTGCCAGCCTGATGTAACTCCATCAAAATATATATTTTGACTTCCAGAATTTAAGGAAAAGGTTAAAAACAAAAAAGAAAATAATAACAACAACAAAAAAACCCCACCACGTTTGGCTCCTAAAAACATATACCATTAATTCTATGCTGTCTTGTATGGTTGAATTCAATGAAGTTATTTCAGCCATGTTAGCATTAGTGAGGTTTTCTGATTTCCTTATTTGCCTATAGATTCTTCTATACAGGTAAAATGCCAGATTCTTTTTCTCAATTATTTAATACTTCTAATGACTCGTATGATCATGAAATATCACTTTTCGCCTGTCTAAAGAATTTTAGAAAAGAAGGAACAAAGACCCATTTTAGAATAGCTAGGCTTTAGACATATATCTATGCATTCTTAACAACCTGTGAAATTTCCACAGGTCAAAACATCATCTTCTTTTCACTGTGCCTAATTCTGAGAAAAATAATATTATTCTTTTGTCTTTTCTCTCCCCCAGTTAAAGAAAACTGTCCTTTATCATCAATTATGATATAACATAAACGTCCTGATTATTCAATGGATGGAAGACAAGCTGTATTTGGATACACAAAGTATTATCATAGTGAATACTGAGCACTGTAACATAATCAAACAGAAATGGTTTACCAAAATCAACTTGAGCTAAGTCCAGGAGTCAGAAGATACCACAACATGCAGCTTACTCCCTGCTAGAATCTAAGTAGCTGCACCCTGAGAGTAAAAAGAAATTTGGGGGTTCCACTTCTATCTTCCAATACAGCATGAAGAGCAGGATGGAGGGGAGAAAAACATCCAACCACCAATTGGGTATTTTCACCAATTGAAAATTTACTCAGCTTGTGAACTTGTAATAAAGAATCATATTTAAGCATATGTGCATATATGCATATGTGGAGAGAATGTGTGTTCATCATACTATGTACTAGTGCAATGAGTACGTATGTGCCAGTGGAGCTCCATGAGTTTGCACCAGCTTTGCCATACAAACATTCATATTAACTTACCTGTACTATCTGTGCATATATGCGTGATCATTATGACTCATATGCAAATTACCTAATTCATTAGACAACTGGTTTTGGCTTGTGAACTGTGTGATGTTTTAAAGAAAACTTACATTCCACCTAAAAACCAAACCTGGATGTTGGTTTGGGTAGAACAAAGAAATTACCAAGATCTTCTTTGAATGTATCGAAGCCTAAGTCATTTCAAGGGTCACAAAAGCGGTGTTAACTGTTGTCTGTTTGTAAAAATTTCAGGTGTGGTAAAGGTGTACAGAATCAAAAGCTTTTGCACTAACATCCCCTTCCCTCTGTATGAATTTTTTTTTATGTTGATGTCACATTATGATGTTTTATATTAGCAGCATGAAAAATTATTTGATATGAAATGGTTGTAAAGCTTACTAATGTCAACAACTGATTATAAGCCAATGTTAATTACATTCCTTCAGCCAAAACATAATATTTGGATTAGTAGAATGGAAAAATGCATTATTTGCCTTAAAGCTCTAGGAATGACAGCAATCTTATTTAAGGAAAATTCATTTTCCAAAAATCAACCAAATTTTGACTCAGCCTTTCTGAGACAGTAGAGTAACCTCTTTGTCATCCTCTCAGCTGTCTTTACAAAAAACTCACTTGCAGCTGTGCTGCAGTGCATTAATGTCTTTGCACAATAAACTACTGCACAGAAGAATGCTGAAGACTGTATGACTTGAGTTTTGACTTCAGGCAGTAAAAAGCCTAAGAACCTGCTGTCAGTTGTAGTTCATCTCTTGGACTGTATACTTTTTTTTCTGCTTTCTTTTCTTTTACATATGAGAAATTAACTTAAAAACATGCAGAGGAAGCAAAACTATCTGCAAAATTAGGTTGAATTTGACAAACAGTTTTCATCTAGAAAAAGAGAAAGAAGGACAAATTTTGAGAAGATAATATTTATTGGTTTCATTTGTTTCATTTCAGCTCAAACAAATTTACATTCTCTTTCCTCTTTTCAGGGTTTTTGTCTCTGCTATTAAACTGAAAATTGCATTGCTTTTCCACTTTTGATACTAGAAATATCTGTATACATAGCAGATGAAAGAACGGGAGTCTTTCATTACTGTGATGTAGGAATATCACAACTGAAAGAATGAGATATTATACTCCATTTTTTAATCTGAGAGGGCTCCATAATACCTCAACCAAACAATTCAAATTTTCTGGTATTCAAGCAATACTTTTTTGACACAAAGTGTGAAGGGCACACTTATGGCTTTCTGGTGAACTTTATGGAAATAATAAAAACAAACACTCTACATTTAATAGCTTTTAGACTGTAAGTGGAGTACTAATGCTTTAGCTTTTTCTTATGGTTCCATAACAGACCAATGTTTTGCTTTACATAGATGTGGTTATATTTGAGATTATTCAATGCTGCATCAATATTGTTACATAAAATCTTCTACAAGCAGATGTTGCAGGATGTTAGTGAAGTCTTTTCTGTGTAGCAGACTCAAACAGTCCTTTGCTGAAGGATTACAGTCACTGTAGCAGTGTTAGCTCATCCTGATTCTATAGAAAAGTAGTAACAGCTCATACACCAACATCCATGGCATATTTTGTGACTTCAGTGGAACATGTAGAAAACTTCAGAAACCAACAAGCTCCAACTTCTAGAGTAGTTTTGCAAGAAAACTCAGGGAATTGTGAGCTCTCAACTTATTTGAGTCAAATGTTTCTTAAAGCAGACTTTTAGTAGACAGAAAAAGGCAAGAAACTGAAAAGGCCAGAGCATGTTATCAAATTGCAATGGTTCAGTGAAGAACAGAAATAAGCAGCTCTGAGGAAAAAGACCTGGGAGTCCTGGTGGACAACAGGATGACCATGAGCCAGCATTGTGCCCTTGTGGCCAAGAACACAAAGGACATCCTGGGGTGCATCAAGAGCAGTGTGGCCAGCAGGTCGAGGGAGGTTATCCTGCCCCTCTACTCTGCCCTGGTGAGGCCTCATCTGGAGTACTGTGCAGGAATCTAAAGCTCTTAGTACCTTACAGAAGTCAAGTCCCTTTTTTCAAATCATGGGAACCATTAAGCCTTAAAAAGAAATCCTAGGGTATAACAGAAATTATTATAAATGGAACAGTGTTGAGGGATTATAAAGAAAGGTATAACTAAGTGTTCTTAGCACAGTAGCAAAAAGCCACACTGAAATAGACATTATTTGTTTAATTTTCACTGTCAGATATTTACAATGGATGAAGTATCTTGTATAACACAATATTACAGGTTTTTCATGAAACTTTCCATGTACTTTCTTGAAAAAATGTAAAGAGAGAAGTGAGCTTCAAAAATAGATTAGAAAAATGAAGGACAAGAGTGTTGCATTTAGATGGGGGGCAGAGGGAAGAAGAAACTCCAGTCAGCTATTAATATCAACTATTCAACTTCAGAACTTTGTCCATGAAATGAAAAATAAAAATTAGGAATTGAATTCTTAGGAACAGAAAATGCAAAAAATGTGTCATTTGAAAATACAGCAAAATATATTTACATTAATAAGAGGAATCTTTCATTTGACATGGCTGTTCCTTTCTATTAAAGCTATGTATTATTTCATATTCTACAAAATATATTTCTAATCCTTAAAATGCTAGTAAGCCTACGTTTTGGTCCACTTTTGAAACTCTGAAATATGAGAATCCAGCAAAAGACTTTAATTCACTGAAATTCTTTGCAAATATGTTTGTGGTACACAACTTCAAAATGACAAGGATGTGATTGATTTGTCACCAACCTATATATCTACAGATGTACAGCCTCAAAAATTTTTCTGAAAGCTGTTATAAAAATTCATGTATTTACTAGTTGTATCTGAAAGTGAAATATAAAAGCTAAACTTCATTGGCAACACCCTGTATTATAGGGAATAATAGTCTTACTTCACATCTAATTCATATAATAATAAAAAATTGGCTAGAAAACCTTGGATGAAGAAATTTAACATTTTCTTTTTTTCTATTCAGTGATTGCAGTATTTTGTTGGGTTTTAAATCATCTGGATTTCATTCAGTCATGTCTAGAGTTTCAGCATAATTATTTTAAATATCATCAATGCGTAAATTATCTACTGCAATTTTTGTCTTGTAACAAAATGCAACTATACCTGGTTTTATTCTGGGGTTTTTTTTTCTCTGTTCTTAAGGGTTGATCAGCTCTTCTCAGGAGACATTGTCCCTTAAAATTAATTTCTTAAATAAGAATCTTTAGATTTGTTAAAGTCAGCTACCACAATAGGTAGTTCCTGTTCAGAGTAAGACATTTTAAAATATTATACAGAATAAATATATTGCTAGAGAAGATGTTCTTAAGCAAAAGAGGAGAGTGGTTAACAGTGACCTCTAGAATTTGAGGATTTTAGAAAGATGACAGGACTGGGATTATTTAAATTTCAGACAGTACATAAAATCCTTGTATTACCCTGAGTAGACTGAAAAAAGCAATCTGACTCCTGAGAGCTAAAACTTTTTTATTGGAGTGGAGTTTCATTACATTTGGTGGGGTACTGGAAATAGACAGGTGAGAGCTTGCAGCAGACCAGAAAAGTAACTATGCGTGCATATATCTGTGTCTAGGAATGTGTGTACAGAGAAAAATCTGCATGTACCTATCTCTGTGGTGAAGCAGCAAAAAAGAGAGAGAATAATCTGTTACAGGAAGGAAGAAGTGTAATCCCCAGTACAAAAGTTAGAGGACTGCTACTCTGAAGGACTAGACCCAGAGCAAATATTCTGAACAAATCACTCCTAATTATTATATTATTTCTTCCAGAGTGATATTTAAACAATATGACAAGAATGACAAATATGGTATTAGAAAAGTAAGATTTTCCTTGGAGCAAAAAGTTCAAGAGAAGTTTTGTATGAGAAGTGGGTGTTAGTTGTCAGAAATAAGTAATGGGGATGGCAAGATATATACAAGCCCATAAGGGAATCTCCTGCACTCTTGCTTACTGTTTGCTACCATAAAAGCCATAGTATTTCTCTGAAAAACTTTTACTGTATTTTTTTGATGTGTTATTAATCAGAGAGTAGTTAAATGCATCAATAACTTCCTTTTTAATTAAAAAAAAAATCTACTATATCATTCTTTCTGAACTTAGTCTGCTAGGATCCCGTACTCTGGAAAACACTTGAAAATAAATTTCAGAGTAAGTCCATGTGGTCTGGACTCAGAAATATTTTTATCCAGATTTTAGGCTTGCTCTGTACATTCAGTTATTGATGTAAATGGTGGTTTCTTGATCAATACTCAATATAAATGAAGATTATACAAAAAAATACAGACAGATATTTATGTGTTACTTCAACATATTATACAAAACACTCTTAAAAACTCAAATTCAGGAGCTTATTGTAACAGGGCTTATTGCAAAGAACACTACTTCAAACTGATTCCTGAAGATTGTAATTAGTTGCATACCATCTATTGGTTCTTGTTCAGATCTTTTTTTTTCATTTTTATTTAATTACAGCACAATGCACCTTTGGTCTGTGCAACTGAACAAGTAAAATTTATATCTGAATTAGAACTTCTCCTGAAAGTTCAGAGGAATAGAAGGAACAGACCAAGTATTACCACTGTTTTTAACAACGTGGAATATACTGAAGTGGGAAAAAAAAAAAGAGTACTACATATGGACAATGGGTTTTTTTCTTTTTTCTTATACTTTTCTTCTTATTGTTGCTGCTGCTGAGAAATGATGAAAGGAAGTAGAAACTCAGCAGAATAAGAAATATCCAGCCTCAAATGTCCCATGGCCCCTGAATCTCTCTCAGTAGCCGAAGTAGATGTTATTCACTGTGTCCAGCTCACAGAAGGGAGTCACACTGTGAAGGTCCCTCCTGTTTGCTCTAGGCATATTTCAGGTAGTGTGTCTCATTCACCTGCAAGGCTTGGGGAACATATTTGCACATACTTTTACATTTCTTTAAACACTTCACAGCACTTGTGTGCCAGTCTGGTAACAAGCAGATGTTCTTTATAATATGTGCAAGGAAAATATGAGTGATACAGAGATTTCCTGAGGCTGGCAAAGGAGGAGCAGAGCCCCCACAGAATTTTGAATGACGGAACTGTTTTGCTGGAACACATGCTCTGTATTGGTGAACTAGAGTGCCTTCTTTCCTGGCAATTTTTAATTTAACACCTTTGAACTCTCCACAACAGCCTCAGTCTCCTTTCTCCTGTCCATAGCAGGCTTTTCACTCAACCATTTGTATCTGTCCTTGCTGGTGCCACACTGAAATTTTTCTGATGCTCTTCTCCTATTATTCTGGCATCCTGACTGACTCAATCCCAGTCTTCAGTCTTACCTTCCTGATCCGAGTCCCATCTCAGTATTCATTTCTCTGGTTTCAGTCTGGTGGCCAGCCAACTCCATGTCACTCTGACAGTCTTCCCATTTTCAGCACCTGTTTTTAATGGCCAGCAGTGATAAGGTGTAAGTAGGAGGGAGTTACAGTGGTACCCTGTCTGGGAGAAGGCCATGAACAACTGTGTGGTGGTCCCAAAGGCTGACACATGCTAGAGCAGGGATACCCCTGAAGGACTGGGGCTGTGGGTCACCTATGCAAAGAGTGGGACAATGGTGAAGGACTGCAGTCCATGGGTGACCCAGACCAAACCAGGGATGTCCACAATGTAACCTGACCTGTGCGGTGAACCATGCCCAAGCAGGGACACTCCTGAAGAACTGCAACCTGTGGGCAACCCATGCCAGGGAGGGAACAGACCTGAGACACCACAGTGTGGGGGTAATCTAGAACAGAGCAGAGAGACAAAAGAACAGGGTGACAGTATGCCATTAAGTGTAGGGTGGCAGAAAAGATCCATAACGCCCAGAGTAGCCAGACACTACTTCATGCAAAAAAAAAGCAAAACATGGTTATGCAGATCACCTCCCCCTCCTATGCCACACAGAACCTCCCTGAAAAATTTTGGTGGAGACCCACCCACAGTAGCCCACAGTGAACATCTGGAAAAGAGGCTATGGAGCGAGGAGGACAGATGTTAAATAAGTACTTCTTTAATTGTTTGTTATTCTTTTTCTCACTGTCTGAATCGGGGATCATAAGTTTGTGTCCACTGGCAAAAAATTAAGTCAAAAAAAATTACGCCACTTGAAACTATTTTACTGGCAACACCATACGATGCTGTGAGCATGCCATGCACACCTCACCACATATTATTATTTCTTTTGGCTTGTTAGCTGTGTCGAAGTCTCCTTTGGCCAAACTAATTCATTTTCCCAGCCAACCTCAGCCTTCAAAGCTACTGTAAGACCATGTTCCAGTTCCCCCTTTTTACCTGTATTCCTGCACTCAGGCCCAAATATCGCCTTTTAATGCCCCATTATGTCATCCATACCTTGGTGGACAAAACTTTAATTTGGGACAAAATTTTTATTCTGTCTCTTGATTCTTCCTTCAATTTGAAGTGTGAAAAAGAGAGAACAGGGAGCACGGAGCAGACAAGTTATGCAGCCTTTTATACTGATCAACCCTGGACCACAGGCAAGCACTGCTTCAACAGAAAATATCAGTAATTGCAAGGAAAATGTTCCTAGAGCACAGCCAGTGCAAAGAAAATCTTTGAAGAATTAAGCAAAAAAGCTCTAAAACTTTGTACTGACCATCTGCAGGCTATTTACAATTGAAATGTTAAGGTTCTACCCCTGATTATAAGGATACAAGGTTATTTCAAATTATTTCAAGATTTGGGGGGTGGGGGAGATGGGGTTGGAGACTGAGGATCGACTTTTTAAAAATAAAAAATAGATAATAATAGTAGTCTTTACTTCCTGTCAGAAAAAAAATCAAACCCAGAGGGTTAAAGTTTAGGAAAGTTAGAAACTAGTGTAAAAACAACATTTAGCAGTTTACATTGAGAAGCATTATAATCTCAGTAGTAAGTTGTACACCTGTTCAACCTCAAATATCTACTACAATAAAAAATAGCAGAGCAGTATTTTTTTGCAGCAGCAGAGGAAAAAGATGTCGAAATTCCTTGCAGAAACAAAGGAAGTTCTATGCCAACTGTTTGAATTCTACAAATTTCCCATACTATTTATTAGTGTAGTGTGGTGCCAGTATTGGCGGGTTACATGCTGCCTTGAAGCTTGCAGAGAACGTTGCCAAGAGAACCTAACAGTTTCTTTGAGTAAGTAATATTGTATGGCTTGGTTATCCCAAACTTCAATGATGTCTTCAAGGTCATTAAATTATTTCTGAACAATTTTAATAATATATGTATATATTCCAATAAATTCACTGTAAAGCTCTCAACCATAAGTTTTATAAAACTTGTGTTCATATTTGTTTTCTTTATTGGCAGAGTAGGAAATTCAGAGGTTAGAAATTAAATTTTGCTTAATATCCCTTACATATTTTCTTTTGCATCTACATTAAAATTCATAAAAATTACGTGTAACAACACTGCCTTTCTTACTCAACTCCCAATTTTAACATTTTATGGGGTTATTAGACTGATGTAGTATTTCTGGAAGGTGTAGTAACATTTCAAACATTAACACAGTTTAGCGAGTAAAGTATTTACAAGGAAAACAGCAGTGTGTTTAGAGGATATATATATTTGTGTGTAGTATCAATCATTTCTGTGTGTCTTGTATTTTGAAAATGTTACTGTAAAAAACCTGTTACTAATAAAATAGTCCACACTGGGACATTCAACATAATGACCAGAATTTTTCTCCATGGTCTTCTAACAGTCTGCTTTATCTGTCTGTCTTCTTTAGGGAATTTCTGTTAGTACTCAAGAGGAATTTCCAACTTGAGTGCTCTCACCTGCAACACATTTTACATGTCTTGGGAACTACAGAGTATTTCCTTCTGGGATAGTGCGAAAAAGCAGCTGGCTTTCAGTGTGCAAGATTATCAAATATCTTTTACAGGAATCTATCAGACTTTATGCTGCTTTTTTTCAAGATCTAACCCCAGAAAAGATACCATGTTTTTGAAAGTAAAGTTCTTACCAAGAAAGAAAGAACTTCCATGTCAGAGTGCTCAACAAGACTGTTGAGAGCTTAACCGTAAGTGAACGACCTCAGTGGCTGAAACAGTAGTTCAGTATCAGAATTCAGACAGGTAGAAAGGAGCAACCAGCAGCCTACCATTCAGATAATGGTTAGGTAGCAAGTCCTCCTAAATAGATTGAAAAGTAGGAAATCAATTCAAACTCCCAGGATATCACATATTAGTGTGTGAACTTTTGTAAAGAATTGAAAGGATAGTGCCCAGTTTTCATGTCAATTCCGCTTTGGTGAATGATTCAGCGTATTTGCAAAACTAGAGTTTTATCCATTACAGCTGATCAAGATTTCCCCAGTAGTAATAAAACCTTTTAAATTATTGCATACTCCCACTGGCAAAATTGCCTGTGGTTTGAAAGGAACATGCATTCCCAAATCACGACTCAGCAAACAAAGTTTGACAGAGGAAGACCTTTTGCAATCAAAGGACCTATGTAGGAAACAAAACTTGCTGAAGCCACAATGTGATCAAAGGATTTATAATACGGCTCTTCATAGTTGGAAGACAAATGCACATTTGAAATGTGATGAATTTTAGTACAATACAAGCCATTTTTTAACCACTGATCTGGCAAAATAATATGTGCATAGACAATGTATATTACGCATCTGCTGCAGCTGACAGATACTTCATGAATATGTACTACTGGGAAGTTTGATTTTTATTCTACTTTAAAAAGACAGGCTTGTTGTTTCCTTGCCTTCGAAATATTATTTTAGTTATATGAATTTCCAGCAGTTTATTAAATCTAGCTTTACGTCACTATTCTTAAGAAACTTACCAGAACTGTGCTGCGTTTTAAAGCTAATCTTCAGTTATCTCTTTTTGAAAAATGGTGAGGTTGTCTTAAAAGAATGCATTGATATGCCTAACCTGAACCATCGTTCCTTACAATTTTGTATGGTATCAAAGACACATCAAAGATACATCTAGTTTTTAAGAGAACAGCATTAAGCTGTTACAAAATCTTGGTTACCCTTAACTATGAGGAAGACCTGAAGTTACAAACTGAAAATACATCAAAAAAAAAGGACTTGTAAGTCTGAAGGCAGATTAAATTTTCATTTATGCTCACTTTATTGTGTTTTTTATGCTAATGGTATTATTATAGCAAATATATTGGAGCAGTGAAGTAAAATAAAAAAAAACCCAGAATGTTAAGAACTTATGAAAAGTTAAAAATTGTAGTTTCAAAATATTTCATTTATTGAGAAGATTGTTGGTTAATCTACATTTCGTTAAAAAAAAAGTCTTCCAAATTTTGGCTATCTGCTTTAGCAGGGATTCTTGACTGAGTTCTGACATAAAAACATATATATATATATAAAATTTATTTTTAAGATGCAGTTTATTTTTGAAAAAGATTGAGTGTACATAACTGTATAAAAGACAGTATCTGTACGGTGTTACTAAAAATCAATCAGCCAACCAGACTTTACAACCACAGCATAACCTTGCTCATTCACTAAAGCAGATTGCATACTTTCTGTGGTCTGTTTTAAAAAGAAATGAGCCATTTAAAATATAGACGTGCACATAGCATAATTACTCACACAATTATATTACCTATTACAAAGCTTACCTTCAAAAGCACAGCCCTTTCCCTGGAAATGTGAAGTCTTCAGCAACAGGAATCCCCATGAGCAGAACTTGAGAGAGAGATAAGATTGTTAGGAATTATTTTCTGAAGAGTACAAGGCTTTCATCAATTAGCTTTGTGGATAATAAGAATATTATTGCTGTCTCCACTTTTTTACTGAAAAATGTTGTTGCTGAAAGAAAACTCTTTACAGGAAATGAAAACAATGTATGTGGGTTCACCTTCCAAAAAATATTCCAATTATCGTAATTTGTGATGTCAGTTCTGTAGTTCTTTGTTTTCTTTTAAAAGGCAATAGTGAATTTTTCTCCTTTCCTGAACATGAGATATGCTAAAAATTGTGACTTAGCTACAGTTAGAAGTAGAAAAAAAATTTGTTTTCTAGCAATGTGACAAAATAGAAACATTTTGTGTTTGTGCTAGACACACATTACTGCCAAGACTTGAACTCCAGCTCCCATTCATCACCTCTAAGTGCATGTTAATAACCAAAATATAAAGCTTCAGAGATACTGTTACTCATAAAATCACAGAATGTTTTGAGTTCAAAAGGATCTTTAAAGCTCATATAGATCAAATCCCCTTCCGTGGGTAGGGACATCTTTCACTAGATCAGCTTGCTCAATGCCCCACCCAATCAGACCTTTTCCTGTGCTGAGACATTCACAACTTCTCTGGGCAAACTTTTCCAGTGTCTCACCACCCTCATCACAAAAAATATTTCTTCCTTGTGTCCAGTCTAAATCTACTCTTTTAGTTTAAAACCATTGCCCCGTGTCCTATCACTACATACCTTGGTAAAAAGTTTCTGTCTTTCTTATAAGTCCCCTTTTACATATTGAAAGGCCACAATAAGGTCTCCCTGGAACCTTCTCTTCTCCAGGCTGAGCAACCCCAACTCTCTCAGCCTTTCGTCACAGGGTAGGTCTTTCAACACTCTTATCATTTTTATGGCCCTCTTTGGACCCGCTCTGACAGGTCTATGTCTTTCTGGGAACTCCAGAGCATAGTGCAGTACTCTAGGTGAGGTCTCGTGAGTACAGAGTAGAGGGGGAGAATCACCTCTCTTGACCTGCTGGCCATACTTTTTTTATTGCAGTCCAGGATGTGGATGGCCTTCCTGGGGCTGCAAGCAGACAATGTCAGTTCACGTCCAATTTTTCATCCAAGTTCTTTCTGCGGGGCTACTCTTAATTCATTCATCCCCCAGTATGTCCTGTTGTTGGGAATTGCTCTGACCCAGATGCGGGGCCTTGCACTTCTTGAACTGCCTGAGGTTTGCATGGGCCCACTCCTCAAGCCTGTCCAGGTCTCTCTGGATAGCATCCCATGCCTCTAATGAATCGACTGCATGACTCAGCTTGGTGTCATCGGCAAACTTGCTGAGGGTGCACTCAATCCCACCATGTTATTGATGATAGCCAATTAAATTGGTCCCAGTACAGACCCTTGTGGAACACCCCTTGTTACTGGTTTCCACTTGGACACAGAGACATCGACTGTAGCTCGTTGTACTCAGTCATCCAGCTAATTCCTTATACAGCAAACAGCCCACCCATTAAACCCATATTTATCCAATTTAGAGGTAAGAATGTTTTGGGGGACTGTATCAAAGGCCTTACAGAAATCCAGGTAGATAACATCTGTAGCTTTTCCCTTATCCACTGAGGCAGTCACTCTGTTGCAGAAGACTGCTAGGTTAGTCAGGTGTGATTTGCCCTTAATGAAGTCATGTTGGCCGTCTCTAATCATGTCCCTGTCTTCCATAGTCTCAACATACGTTCCAGGAGGATCTGCTCCATGATCCTACCAGGAACAGAGATGAGGCTGACTGGTCAGTGTTTCCCAGGGTCCTTCTTACCCCTTTTAAAAATGGCTATGATATTTCCATTTTCCAGTCACTGAGGACTTCACTTGACTGCCATGACTTTTCAAATATAATAGAGTGGTAACTTGGCAAGTACATCAATCAATTCCTTCAGGACCCTGGGACGGATCTTGTTGTATCTCATGGATTTCTGTATGTTCAGATTCCTCAGGTGGTCTTGGACCTGATCTTGTCCTATGATGGGAGAGACTTTGTTCCCCAGTCCCTGCCTTGTAGTTCAGGGCTGTGAGAAATGTGAGAAGAGAGATTACCGTTGAAAAATGAGGCAAAACAATTGTTGAATACCTCAGCCTTCTCCACGTTGGTAGTTCTTCTGTCAGACTACATACATTTTCTTTAATTTTCTGTTTCTGGCCAACGTACCTGTAAAAACCACTCTTATTCTTTGCATTCCTTGCCAAATTCAGCTCCAACTGTGCCTTAGCTTTCCTGATTCCATCCCTACACACCTTGGCAGCACCCCTATCTTCCCAGGACACATGTTCCTGGTTCCATTGCGCATTTCCTTCTTAACTTTAGTTTGATCAGGAGGTCTGACCATTCTGGTCTCCTGCCTTCCTTGTCTGATTTCTTATACGTAGGAATCAAGAGCTCTGGCGCTCTAAGAAAAATGTCCTTAAAGTACTGTCAGCTCTGTTCGGCTCCTTTGTTCATGAGGGCAAAGGGGGGATCTTGTCAAGCCAGGGGATCCTGTCCACGCCAGGGGATCCTGTCCACTAGTTCCTCAAATAACTGAAAGTTTGTTCTCCTAAAATTCAGAGTCCTCACTCTACTCATCACCTGGCCCACATCCCTAAGGACTGTGAATTCCACCGAGGCTGCCACCAGTCTTTACATCTCTAATTAGTTCATGTATGTTGGTAAGCAATAGGTCTAGTAACACTTTTCTGGTCAATATTTCCATCACCTGGATTAAGAAATTACTCTTGATGCACTCCAAGAATCCCCTGGACTTCTTGCAGCTTGTTGTTCTGCTTTTCCAGTAGATGTCAAGGTGATTGAAGTCCCCCATCCGGGTCAGAGCCTGTGAGCATGATGCATGCTGTAGTTGAAGTAAGAGCACTTCACCAACATGGTCCCCTTGGCTGGGCAGCCTGTAGTAAACACCAATGATGAGTTTTCCTTTGTTGGCTTGACCCCTAATTTTTACTCATAAGCTCTAACCTGTTCAATGCTGTTTCTCAAAGACAGATCTGTGCAGTTAACCTATTCTTTTACATAGAGGGCAGGCCCCAGCCTCTACCCCTCCTTCCTCCCAATCCCTTCTGAACAGTATATTGCCATCATTGCAGCACTCCAGTCTAGTGATTCACCTCACTATGTTTCAGCAATGGTGATTAGATCATAGATATTTAGCTGCATGTGTCAGTATAGAGGCACTTCAGTCGTGCTGTTGATCGTGTTATTAAACATAAAAAGAACATTCGGTCATGAAAAAGATGGTATGGTCAAGATAAGGGTGGAAGAAATGTTTTAGAACAGAGAAGTGGCCCTTAAAGGATGCTAACTGTTAATAATTTGATTGCATAATGTTTTGACTTGACAATTATTGTTCAAGAATTGTATAAATTCTCGAACATCTTCACCAGAGAAACATTAGATTTCATGAACAAGCGGTGAGATCTTGGTAATTTTCTTAACATTTTTATTGTTTATTCCACTTTTATGGAAGGAGAAAATGGAAAAAGAAGAAGTAACAAACGTTTCAGATAAATGTTTGGGTGCTCTTTAGCAGGCATTCCTACAGTGCCCTCTTGTGATAACTGAACTGTGCGTTCTTGAAAACATCTTTGATGGTAATACAAAGTAATAGAAATTGCCAGACGTGATCAGAGCTGCCAAAAATTTGTCAGGTGCTCAGACTCCAATAATGACAGGCACCAGCTGCTTCAGAAGACCACAAAAAGAAGTCATGTGGCTTCCATACAAGAATTTTCCTCTTAAACTTTATCAAGAATCAGTTCCTGTTAAGAAAATGTAGAAACATTTGCTTCAACTTAAGTTGTTACCATATTTAGCTGTGAACTCTGTTACTAGCCACACAGATTTTGAGCTATTTTTAAAAAGCTGCTTTTCTTTGACCTCAGGAATACATTCTGTTCTTGAATCTACCTGTTCATTTATAAATTGTTTATTTATCATTTTTGTCATTTCACTGATGTCTCCATTGTTTTCCTTGTAATAGAACAAAGAAGATATGTATATACAATAAAGAAGATGTGCACAGTTTAACTTTTTATGCCATTAACCCTTTTAATAAATTAATTTCCAACCCTTTTTATATCCATATTGGCTTCTGTCCTCATGCAGTGTGTTGACTTTTTAGAAATAATGTGAGAGGAAGATTCTGAAAGTATTCAGGTCTGATGCTAGTTGGTAGTGTTTTCACTCCTCGGTGTTACTAGATTTCTGATATTTCAGTTTTTTATATATATTTTAGAATATTGTGGGCTTTTCTAGTTGCTCTCTGATCAGAGGTGAGATGGATATTTCTATCAAGATGAAAAAAATATCCTTGATATCACTGCATTGCATTTAATTTGAAACCTGATAACTTTAGATCGAACTCAGTTAAAAACATTTGCTGGAGCCAATTGAAATTCTGAACAGAGTATTATCTGTTATACACATCTTGGTGGATCCCTGTAGGAAACAGACTAGAACATTTTCACTAAAAAAAATATAAATATTTAATTCAGTCATATTCAGTAGATATCTATGTTTATTCCTGTTTGGTCAAATTATCTTTCATCAACCTCAGTATTCAAACTCTATGAACTGTAGATGATTTGGCATTGCAACAGGCACCTCAAGTTTATTGCATTTCTTTATCTTATCTTGTTTATTTACCCAAGAAGTGAAAATTCTATAGAGATTCTTCATGAGGTTCAAGCAAAATGTTCTTCTCAATGGCTACAGCCCCACTCTACTTCCCACCCATCTATTCCTCTATTTCTATATTCCACCCTGTATTAAATAAGTGCGATTATATTGGAAGAGATTATTTTGGTTTATAGGTTCTGAGTCAGAAAACCAGAATTAATTACCATTCCATTGTATCTACCTTCTGAAGCATCTGGTGATGCGGTTGTTCTGTAAGCTGTGTTCAAGATTTTCTAGTCTTCTATTTCCAGAATATTTTTCTTAGTTTAACAGAACTTTGTATGCATTTTTTGTATCTATTATGTGCTTTTACATTTGAAGAAATACAGAAGATGGGAAATCCAGCCTAGTTTTAGTTTGTCTTATCTAGACCAAACCCTAAAATTTGAATCGAAGAGTAATTAAGTTTAGATTTTTAAGGAAAGCCCATAAAAGCTTATTTGACAAAGTCTTAAGCTCTGGTGAGCTGATTGATGTGGCTGTACTGCCAACATATTTTCAAATTTATAAAACTGTACAACAGAATTAATATCTTTCAAATGTATACTTGATCTTATTTTTTCAGTAGCATCAGCACAAGCATCAGATCTTATTTATTTGATAGCATAATTTCACTTAGAATTACCAAACAATCATGGTCTTGGTACAATATTTGAAGAGCAAGAAAAGATTAGTATTTTAAGGTAATGGGTCTGAAATGTTGTTGTGGCTTCAGTTGGATAGAGTTAAGTTTTTTTATTAGCAGCTGGCATCGTGCTATGTTTTTGATTTGGAATGAGAAAAACTTTTGTGCACACTGGTGTTTTGAGTTGTTGCTAAGCTCTTAAGGCCATTTCTGTTCCTCACACCACCACGCCAGTGAGCAGGTTGTGAGGGCATAAGGTGAGAGGGGATACAGCCGGGACAGGTGACCCTAACTGAACAAAGGGATATGCCATGCCATGTGACTTCATGCTCGGTATAAAAAGCTGAGGGAAGAATGAAGGAGGAGAGGTTCAGAGTGATGGTGTCTGTCTTCTCAAGAAACCTTTATGCATTATAGAGCCCTGTTTTCCTGGAGATGGCTGAACACCTGCCTACCAGTGCGAAGTAGTGAATGAATTCCTATTTTTGCTTTGCTTGCATGTGAAGCTTTTGCTTTACTTATTAAACTTTTTTTCTCTCAACCCACAAGTTTTTTTCTTACTTTTATTCTTCAGATTCTGTCCCCCAACCAAACTAGGGGGAGTCAGTGAATAGCTGTGTGGTTCTAGCTGCCAGCTGGGGTTAAACCACAACAAATATTTTTCCAGCTTTTCAATATGTGTGCCATATATGGCTTTCTTCTCAACCACTGCATATTATAATCCCTCCTTCTGAGTGTGATACGTGATGGGATTTTTTTTTCTGAATTCAGGTAGATCAAAACAATACTCACTGCCTTGATAACAGTAGGATAGTATATAAGGAATTCTTTAGATTTTTTTCTTCATTCTACACATATGTTTCTGATTAACTGAAAAGCATATTTCATTCTTATTAAATTATGGTATTGATGTGTATCCTGGGTCTTAATATTGCACAGGAATTTATGAAATATCTTTCAGCATAACTTCATCATGTACTCTATTTATTTCAATGGATAATGCAGCATAAGATCATGAAAGAGTCCATTATATATCCGTCACTTCATTATATGTCTGTCAACAGTTTATTACTAAGCAGTTTGACTGCTGGAATCATCAGAGTAATTATGGGATACCAACATTACCTTCTGTGTTTTGTTTCAATCCCCTTGAAAACATTACGAATATTATATTTATTATATTTATTTTAGTTCAGCTGTATTTCTGAGGCTTTTCTATGTGTTTTTTCTTCATAGTTAAAAGTGTCCAATTGGGTCTTTTTAGAATGCTATTTTTCTTTTTATTTTCTCCTTTTCCTTTTTCAGCTAGTGTTATCAATATATAAAAAAAACCACAGAAATGTTTCTGATATAGGTTACTTGGGCTCAACTTATACTTATTAGATTTGGTCCTTAGAAGGAAAAATAAAAAAATATATAGTTACGGTACTATTAACTATGAAAAATAGGTATAAATATGAAATCTGTCAGATTTCTTCAAATTCTCATCACAATTTTTACAATATCCATTTATAAAGCAAGCATGCTTTTCTTCTTAAAAAATTTTATTTAAACATTATTTTTGGATATTTTGTAAACAATAGATGGTTGAAGTTTCAGTCATCCTGCTGATACTGGAGTTAAAAGTTGAGATTTCAGTTTAAATATGTTTTTCTATTGAAAGAGAAATTTGAAGGAAATTCAGAAAAGCATGAGAAACCCATCCAGCTTAGTCCAGTAAATGACCATTGGACTTATAATGAAAAAGTCAAACACTATGAGCTTCCACCAGGCCATTATCTATTTTTCTACAAGTAATAATAATAACAACACCTTACTCACACATGCTTTTATTTGATTGTCATACAAAGGCTGCTTGTTCATTTGGCATAAATGCACATATTAGTATATGTAATGAAGTACAATAGTATGAGCAATTACTGAGCTAAATGTATTATGTGAAGCTTTAATGTATGTGTCTGCATAAAAATTAATTAAAGAAATTTAAAAAATAGGCTTTTAATAACACTCATTGCGTATCTTCATTTTATCTATTTTGTTAGTGAAACTGTACTGAGGAAAGTAGGCCTGAAGAGTTGACCAGCCCATGGTATCTTTCCCTTCAGTGACTTTCATACAATAGGGTTGAAATGCCATAGCATTTGTCATTTGCTGCCATCAGCAACCTTTTAATCAGGACAGCGGATCATGTTGACACCTGACAAGAGCAAGATGAGGCAATCTACATCATGAACTAAGTGTCCTTGAGTTCATTTGCTGTTTATGTCCCCTTTAAGTCACAGATGCAAAAATGGCAGTGGCTGCAACATGATCCCTGATGTAAAACGTAAATTTACCACACTATCTTATTTCTCTGAAAAAGGAAACTTAGCTCTGATAAGTGGGTGTAACTACAAGTAGCACCAATGAACATCAGTATTTCCTCATCAATACTCTCTCTTTGTCCAAAAGAATTTTCATTTTCTATGTGGCTGCATTTTATTACTGCCACACACTATTTCTTGTGATTCTTCATTCTTTGTGTGCCTAGTAGACTAGTTGTGAGATAAGATCAAAAAGACCTTCGCTATTCTTCACAATAAGGCAACTTCTCCCTTGCAGCTGACCATACAATTACCATTGTGGATTTAAAAAGTCACAGAATTGTAAATGGCATTATGGTTATGAAAGTAGAATAATCTCATACATGAAATAGAGTCTCCGGTGACATAACAAGAAATTAAGCAGTGTTGTATACATTATGGACATGACGCCAAAGTGGCACACGTGTGCAATTATGCAACTTCCCTAGATTTACAAAAGATTTGGCCAGTAAATGAAACCACTTAATAGCTGCTATGAACAGTACTTTGGGGTTTTTTTTAAGCAGAATTATTCACTATCTATGAATATTGGATTATGTTATATTAGTCTACGGAATAATGAGCATGTAGACCATTCAGCCTAAACCCACCCGAGAGTATCAAGATGGTTTATCATTGGTGTCCATGTACTTCAGTAGAGTTATTGCAGAATGAGTAAAGAATGAATTTAAGAAACACTGAGGAGAGAGGAGGTATCCTAAGTCACAGGAAGAAGACAGAAGATAATTAGAGAATCATTTTTCACAACATTCCAAACACTTGGGGGCATAAAGAGTTTAGAAACAGGAAAGAAAGTACATTTTTGCATGCACAATTAAAACCTTTCAGACAACTTCCGAACTAACAAGAATACAGGAGTTCAAAATGTGTTTAGAAAAAGAAACACAGAGTAAATGCAATGACCTAGAGGGCTCCTAATCTGATGGTTGTTGGAAATATGAAGGATAAGGTGCATTTTCCCAGTTTTTATGATGCTTTTCGCAAGCTCCAAGCCACTCTACAGTGCTAAAAATAGCACCTGAGAGTTTGTATGTCAGTATGGTCTAGGTTGCTGGAGAGGAAATTGATCAGTTGCCACAGGAGAAGCTATCCCCTTTCCATCCTGTCCTGGTTTCAGCTGAGATAGAGTTAATTTTCTTTTTATTGGTTGATGTGTTTTCAAATTTAATACGAAAGAAATGTAAATAATGTGTATTGTTGTACTTGTTGCTAAGTGATATTTATACTAGTCAAGGACTTTTTTCAGCTTCCCGTGGAAGCTATGAAGGAGCATAGACAGAAAAATAGAACCCCCAATGGGATATTCTGTACCATAAATGTCATACTTGGTATATAAATGGGGATTGGCTGGGGGGCAGGGGGAAAATCCATGACCTCTGCTAGGGTTGAGTTGGACAACCAATTCACTGGGTGAGATTGACTTGTGTCTTGAATATTCTTTTACCATTATTATTAGCATTATTGTTATTTTCCTTTTCTGTTATTGTTTTATTAAACTGTCTTTATCTCATCCCATGAAGGTTTTTTTCCCCCTTTCCACTCCTTTCTCCCTCTTCTCCCTACCCTTCTGGGGTGGGAAGGGGTGGTGAGTGAGAAGCTGCATGGTCCTAGCTGCAGGCTGGGGTTAAACCATAACATATCCACACTTCTATAGAGACTAAACCACCAGAATTAGATCCATTCAGAACAATAGGGTGGTGACTGAAAGAAAATTTCCTCCCATTTTATCCAAAGCACATCCCAATCTGTTAAAAGCTTTGTATTGCCTTCAATAGATTGCAACGATTTGAACACAATGAAAACGAAATATAGTAGAAACAATAGCTTATGCATTCAAAGCCACTTCAGTCCTTCAAGTTCTTTCTTCAACACATCAAAGTTTTAGGAAATCCTTGGTGAAAGAGTTCAGAAATTACTCAATATTTTAAGACATATTCACAAACTTTAAAGAAAATAAAACACATGCAGAGAACATGGGGTTTGCTTTGTTTGCATAGCATTGTCTTGTCATTGTACAGTACTTGCCGATACCTTCAGTGTGAAAGTTGTTCTCTGCAGTATCATCATATTTGATGGAGTAACTTCCACACCTTATCAAGGCAGAGATCATTGGAAGGACAATCTAATAAGCATGAAGTGCAGCCACATCATCATTTTCCTGTTCATTCTCACCCTCCCCTCCCTAATTACCAAGTAGAATAGCATACACGTCCTCTATATATTAGGCCTTTAAATTGTCTGCACTTTAGTTCTATGACATAGGCATAAATGCCATTGGGTACAAAGCTACATCTACTCCCCAGATCCTCACTAAAATAACTTTTAATGTAAGCCTCCAAGCGGGCAAAATTCAGTTATTCATCTGTCATAGTTTTCTTAGAAAAATAATGACTTTGCATTCCTGTATCTCATTATCTCACTAGAAACAAAAAACCAGCAACCTGTAGAAACTTCTGGTAAAGCACTTCTTTGACATTAAATATTTATTTTATAATACTGCCATAACCTCACTTTTCATGAACTGCCTTCTGTTCCTACAGCATTCTCTGGTCAAAAGGACAAAATTTTCTCTATGAGATCAGAGAATATGGGAAAATGTTATCAAACCCTTCACTTGGCTGTCTTTAACAAAATCATATTCTTGTCACAATAACTACTTGTAGGAAAATAAAGCTATGTGGTGAGCCTGACATCTAAGCAGCAAGTAAGAACTATGAAAATTAAGGTGTTCATATGCCTAAATCCCTGGATTTATGATCACAATCAACAGTTGCCTTCTCTAGTACAATAAACTCCTGTTCATTGTATCTTACGGCATACAACGACAGATACTCAAAAGAGCTAAAGACTACTTCAAGTACAAAATGGCATCTTTATCAATTCTTTATCAACTTTCTTATCAAATGACCCTAAAACTTCAGTGGAGGGGAGTAGGATTGATGGTGCATGTATATCTGGAACAGGACAAAAGAATGGCATACTTGAAATGTACCAGTGAAATAACTGCAAGAGAGTGTTTTCAATATCTGTGACTAACTTTATAACTGACTGAAAAGCTAAGAGTGTGCTTTTGAGATTTGTAACATTTTTTTTTTTGGAGGGGGGGAGAGGAGAGGAAGAGATTGATTTTGTGATGGTTACCAGTTTTAGTCAAAGCAACTTCCCAAAACTAGATGGAGAAATATTTTCATACTTTCAGTTCTTTGCAAAGTCATCCACAGTCTCTACCCTTTTCACCTGATTTATTCATAAATTTGAAATAAACCTGTTTAAATGGACTCTGGAAGTGACATTGGTTAGCAGTGAAAATTAAGTATCAAACACTGAAAATGAAGTATCATTTTCCAATGGTTAGCAGTGAAAATTAAGTATCAAACACTGAAAATTAAGTATCATTTTCCAAAAAGCAAAAGAGAAAAATACTCTTCTATTGTATTGACAACTTACAAATAAATCTGGTTTTTTTGCCTTTAATTTTTTGCCTTCAATATAATATCAGGCCTATCACTTAAAATTTTCCATTAAAATTAATGGAATTTTATTTAAAAATAAAGTTTCTAACAAGGAGATTTTAAAACTCAAGCAATACCAATAAGGTAGGATGAGAAGTTGACAATGTGTGATGCAGAGAGAAAAGGGAAAAGGCAACTTAACACTGTCAACACCAAACCAAAAATAATCCTAAGAACAGACAAATTATATATGAGACTTCATCTTGTAAACAGGTGTTGGCAAGGTTTGGTTTTTCTTTTTTCTTTTTGTTGCTCTTTTTGCCTTTTAATTTTTTGAGATTCACTTAGATCAGATTTTCAAATTTTCCCTGGAAAAAAAAAAGCTAGAAATATACAACTGTTTAAGAACTTATAAAGCCCCTTTGTCCTAGGTGCAATGTTTATTTTCAGTATAGTTCTCAGCAAATTTTGAGAAATTGTAAGTGTTGGGTGAGATATAAGAACACTGTAAGGAATATATACATATTTCAAAGGAGAACAGGGAATAACAGTCAGCGATGCACCTGCTTTAACATCCTTCACCAGAAAATCTGTGAAATAAGTAGTTGATCAGATGAATATTTGGGAGATAACAAGTTAAGTACTAGTCGAGGTGGGCTTGTCATGAAAAAAAAAAAAAGTTAAGTTCTATTCTGTTTGGCACAGAAACAAGCTGAACAACAATCAATTTCAGCATTAGTCAAAGTCCACAGATCAACAAGAGTGATCTGAGATCTGCAGAAAAGAAGCCAGGAGTTAAAGGTTAAAATTTTTGAGGTTAGAAGACTGGAGTGGAGAAGACAACTTGGGAATTTTTGGAGTTATATCAGTGTAACTGTATTAAGTAAAGGCTAAATGACTCTCTGAAAGACAGGGCATATATTGAATTAATCGTTCCTTGTAGCAGGCAATATGCTAGATTTTTTATTTCCTCTGCTGTTTTTATGTGATTATATGTCATGCTGATCTTGAAGAGTTTGGCTTTCTTCCTACAAGACAAAAATAACAGATGAAAAATGCATCAAGCTATGATGAACCTTGGTGTGTTTTGCATAAAAGCCAGCTTGATTTTTCTGCAGCATTTTCATGGAAGCAGGCAAACTCTGGAATGTGTAAACAATGTGCGTGCTTCTGGCTGTACTCATTGCCAATCCAAAACTTCAACCACCAATAGAAATACTAATTAAAAAAAAATATATTTTTTATACAAGTAAGAACTCAGAATTCAAATTTGAGGAAAATTAACTTTTTTTCATTTTAAAAATTGCTAAAGTGACTAAAAGTCATTTATTTGTCACATTGAAGATAAATGAGATGCAAATAAAGTAGTGGTGTTGAATATGGAATTGTTCTCCATTTCTTGAGGGAAAAATAATAACATAATAGCAGTAATAAAGATGGGACTTTCATAAAAAAAAAAAAAGGTGCAAAAAGGTGCATCCTCCCTCACTTATTTAAATAACACAGTTAAAGAAAAATGAGGATGATTCTTTCTGATTTCATAAAAATTATAAAAAAGATTACCAGAAATACTGTAAAGTGAAGCATAAAGAACAACATAAAAAGCATAATCATCCTAGAAATTGTAGCCTATTGTCTTGAAAACTTCATGGTGTATCTACCATCCTCATCTCTAAAAGATATTGTGGAGTTTCTCAGTTTTAAATCCAGGTAACTGGATTACCTGAGCATCTGTTATAGGTCATCATCAGAAAAATGATACAGAACTAGATGTCTGAGCTTCTCTTAATTTTGTAATGATGAGGCCAATTGTGTTGATCTGTATATAAAAATCCCTGTCTTGATTATTTTCCTTACTTTGCTTATAACTGAATGTATTCCTGACTACGTTTTGAAGTTTTTGACACTGAAGTAAATCAAGTCTACTAATCTAATTGTATTATTACAAGAGCATTATTATTTTCCTGATTTTTGGCAAAATTCAACTTGACTTGCCTAGCACTATGTGCAATGCATGACAGCCTAGAAGAGCAGACAGCTACCTTTTGAATTATATAGTATTAACTATTCATGACAGATGTAGAAGTCTGACCCCACATGGGTGTAAGTAACAGCTGCAATACACCCTTTTTTCCAAGAGAAAAGGTCAGTAAAGTAAATGAATAAGCAAACAGTGAAACAAAAGAGCAGAAAACTATGCCTTTAAACAGAACGTTTCCACGGGTGTCTGCCTTGATACAGTTATTATTCCTACTGTTATCCAAAATCTAGAGACTTTGTTGAAAAGAGAAATAGAAGCAGTCTTTCTGTATATTTTTGAACCTATTTCAGAACAATAAATTGGAAATAGTAAAAATCAGGAAAAAAAATACGAAATGTTTAAGATTTGCTTTATTTACATTTGCCTTCAACTAAGGAGAAATGCTCTCTTCACACATCGTTATGGGTTTGAGGAGAAGTACATGGAATAATCTTAATCAGTAGTGGATAGGAAGCCTACTTTTTAGATGGTATCAAGTTTTCTTCGTAGCAGTACTTTTAAAATGGATTTGAGCTTATGTTTGTTGTGAAAAGATCCTAGACACTTTAAACTCAGGGCATGGAATTTATGCATCATTCTCTTGTAACTGACAAACTTATTGGTGTGAGTCACACAAAAATTCACTTACAAAATAAATGATTTTTTTTTCTAAAACTTTGGGTTTTTTAAAGTTGTTAATGAAAACATTCAAAAATAAAGACTTTGCTTTTATTTTCCACCCTATAATAGTTTCAAAAGAGAACAGTTGCTCACTGTCCTGAAAATAACTGGGGGGGGGGGGGGGAAAAAAACAAAAGAAAACATA
>JAOXJK010000001.1:107381272-107394542 GCA_025774025.1 Xenus cinereus | reverse complement strand
GGTCCTTAATCTTGTTTACTCCCAACTTCTCAGGACTCTCAGGCCTCTCCAAGGATGCACAGGTGTCTGCTCAAGGCTGATGTTAAGCTTACAGTTCTGCTCCCTCGGACCAGCTGAGGTTTCCCACAGCAAACTAGCTGAAAAGAAGATCATTACTGATATCTGATTTGCATTAAATAGAAGTCATAAATTATTGATCCCATCTATAGGCTCAGTTGAAAAGCTTACTTCCACAAATATTATGCACCATATACAATTGCTAGAAGGTAGAATAAACCTTTATTTTAACATATTCTGTATGGTAACTTCTCGATAGATATACTGCTTCTTCATTCTTTTATAATCTACACACATTTATGTTAAGGAATTAAAGCTCATTTGAACAAGTACAGTTTGTTGGATCTGATAGATCCAATTATATCTGAGTCAACTGATCTTATCAGTCTAAGTTGAGTCAACTTTGGTTTGTCCACAATAAGGATCCAAAGGAATATTGCTGAGGTCTCACAACAGGGTACAAGAGAAGGAAAAGGACAGTTTTTTCTAACATTTCATGTAGTGTAGCTATATTTACTTTCTATGTTAGCAATGTTCACTGATGGTTTTGTACTTAGGTACCAGATTATGTAAATGTATATGCTCCAAACATTATATAATGGATTATTATACCTTCAAAAACATAAATCTAATACCTTAAATGTCTTAGAGTACAATATCTCCATTATAGATCTGTATAATATTGTATTTACATTCTATCATTACTTCCCATTTTAATTATATATATTCAGCTTCAGAGAAGCTCAATTGCTATTTTCTTCTTTCCTTTAGGACATATTTAATTAGTTTAATTCAAACTTGTGCCCTTCTGGCATCATCATTAACACAGACTTAGTATAATTAGCATTTTAATGTACAATAAATAATCCTGTATAAGGCAGTTTTTTACATTACTCCTTCCTTTTTAACATAAACCTATAAACCCATTTTCCATTTATGTGGGGTTTTTTTTAATATTTTTTTTTCTCCCAAGGATAACTGAGTAGAGAGCAGAACACAGAAATATTAATTGAATATTCTTTCACTTGTCAACTCATTTTATTGCCCTTAGATAGCAGCTATTAAAGTGGTTGATTGAGGCATCTATTTGTAGCTGAGCCACTTCAGGTCTCCAAAAAGACTTTTAGGGATTTGAGCTCTTAGATTCTAAGTATCTAGCTTACTTTGTAAATTTCTCCAACTTCAAAAGTATGGATTGTAAAAAACTGGATGAACAAATTCAAGCAGAGATAATGAAATTGATACAGAAATCAGAAAAATAACACTATTACCAACCTTATTTTTTTAAATTTGAATTTCTTTAAATCGTGACTTGTACACCATGGAAATGCAGAAAAGGCTCAAAAGCTAAGATTTTTTGAAAACATAAGTATAGTTTTACCTTTGTCTTTCCACTTCAGAATCAACATACTGCAAATATTCAAACTGAAAATAATACTGCATTTTTCAGCAGCTTTATGCCCTAATCCATTGGCCTCACCAAAAATTAATCCAACAAAATTTAAAAACAAACCCTTTGAAATAAATTGAGAAGTCAGAGCAAGTATAATTTCATCAAGTCTTTCTAAGAATAACCTTTCCAATAAGAAGAATCAGTGGAAGAAAAAAAGAAGACAATGAATTCAAACGAATTTCTACCTTTAAAAAGTGGCCTAGATGCCAACAGACTTAAGAAGAATTAAGACCAAATTTTACACTGAACCTCAAAATCCTTAAATTGGCATTAAATTTCACAGAGTATTTACTACCAAAAAATATGCTACTAAAATAGGACAAACTAATTTTCATGTCAGAATGAGCTGTGACCTTTCAGAAATTAGTTAAGTGGGAAGTCCAATTCCCAGCAGATAAGCAATCAAGGAAAGAAAAAGAAATAAAAAGAAAGAAAAGAAAGAAAGAAACCACCAGAGCTACCAATACACTATTCATATTTTTTGTTGAGTGAACATATTAGAATATACAGAGTATCTAGGAGACACTGTAGCAATTTATATTTTAAAAACTTAAAGCAGTCTTATGTTTCTATTTGATTCTGTGTTCCTTTTTTTTTTTTTTTTTTTTTTAATATGTGTATTCTTTCATAGGGGGATGAAGAGTTCCTTTCAGTCCAGGTTAATTTCTAGCTCTGCTATACTTTTCTTCCTCCTTCACCTTCTTTATGGCGTTTTTGTGTTTACTGCAAATTTGTCTTTGACATGCACAATTCTGTCAATGCATGCTTAATTCAATAACATTTAAGTTTCTTGAACTTTAGAATACAGAGATATGTCATTATGCCCCAGTAATTAACTTTGAAAGTAATTGTGTCATTTAATCCTTTTCTGTTCATTCTATCTGTTGATAATTTTGGTTATATCACCACTATGTCACTGATGTTTTTAACATAGACTTTTGTATACATATTAGCTATGTTGAAAAATTAGCTTATTTACATTATCCATTTGAAAGTTGAAAAACATCCAATATATGAAAATCTTTATTTAAGCAGGAAATAACTTGGCATACCTCCTTCATTTGTAAGCTGTAGAGACCATGACTGTCTTAAAAATGTTACTGCTTTTTTAGATGTATCCACCTAGTCTGATATATTTTTCACTTTAGCAGTTAAATAAATGAAAAAGAGGAAACTTTAAAAATTGTTTTTACTAGACTGGTAATTTGTGAAATTGCCTGTACTTCATTTCAAAACATATATCAGGAGGTTGTTTATGACTTTAAAAATTTCAGCTACTGACGTACAGGAGCTGAGCTGGCTGTGGTTTATACCTCTTCCTATTTTCCAATTTATCATGGATTAAGCTCCATTTAATATATCAGACTTTTGGATTTTTTAGTATATGTGATGAAGATCCAATTTTCTAGTAAGCTTTACTCCCCTACACACATTCTGTAATTTTGAATGAGGTAAAAAAAATATAGATAGAATTATCTGAAAAAAAAAAAAACCAAACAAAAAAGAAGGAAGAAAAAGATTGTACTGCTTTCCTTTAGTCAGCAGAATGAATTATGTGAAAATGAAGCTAGGCAAGAAAAAGAGTATATATTGTTCCATATTTTATATAAACAGAAAGAGGGACGTTCAGTTTATAAAGAAATACACTTATATTCTGAACACACTTTGATCAGTCTGATTGAAAAATATGTCTGATAACACTCAGAGCAGATGCAGTAGAATGGAAAGTATAACAAAAAGCTTGCCATACATGCATATAGATTGGAGAGACAATAAAAACCTTAAGGTGCTGGAAATACTTCAGTGTGTAGGATGATAAAAAAAGGTTTCCACATAAATATATTAAATGTATTGTATTTTCTGATGGACAGAGAGAAAGATAATGGTCATGAAAAAACAATACTTACAGAGTAAGGTATGTGGTGATAGCATTGACCGTTCAACAAAATAGTTCTAATTAATTTTTGTTTACTTTGTCTAATACACACTGAAAAAATCTCTGATGCAATAGAACTACACACACCCCAAAAAATACATGCTAGCATATTTAAGTTTTGAGTTTTTTCAAAATATATTCACCACATTCCAGAGATGACCTTTTCAAATATTTTCAGTGGATTGTGTCTACAAGAGAGTTTATTTTCTTTGGGATTACGCACTTCTACAGGGAGAGAAAAAAATAAAATAAGGTGGTAGGAAAAGAAAAAAGGAAAAAAGGTGTGACTATTTTGAGCTAAAAATTTATATGTCTGGTCCTTAGGATAAAACACATTTTGGGAGGAAATAAGCTAAAAGGGAATGAAATGCAGAGAATATAAAATAAGAGTTATCTTTTTTCTCATCAATGCAAAATTTTAGAATTCCTTAACTGTCAGCTGACTGGCTGTTGCAACTATTATTTTATTTTCATTTTATTGTCATTTTCTACCAAAATTTACAAATATAAAAAACCCAAAAAAATAAACCAAGCAACCAAACAAAAAAAAACAACCTAGGAAAGTGTGTTAGAAGTTTAGAGGTAAGTAATATGTTTAAGATCTTTACTGCAAAGTTATTTGTTGTTAACTGTTTTGATAATTGTTGTAAAGATAGTATCAATAGCTAAACTAAAGAAGATTTGGAAGAATGATGGTAAGTAATTCTGTATTTTGAAAGTAGATCCATTATTTGTGTATTAACTAATAAATACGTTACCTGAGAAGTCCAAAGTACACATCTGAATAAAAAAGTTGAACATTTTGTTAAACCCTGTTTTTACCCTTGCCACGAAAAATAATCTCCCTTTATTAAAAAAAAAAAAAAAAGAGTTCAATTTGTTTAAGCGGAAAAATATAGCTCTCAGAATGTCTTAAAATACGATGGTCCTAATTCCCTTGCTATTCTATTCAGTAATTCTTAAAAGCAAAATAAATAACATAACCTGAAGAAGGAACCAGAAGCTGGTGTACCTTCAACATTAAACTTCAACTTTCAGAGTCAGTTTTCCTTTGCTTATTTTCTTTTCCTAGCTCCATGAGTCTCCCACTTTTGACTACACTATGGTCCAATCCCAGAGGAAGGAAGTGGTCCCAGGATGGGATTCTAGTAGAGACGTTCTGGTGTTTCTAGTTAATTCCAAGGAATGCTATGCAGACAGGTTCTTGCTTATAGTTCTTCACATAACAACCAAGGTTGAGAGTCAGAAGCAGAAAATTGTAAAGGGGTCACACCTGTAGGAAGAAGCACACAGAACAGGCGACACAAAACTATCCAACAGGGAATTCCATCCCATCTGCATCATGCTCAGTATAAAACCTGAGGGATCAAAGGGTCAAGCTCTTTTTTCAATGGCTTCCATCTGAGGAAGAGTCTGGTTTTTTGTCTGCATTTGATCCCGATCCATGCATTCTTGAATCCAGATCCAGAATCCAGTTCCCATCCATCACTGAGTCCAGACTGTGACTTTTCTAGTGCGTGCCGGTGACGTGATTGTCATCCTGGGAGCTTGATACGGGTTGCATATATTGTATATATTTAATTATTTTCTTTTTCATATTGTTGTATTTTCTTTTTTCATTATTTTATTTTTAATATTTCATTACAGTAGTTTAGTTTCTTTTCAACTCATAAGTCGTGCTGTCTCTCATTTTCCCTCCTCTCCTCTGAAAGGAGAGTGTCTTTCTTCTCTGAAGTGGAGAGCGGCTAAAGAGAGCACCTGTCATTTGTTTTAGTGGCCAGCCCAGCCCAAACCACAACAGAAGGGAAATGTGGTCCCAGAAGTGCGCTATCAATACTTCTGCATGTTTTAAAATTAAATTATTTTAGTAATTAGGACTACTTCTACAGAGGCTGAGGCAGTTCCCTTTTTTAATTAATAATTTAAAATCCTATTTTAAAAAATACAATGGTTTAACAATGTAATGTGCAAAACCAACACTCTTAGATTAGAACCACATTGACACTGTAATAGTCAGTTGGCAACAGTTGTGACAGGTACCAGATTGCTGGTCTTGAATAATCTTCAGTAAGGATGACTAAGGCTCACATCTGCAAAAGAAACTATTGACTGCCACAGTGAATGCATAGCACCTCCAATAACGTTAAATCCTGATCTCTAGAATAATCCATAATCCTGAGGTAAACACTGGACTACATGTAGGACATATACTGAGCATTAAGTTTCTCAGTAAACAAGCCACAAAACCCAATGTTCTGAGTAAACGAACCTACACTTTTCAATACAGGGAACTGTGTAGTTCAAATGTGAAGGACAGGAAAAGATTTTTTTTTCCGTGACTCACATTCACATAGGGCATCCCTTCTTCCCTTCATATAAAGATAAAAGAATCCTCTTGTAAACTAAGCATTTCCAATTTTTCCTAGGATCTGTGCAAAATACAGCACCCCTGAAGTCTCTGGGATATGCTAGTTTTTAATGGGATTGTGGCATGAGCAAGCTGAGTGAGTGAGATTATAGACTACTCTCCCTCCTTACAGTCTTTCTCCTCCTTTTTCTCCCCTCCTAACAAAGCTTTCCATCTACAGTTACAATTCAGTGTTGAAAACACAAGGATTGAACAGTTAAAAACTTCCCAAATATCTTGTTAATAATCAACACTATGTATGTATACACACATACACACTTGTATTTCTAATTCTCTCCCTCCCCCCTCCAAAAAAAAGAAGGAGCAGGGAGTAACCCCTTGTCTTAAAGTACTGTGCTAAGAAAAGAAGTTGTGCTACTTCCATTTTTCCTTTTTATCACCTCCTCAATCCCATCTTATTTGACAAATCAATTGCTGAATACACACCAAGGATTTTTATTCCTCCCTCTTCACCACTCCTACTACCCAAGGGGATTATTGAAAACTACCTATCAAGTAGAGATGCCCTGGCCAACAGATTATAAACTCTTATAACATGGTATCATTACTCCTGTCCTAATTCATTTTGCATAAAGGAGTTAACGGTTCATTGAACCAGAAAGGAGAAACAGACTACAAAAGAGATCATACCAATTACTTAGAAAGAAGGAGACCTTGGTTCCAGTTTCAATTTCAAAGACCTTCATAAAACTTCAGTGAATAATACCAAGTCCAGAAACAGTCCCTAATGAAATGTCTACAAGAGACTACGGTGGTGGGAACTGTAACAGCATTTTAAAAGAGAAGAGTTAATAAAATTAATTATTGGTATTACTAATTAAAATACTAATTTCTGTGCTCTTAATTTTTGTTCCTAATTTAAAGTACCACAAAGCCCATGGAGAAACTTCATCTATTTATTCTTAGTTCTATCATTGAACAATAGTCTTGGTTTTGTTGTTGGTTTTGGGTTTTTTTGCGTAAGATTTGTGAGAAATTTAAAATGGTTGCTGTTCAGAATACAATAGGCTTTAAAAAAAAGGCATGCAATTGTAATTTGTTAATGATGTACAGGTTGAAATAGTCTCCAGTAAGAAGGCATGAAAAATAGTTATGATTGAGTAAGATGAGCAAAAGTGACAGGTGGAGGACTGCAACTTTAGTGTTGCTGATTTTAGCAAACAAATTCTTAAAATTCAGATTTACAGAAATTCCAAGCAAAGAGAAAACTTATTTGAGGACACCTACGTGTGCAAAATATACAGGGAGTAGGTTCCGTGCGCATTCACCATATGAAAAATTACCTGTATATTTTTAAATAGCTCCACTTATTAACTGAAATCTGTTGCCTTTTACAGTCATGATAGTTTATTTTTTGGAGCTTGACAATATTTGACAACTCTGGTGTTCACACTGATTCATCAGACCATAACATACCAATAGTAACAGGCATGGGCCTCCAACTTTAAAAATTCTATGTGATGTCTATAGTAAAATTACCAGTGAAATCTACATTTACATGAAGATTTAATATTACTGCATGGAAATCAATCCAGTCACAGAAGAATTAAATGTCTATAATTTTTTTATATAATAAATAATAAATAACAAACAATAAAGTTAGCCATTATTTTGGCATGCCAAGATGCATAAGATTTTTGTATAGGTGGATTATAAAGTAGTCAAAGCTGAATTTTTTATAGCTGTTATCATAACAATATGTATATCTCGGTAAAGAGAAAGACTGTTACAGATGATGTTTTAATCCCTTTTTAAATGTGTTTCCATTTATGTTCAAGGTCTTGTGACTCCCTTAACGTTCCGATTTTTAGTGTAAAAGAAATTATATCTGCGCCGTTTCTTTTTTTAAGTCAACTGATATAAAAAAAAAAAAAAGAAAATAGAATTTCCAGGTTGTTCTGATCAGTATAGAAAGCAGAATACTTTCAGCATGAAATCTTCTTAACTGGATTGTTTGATGTTATTTACGTCTCATATAGAGGCACTTGAGAATATTCATGATAGCTTTTGAAGAGCAGGTCCCAGATAATTTTTGCAGGTGAACATCACTAAAGAACAACCATTTCCATTGTTTAAAGAAATTATTTTCTTGGAAACAAGATCAGCCAACCTTTCAGAAAAATAGAATCATTATTCAGATTTATAAAAAAGCTTACACTGAATTTTGAAAACTTCTATAAATTCTCATTTGATTTCAAATGACTTTTGAATGTATTTAAAACCAACCTATTACTGTATCGTACAAATATTGTCTTCATATTGCAGTGCGATCTCAGCAGCAAAGAGCTGTTATCAACATAGTGTCACCTGGTTGCTTAAAAACAAAAACAGTGAATGCTTTTTTTTTTAATGAGTTTTTCTGCATTTTGCAAATTCTAACCTTCATTTACAAATGTCTTTCCAATTATTTTTTCCATCAAACACTCACCAAGATATGAAGTCTGTTGCTCTTCAACCCAAATTCCACTCAAATTGTTATAGATAAGGTTTTACTGCTTGATATTCTCATTACTAATGTTATAGAGAACATAAAATTGGATGCTTAAAAAATTAAAACATTCTTAATATATTTTATTTTATTGAATTAAAGTAGGAAAACCAACATCAGTACTCTACATGATATTAATTAGGCCAGCCTCTCTATTTGCAGGTAATCAATTATTAGTGTGATTCCCTTCTAGTGAATTCTACAACTGCTAATACTGAATTTCATGATAAATAGATCGGTTAATGAAAAGACTAAATTAAGACCTGTGGAAAAAAACCTGGGAAAATAACAATAAAAGACCTAATGTATCCTTGAAATCCTCAGAGAACGCTTCCACAGTTTATAGTAGGTTATTGTTACATATTGGCAAATAATATACTGAAAAAATGGAAAATATTGAAAAAATCAAGACAGAAAACTGATACGGAAGTTTAAGCATCTAAATTAAACAACAAAGGTTTTTGTCATTTCTGTCCTGAGTGGATGAGTTATCATTCATTTCAGACCTCATAAAGAATGGGTTCTTGATTTCATGAAAGTAACCTTAGTATTAAATAATTTGTTCAAGATTCCATTGTTAATCAATGATTGCTTAGGAGCCTCTGCAAAGAACTAAGCAGTCCCTCAAACCCTCTTCCTAAATTTTTTGTGAAGATTCATTTCTTTGCAGAGGCATAAACTCTAAGGTGTTGAAAGCACTTGAATCACAGCCCGCTTCTGAGCAATTTAGGCATATGCATTTGTGAGGACTGGGTAGCATGTAGTAGATAAATATTGGTAGAAAAATGAGATCACAGACAGTACAAAAAGACAAGCAAATAAAAAAAAATCAACTTATAAGAGTTTAAGGGTCTTTTTAGCAGACTCTTAGTATTCAAAGCACAAATATCTTCAGTCAGAAGAAATGTATGTACTAAAGAAGATGATTTAGCAACTTCACAATAGTTCACCAAAATCTACTGTATTTGTGGCTATATTGCTAAAACTTCTTGAAGAGTACTAATATTAAAAACAGTTTGTCAGATTACCTGATACTTGTTCTTTTCAAAAGTGTCTCTAGATCTTTTAGCTTATATACATATACTCTAGCTCTTAAACAACAGATTCAATTATCTATTCAATTATCTATTATTTCTGATGTAAGTATCAGACATAATAGAAACTATAATAGTAAAATACATCTCAAAATTAAAAAAAAAAAAATTGAATGAAGTTCTAGGGAATTAAGTGAAGGGGTTCAGGTATACCTAATTATTTATTTTTGTGTCATCTCAGACAAGTATTTGAAAGCTATTAATGCATATACATTTAAATACATAAATAATAGTATTTTACCACTTCAATTCTTTGAGATCAAAGACTTAAAATATCGATGAACTGGCTGCCTGACTTCTCTGATGTTCAACTTTGAATTTAATAACTCAAAATACATACTGAAACAATACTTTGTTTTCACATTCAGAGGGTTTGTTTTCAGGATGTGTGGAATTAAGAAATAGTTTGGTTGTGGACTTATTAGATGCCCTTTCACTGCGTTGGATTTTCTTGAGAGATGCTTCATGTATCTAAGAGTTAACTGAGAAAACTGGTTCATTGTATATGGACAGGCTATCAGATATTAATAACAGAGAGTTCATTCCATGGCATTGATAAGAAGTCAAATATCCTTTCTGAAGTTAAGATAAAGTATGTTATATTCTTTTTATTGTTATGTATTATTACAAAGCTGGGCACCTATCTATTATCTTTACTACGGCGTAAAATCTGAGCCTCTAGGCTTTTTAGTTACATCTGGTTTTGGTTGCTGCATTCTCTGTGCTAGTCATACAAAATTTCAATGTCATCTCAGTAAATAATGGTCATCTCAGTCTTAAAAACATCTCTGTTTTAATCGTAATCCACATAAGAACACTAGAAGATAACAAAAAGGAGCAATATATATAAGTAACTTTCTGAATAGTAAAACATGACTTTGTTTTGAATTCTTTCCATAATTGCCGTATCTCAGACTTAAACTGGTGCTGCGAAGGTAAATGGTTCCCAGAAAATTCAGGGCTGTATACTTTTTAATGCCCTGCTTGCATGTCTATTAAATCACACTCATATTTGATCCTCCTTTCATTCCTACACATAATGTATTCTTAATAATGGCTTGCTAATATTTTGTTTCTATGCTTAGAACAAACCTTTGTACATAAAAGAGCTCCTTCTACAGAGAGAATGTTGCATTATTAGAAAATATATTCATGCTGTTTCTTTCTCTATGGCATTGCCCCAGATATGACATAACAAGGCAAAGGCAAATGTGGTGCCTTTTTTTTAGACACCAGTTAGGATTTCCTCAAATACTGACCTAGTGAACAAAGTGAAGGGGAAATAAGTGCACTACTGAATGGAAAAAAACTCAATCACTAAGTACCAATCAAGCTATTAAAAGGATTCTGTGTGGGACATGTTCACAAGGCAATGTTAGAGCAATGTGGATAAAGTGAGTAATTCACTCCACTCAAACATGTTGCTCAATAACTGCAGGCAAATTTTCACGTTACAATGGGAAATGTTTCTTCAGCAGAATACAGTGATGGTGGACTTCATATGTGCTTTCTCCAAGCCTATTTATAGCCACTGAAGAAAAAGCTGGACCTAGTATATAAATGCACATGGATCTATAAATATAGGAAGTGTTCAAGACATAGTCTCCTATAGTCAGCTAATATTATACTAAGGTATAATTTTACAGTATCTCATCTGTAGTAAACTTTGTGAAATCTTAAAATTAAACCAGGAAATGCTTATAATGTGAAATTCCAACTCAGGTTCAAGCAAAATTTAACTGGCGAAGATAATAAAGGAAGTAATTAATATAAAATAACACATTTTAGCAAATAACAAATACAAATTTGTAATTGCTTCTTTTTTCTCTTTTTCTTCCTACCCCCCAAATAGATCTCTTTTCTATGGTATATATAAACTACTCTTTCTATCTATAAAGTCGCATAAAATTATTTACCCTCTTCTTAGGAAAGATTATTTAATTTACATCTGAAGATCCTGTAAAAGACAAAGCACCGAATGAATACTAACCATTTCATTCTATAACATATGTGCTGGATAACAGTGTGATTCCTCTATGTAGAGCTTCTCTATCAGTTACAGGTTCATCAGAAGTGGAAGGATTTTTCTAGTTAAGAATGCAGTATCCAAAAGCTCAGCTCAGTTAAAAATCACTGAGTAGTTTCAACAAGTAAAGTTTGTAAAGGAAGAGCATCTAGTTATAAAAAACATCCTCCCCCAAGCAAATAATACTTTCTTTTGAAGGTAGTGATGCTATTATCTTTATTTAAACAACAATTCAAAACTCACTTTAAAATTTTCCTTCAGATTAAGACGATATGAAACACCATTTCTTACCTACCTAGCTGAGTATAGGATATTCTGGGAATATATTTTCAGGGTTTAGACAACTATGCCTTTGTGTAAGAGTTCACGAAAAGTAAACATTCCTCAGTTAAAATATGAATAGATTTGATCCAAATCAGGGAAAAATGCAATAGTTTAAGTAAACTTCAGTAATAACTTGATGCAATTCTCATTATCTTGCACAGAAAAAAATCAGTTATGACCTTGCAAAGGGAGTGCAAATCAAATGTAGAATGGTATAGACTCTCAGCTTTCTTTTGAGCGCACATTTGATTCCACCTCAGATTCTCATCTTAACTCTGTCCACTTTTCTTCTGTGATTAAACATTCAGACTAGCTGAGTGTGTCCTAACCACGAGGCTAGATTGTCACTCTCTCTTTGGCTCAGAAAATATTTAATATTTCAGATGTGTTAGGTAGATGGCTGGAATGAAACCCTCTCAGAATATTCTAATACTTGAGGTCTTTTCCTGCATGAGGAGGCAACTGGAATCCACTCTGATCCCGTAATTATTTCCTCCTCCTAAAACCTGGATAATAGTCTTTGCGCTATCAAAAGTAAAAGGAAATCTTAGTTATCATCCTTTGGTAGCATTGTGTAAAAAAAAAAGACTCATTTTTACAGAGCAAGGGGTAGTACCCCTCAGCCATGTTGCTCCCAGGGACATGATCAGGGACTGCTAGATCAAAGGAAAGACGAAGATATCTTTTTAAGCATGTTGCTCTAAACATAAGTATCTGTCCTTTCTTACCTTTGTCTTTAGGGTACAGAGGATCTTACTGAAAGCAAGATTCCCAAATATTACTTAATAATTAAATGAGGGCAAAATAAAAGTGTCAAGTTTTTCCCACAATTATAACTTTTGTCTTTTTCATACATTTGAAGTCATCACTGAATACAATATTAAAAGAAGTCACATGATAAGCTTCTAGTAGAAAATGTAGATGAGTACTTGAAATTGTCTGTGGAGAACAACCCCCTATTCTTCCATCCTAATACCCTTATAGCAAAAAGGGTAGTTAAAAAATTTAATGTACCTAAGCAGCAGAGAACTGTATTTATACTCCCTTCATATTGCCTTTACCATTTTAATAGGAGAAGTTGCCATACTGGAAGACACTCTTTCCTGTGAAGACAGGCTCTTCTATGAAGAAAGGCTGAGAGAAGTGGGATTGTTCAGCCTGGAGAAGAGAAGTCTCCAGGAAACCTTATTGTGGTCTTTCAGTATTTAAAGGGGGCCTATAAAAAAGATGAGGACAACATTTTAGCAGGGCCTGTTGTGGTAGGACATGGGGTAATGGTTTTTAAACTTAAAGAGGGTAGATTTAGAATAGATATAGGAAAGAAATTTTTTATGCTGAGGGTGGTGAAAAGCTGAAACAGGTTGCCCAGAAAGGTGTCATATGCCTGGAAATATTCAAGGTCAGGTTGGACAAGGCACTGAGCAACCTGATCTAGTTGAAGATGTCCCTGCTTTTTGCAAGGGG
>JAOXJK010000001.1:107357220-107381172 GCA_025774025.1 Xenus cinereus | reverse complement strand
AACTCAAACCATTCTATGATTCTGTGATTCTAAGACTACCATAGAATTTTTTGGAAAGGTGGGATTTTTCACATGGAATGCAAAATTAATGAATCATTATAAATAGGCAAGTGTCTTCCGTACAGGTATTAGTGAGCTACTTCTGCTTTTCTTGGGAACCTGAAGGCACTTAGCCTTAAGTGTTATGTTTCCTTTGAGGTATGCACCACCAGTCGGTTCTCCTGCCCCTCTCCATAACAGGTTGTATCACCTACCTATCTCTCCACACATAGCCCTCCCTACATGTCTGCAGCAGAATTCATTGCCTACTAGATCTCTGTTCCTCTTTCTGTAGGCCACTAACGCCAAGCAGCATGCTTCAGTCAGCAATGTATTCCTTGCTAATTACTTCAGTCCGGACACAAATGAAAACAATCCTTCTTGCTGAGATAGAGCTGCAGGATCTTTATCTTTTTAGAATATCTTCTAAAATCTGTTCCAGAATTGTAAATCCTCTCTTTGGTGACTTTCATCATTGGTAATTTAAAGGCCTACAGAACTCCTATATTTCTTTTCTTAAATCTTTATGACAGATGGGCAGATCAAAAGATATGCAGAAAATACTCATCATTTTCACTTAATTTTACCCTGAATCAAGTAAGTTTAATTACCAATATAACAACTGAATATGAGAGCAGAGGTATGATTTATAATGTCAGGAAAAAAGCCTATTTAAGAGAGTAAATATAACGGTATCTCATAAATTAGCAGACTGTAGGAATCACAGAATCATCTATGTTGAAAGAGACCTTTAAGATCATGGAGTCCAAGTGTTAGTTTCATTTTCTAGAAGTTACAGCTACTTCAGTAAGGCATTTGATACTATTTCCCATAGCCTTCTCCTAGACAGACAGACAAGATACAGGCTGGATTGATGGTCTGTGAGATGAGCAGGAAATTGGTAACAGGTTGCACTCAGACAGTGGTGATCAACGCTTTTTACTCAGGTTTGCAAATGGTCACCAATAGGGTCCCTCAGGGATCAATACTAGGCTCCCCGATGTTCAACATCTTCATAAATTATCTGGATGATGGGATTGAAAGCACTGTCACCAAGTTTGCATACAGCATTAAACTGAGTGGTGAGGTAGACATTTCTGAAGGGAGACATGTCTTATTGAGAGACCTGGGCAGGCTGGAAGAGTGGGCTAGCAAGAACAGTATGAAATTTAACGAAGACAAGTGAGAAGCCCTGCCACTGGGATGGCATAACCAAACAGCCCAGTACAGGCTAGGATCTGTGTGGCTGGGTAGCAGACTTGCTGAAAGGGACATGGGGATCCTGCTGGGCCTCATCCTCAGGGGCATTACTAGCAGAGATAAAGACATGATCTTCCCGCTCTGTATCCAGTTCTTGCTCCTACAATTCAAAATAGACAAGAGCAGACTGGAGAGGGACCAAAGGAGTGCCACGAAGATGATCAAAAGGCTGGAGAACATGACCTATGTGGAAAGACTGAAGGCATTAAGTCTTTTCTCTCTAGAGAAGAGAAGGCTCGGAGGGGCCTCATTGCAGTATTCCAGTACTTAAAGGGCGGCTTCAAAGAGGATGGAGGCTCTCTCTTCACAAGGAACCACATGGAGAAGACAAGGGGCAACAGGTACAAGTTGCACCGGGACAGGTTTCAACTTAATATAAGGAAGAATATTTTTTACAGTGAGAACAATCATTCACTGGAACAATCTCCACAGTGATTGGAGAAAGAAACTCTCAGAACAGAACAGAAACTCTCTATCGCTGTAGGTTTTCAAGATGTGACTGGACAGGGTGCTAGATAATCTCATCTAGGTTCTGTTTCCCATGAAAGGTGGGACCAGAGGATCTTTCTACGGCTATTCTAACCTGGGCTGTTATATGACTCTGTGATATTATGTGCAGAATTAGGAGTGCCTGAAAACATATGCAATTTGTCACAGTATCAGTAAATAAGAAGTGATTGCTCAATCATACAAGGATGATATTTTTCTTAGGAAGACATCTAAGAAATTAAATATCAACTTACTGTTGACATAGATGCTTACTCACTAGCAGCTATGCCTTTCCTATTTATAATTTTGACAGGATAGTCTAGAGTATAGCATAGTTATGACACCTGACATTTATACACCAGGTTATTGTAATTTATTAATAAGATATTTCATTTTCTCTCTCTACCCAAACATATTCCCATTTCCCTTTCTCTCTGGGGCCCAAGAAAAAAAATATTTTATCTCAACTAACCACTTGAGTGTAACTATTACGTAGGTATTGAACAGATACTCTAGGTTAAGACATAATTCTCACTGTTTTCTCTTTTAATTGGATATCCAGATTTCATTTTCTGACCTTGGGGCAGTTACCAAACCTTGAACCTTGCAAACCAACCGATGTTTTGAAGTCTCTTGAGCAGTAACATCTATTGACTTTTTTCCTTTCTTAAAAACAAATTGCAAGTATTGTCTTCACAACTTCTGGATAGTGCCCCAAACTGTCTGTTTTGGTTTAAAATGCACTTGAGGAGAAGGTTTCAACCTTGTGACTCAACATTCCCTTTAAAATAATACTTATCTTATTTATAGTTCCACAGTTCCATATTTTCAGATGCAGGTTGTATTTTGTGCAGCCCTCAAGTCTACGTAGAAAAACACTTCCTTACTTCTATTTCCTCAGAAAAACCCCAAAAAAACACAAACCCAAACTATTTAGAATTCTGTACATCTGGCATGTATGAAAGACCGTAGAAACCTGTTGTATAAAAATAAAAAGCACGGTTTCTCATCCAATTTGTTTCAACTGAACACAATGAAATATGCTGCAATACTGAAAACTCCCTTCACAGGAAAAGCATCACAGACAGCAGTACAGGAAAAAATCCTCTCACTAATATGTAGGTACATTTCTTTTTTACTTTATACACTTACATTTATTGTCTAGAGGATGTTCTAAAGCAATGACATTTTCAGTCACAAGCAACCTTAGGCAAACTAAACAAAATAAGTAATATGGAAGCAAGTTATCTTAAGCCAACTCTGCACCAGACAAATTGTAATAGTGTAAGTGATGTCAACAGTCAATTACATAATTGAGTCAGAAATAGTGATTAAAACAAAAAGAAAGAAATGTAAACAATATTTTGAAATGAGCTTATGAGGTTTAGAATGATACAGCCTTCACAATATGAATGAACTAAGCTCCAGTTTTGCAAAAATTATGTATGTATGTGTCGCACAAGTGTAAAAGCAACAAAAGATGTTTAAAAAAATCAGGTTTTAATGGTGTCAGAAAAAGAATTAACAGGGATCTTATACTACAAACACTTCAGGAGACCTAACTTTTTACAGGTTCAGGATGTCAGTTGGGAATTATTACTACACTGTGCTTATCGACTCTAAGCTTGGAATAATGGTTCAAAATGAGCAAACCACTCACCTGAAAGATGAGGACACTCAGTCCTTGGGGAAGTTAGTTTGAGGCCGATGTCTCAACCCAAAAGGAGGGCTTCCAATCACAGACCTGCTGCTCTGAGGAGAAACACTCAAATGGGGGTCTCTGGCAGGGACCATAGGGACTATGCTCACCTATTGGTCATGGTCACATAGCTTTCATTGGTCAAGAGGTCTCCGAGACTGGCACATTGGATGAGGTAGTCCCTAGGGCTCGGATATCTGGGGTAAGTGGCTGGGGGTTGTTTGTGTACGTGACCAGCAGCTCATGAGCTTCCCACCAAAAGAGCCACCATGCCCCTGTACCACGCTGTTAGATCCATGGGGGAAGGGGGAGTGAGGGGTACTCCTGCCACAGCATGCACCTTCTCAACATGTGAATAATCCCAGTGAAGTTAATTTTGGGTATAGGGCACTGAGGTTTCACCATGGACCCCCCACTTTCATATTACCTCTGTGAAAGTTTTCAGCTAGCAGATGTCACAGCTTTGCTGAGGATCTTCTCTGACAAACAATAATCACTTACTTGACTTTACTTGCTCACATTTTCTTTCCAGGTATAGCAAAGCAACTGTCTACATTTTCCATGTCAAGATAGAAGTGCATTTCTAAACCTATAATGGATCATATTTTTTTTTGAGAAATACATTTTTACCTTTACTTGATAATTTGTGCCAATTTTCAGTCTGTTTCACAGTCTGTATTACAGACTATTTCAAGTCTGTAATTAAAAAACATTAAACAGGGACTGAATTTCTGTAAGCAAGCTCTCCTTTCTTCAAAAAAAGCAAACAAACAAATAAACAAACCCAAATAGATGAATAGCGATCCTTAAGAGAAAATATAGATATTCAAGAACTGTGTTTTTTCTTCTCTGGGTATTAGCCTATGCAGCCAATTTTTGTGTGATATAAGCAGATCAAATTACAATAGTTTGTGTAGAAGTTGACTTAGGACTCATCAGCTCTTCATGCAAAGGTTGACTGTCTGAGCTGTGGGTTGTTTATTTTCAGTTATTTCATTTCACTTTGAAAGTGAATCAGAGACATAGGTATACAAACTATTTCCAGATATGGGGAGGAATCTGAATTCACAGAATACCAGACAAAGTAATGGGTACTTAATTTAAGAAAGAAAGTGACTGTAACTGAAGCTAATGAAGTATTGCAATTCTAATTGCACTTCTATTTCAAACCATATGGTAATCTGAATGAACAGCTCTATAAAGACAAATCCTTAGAGCTTATTTCAATGAGTCTGTGATACAATATAATGTCAATAACTTCCATTTCTTACTCTGTTATAGCAAATAAAAACAGAAAATGAACAGTGATTAAACTTTAATTAGTCAGAAGCCAACAACTTCATTTTGTTTTAGCTAAATATTTGTTACGTTTTTCACTTTCCATGTCACACATGCTCTTGTGTTTTTCCTTTTTGTTCTTCCCATTTTCCTTTACCTTTTCTCCCAAAGCAAGACTCTCACCTGTTCTTCATTTCCTTTTTTCCCCTGTGATTTTCAGATTATATTGATGTTTTTAATATTACACTTTCTTTTTTGTTTTATTTTCTTTTTAAAAGTTATAGATGGATCAACACTTACATCTAAGAGATAATGAAATAAGGAAAAAATTATCCTGAAAAAGTTAGCAAGGAATGCTAAATACAGAAAATTTCTTTAGAGCTCTTTAGAACAGAGTTAAATTGATGAAAAAGTAGCATGTCTCTGTGATAAGGTTTAACCATAGAGATTATTTCACATCTTCTATTCACATACTAGCAGACAGGCCTCATGGAAAAAGGCAGATATCCCATTTTCCAAAATTCTGCTTTGCATTAGTCACTCACTACTTCTGAGAACTCCAAGGCCTAATTAGTCTTCCTTAATTTTACATCTGCCAATGCACCATGTACAACCAGATTCATCCAAGGGGAGAGTCATCCTTCTTTTCTCTCTTGGCCCTTTCAGTACTTAAAAATACTATTACAAGTCACTGAACATAGCAGAATAGGACTTGCTAGCCCTGGGAACTGCACCAGGATTTTTAAGTCTCAATAAGCATGTTTCTAAAAAGCCATCGCATGTATGGTTCTTTGCATGATTTGAGGGATATTTTTTTTTTAATATCACCTCACAGTTATTCACAATTGTTTTAAACTGCTTTCAATTTGATGTATAAAAACACCCTAAAAACATACAAACAAAACAACTGCAACTAAAAGTTGCACACATATATTATAAAAACTTGCAAGTTAACACATGCAACTTCAATTGTAGAAGTAGTCATCTTTTGATTTTTTTTTTTTCATACATTAGCTAAAATATACCAAGAGTGTGCATCAATTCCAACCAAAGGAGCAACAGCAAACACCTGGAAGAATCATTAGCTTTTCAAAATGAGTCCTAGAAACTCAGTTTCAAAAGAAAATAAAGTATCCTCTTTACTTATGTCTGTCTTTTCTCTCCTGCTACATTGATTCCTCAATACAGTTTGTTGTTATTTTAAACTAATAATTTCATTTAGTACCTCTTATAAACAATAGTTAGAAATTAGCATAACTTTCATTCACTATACTTGAATTTAATACTAAAATGTTACCCCTAAAGAGACCGGAAAAGCAAGGTTTCCTTGAAGTTACAATTGCATGCATGCTTCCCTGAACAAGAGGATGAATAGGCTATGACAATGGAAAACTAATATGTTAATGAAGTTATTAATTACTTACATTTCAAACTAAAATTATGTACAAGAGAAGTAAGAAAAATGTATTAGCTTTGGCAGATATACATCAAAACATTAATAACCATCTTCAAAAAGGTTTCTCTCAGGATCTTGGGAAAAATTTCATGCATGCCAGTTCCTGTCTTAATTCAATTGATCCTCTTCAGAAAAAGAAGAAAATAAAGCAAGCAAGCAAATTCAAACCAGTAGTACCCTAAGAATGATAACAGTAGACTGAACATTGTAGACAGTAGCAGTACATTGTAACAACATAATTTCCCATAGTCACGTTGTTTTCTCAGTATGTAAAAAAGTAAGGGGTAAGTATGGGCAGGGAAGGTAATTGTGTTTGTTGGTGTTAATGTAAAATATTGAACAGTGGTATCTTACTCATCCATGACATATTGTCTCTTTCATGTTTTTTCTACTTATTTAGATGTCTGATGTTGATAAATATGATTATATGTTTTCTTGCCGCTGACAAAAGGCTCTTCCAAATTTTACAAGTGGTGATGAAGGTGAGCTTGAATTCTTGAAGTTATGGCTTCGAAAGCTTCTATTAGTCATCACATTTGAAAAATTGTCCTTTAATTGAAAATTGTTTTCATGTATTTTGTGAAGTTACAGTAACACTCCCTGGAATGTCAGGATATTGTAAGGAGGTGCACAGTAACCTAGAAAATCAAACTCTGCCTTTTGGGCACACAGTTACAAAAATGTACTATCAACAGATATGAACTCATCTTCATTATTGTGTGTTATCAGAAGACAAATATATGGTTGTCTTTATCTCAATAATTTCTATGCACATAAATAATACGTTGTTGTCTTTATTTCATTCAAGCATTCTTTACAGTTGGCAGCCTTCATTGCAATATATTACAGGGTAAATTATACAGGCTAGGTATTAATTTGCATCATGAATGGAGTTCAGTCTCTAACTCTTGAGCATAGAAGTGTGTCCCATAGGAAACTGCTGCTAGAGTGGCAAGTTGGAGGCTGGTCTAGAGAATGAAAAGAAAATACATATAAACAATATGCATTTCCATGGGTTTGTGTTGTATATTTTTAGATAGAAATTTTTTTCCTTCAAAATGAAACTATTTTTTTTGTTATAGTAATTTATTGTGTTAATACTATAATGTACCGAAACTTGATTCTCAGAGTTACAGAATAAAATAATGGTTGTTGGGAAGTACCTTTGGAGGTCATCTAGTCCAACCTCCTTGCTCAAGCACAGCCACCTACAGCCAGTTGCCCAGGATTGTGTTCAGACAGCTTTTGAATATCACCAAGGATGGAGACCACAAAGTCCTTGGGCAATCTGTTCCAGTGCTCAGTCATCTTCACAGTAGAAAAGTGTTTCCTGATGTTCAGATGGAGTCCCCTGTGTTTCATTTTGTGCCCATTTCCTCTTGTCTCATCACTGGGCACCACTGAAAAGAGCCTGGCTCCATCCTCTTTAGCTATTTCAGGTATTTATATACAATAATAAGATCCCTCTGAGCCTTCTCTTCTCTAAGCTAAACAGACCCAGATATCTCAGTCTTTCTGCATATGCTTCAGTCACCTTTTTGGCCCTTTGTTGGACTCGCTCCAGTATGCCCATGTCTCTCTTGCACTGAGGAGCCCAGAAATGGACACTCTAATTTCACTCTAAAATCATGCATCTTCTGAGAGATATTTTTTCCCTGCTGGGATAATGCATCCAGATACTTCCAAACCCCTTTTTATGCCTAGTCCAAAGTCACAAAAAAACATTATTGCCATCTGAAACAAATTACTTCAGACTTCGTGCTTTAATTTATGCACACATATAATATTAATAATTACTTTATAGGTCATCTATCTGAATTTTGTCCAATCAAAATGGAAGCTGCTCACACGATTTCCCATCAAAAATTACAATCTTCCAGCTATGCTACAACTCCACCTTCATTTAAATCATTCTACTGCAGGATATTGATTTTATGATTATTTAATTTAACCTTTTTGAGCGGGCTTAATGATAGCATATCTGCTACTGCATATTTAGTAATGTTCTTCTTACTTGTTCTGAATCGAACCTGTCCAGTACTTTTCTACTGAAGTCAACACAAAAATTGATCTATCCAGAATGAAAAAAAAAATAAAATTGTGAGTTTAACCTCCAAGTTCTATTTATGCATTTATTTTAAGAAATTCATAAAATGAATACGTTGTGTTTAAGCTGGTTGTCAATGGACAAAAAACCCAAAGTATGTTTTTATGGGACCTGGCATGAAATCAAATGCTCTCATTACTGTAAAAAATGTGGTTTTAAAGTAAACTCTTTCCTTGGAAAGTACATGAGACCATATGTGTTGCCTACAACTATGACATCTAAAATGTCATTTAAAGTGACTGGTTGACTACCAGTATTACCTCAAATAATGCTAGCTAGCTTACTTGGTTTTCTTTCCAGGTGTTTTCCCTCTTGCTATACACAACAGGCAACTAGCATCCTTTTACATCCATCAGAACTGTTGCTACTGTTGTGAAAGCCATGCCATACCATCCACAGTTTTTTTTGTTTGATTTGTTTTTCTTTAAAAGTCTGTAAGTACAAAGTCTCAACATTTATGGATATATAGACCAAAGAAACAAAAGAATAGCTGCTTTTGGAGGAGGTTTTGGATTTGTTATCACTCATACCTCTCACTGTTCATTTAAAATAGTGTTAGAGTGACTTCGCTGTTTCACACAGCTCTGCAGAGTTGTAGGGTGATTTTTAAAATCTTGGTAATGGCTCTCAAGAAAAACTAAGAGAAATGATCATATGTCTATAGAACATATCTAACACATTGAGACAACCATCTCAAACCCTGCAGATGCTCAAAACATTTCAGTTGAAAATTCCATATGCTTGGTAGTTCAAAAGAGAAAGAAGAAAAACTAGTTCAAAAGAAACATTGTCACGATCAGGATTGTTTCATATTCGGTGCTTTAACATTTTGAAACAAGTAGCACAATTCCTTTGAGATAAACGCATTTCATTTCCAAGGTATGTGCCCCAGAATCCTCAAACCCATTGTTCCCTATCTATGTATGTTTCTGAACACAAAGAATATTTATGCTCTACCACGGAAAATATAATTAACTTAGAGCACTCTTCCGCCCTTCTCCTGACATTCCCAATAAGTTTTTCTTTTTCCTGAATCAAGTTGATGTTACCATCTGGCACACTTCACCCTGTGTACTGATCATGAAAGTTTTGTGAGTTTTCATCACCAACATAGGTGGAGAGAAAGTTAAAAGTAGTAGACATTGAAAAGCAAGAAGCAAGCACTGCTTTCATAGGTTTTTTTCAAGATAGCATTTGACTTTAAGCATATAGAAATTTAAGATAGGGCTTAGGCAAGCCAGAATGCTGTACATTATCGAAATAATGAACATTAACATGCAAGTCAAGCAAGTAAACTATACATAGATTTTTTGCAGTAGCAGTTAGTATCATGACAAACAGACAGAAATATTCCTTGTATTGTTCTATCTTTTATAATTCGAACAAAACCAATTTTCAACTCCTTCATTTTACTGCAAAATCATAAAAACTCTGGAGAATCTAAAATATGATATTGCAAAGGACTATAGTTCAAACTGCAACCATCTTTTACTTGGCTGGCATGGAGCGGAATGGGATTGTTTCAGTTCCAGTCTTCAACTGCATGCACTACCACCTTTCATACATTGGATATATGTCAAGAACCCCTAGGAAAAGAAGATGGAAATGATTATGTAGTACTCTTGATATTTCAAATGTCAAGAGAAAGAAGAAAAGTTTGAATCTATTATTATGTCTCGCTAGTGCACTTCAACTTTCTTCCAGACATTACAGCTTAAGAGAGTGAACAGTTTAACTCACTTTGCCAATGCTTCTCAAGCCTTTTATATAAAGATAAAGGTCAGAAACAGTAGGATCTCAATTTTCTTCTCCCACTAATTGAAATGGAGTTCCTGTTAATTAACAAAATTAAAGTGAAATTATCACTGATTTGCCACCTTCTAGTTATGCCTTAGAAAGACTGTTTCCTAACTTATAGACAGTGAAACTGTTCCTTTTTATTTGTGTTTATATCTCTTAGGCATCTACAAAACTGTAGAGTTTTGTATGAATGAGGGCTGTGCTGCCACCCAGCATGACCTGAACAGGCTGGAGAGCTGGGCAGAGAAGAACCTAATGAGGCTCAACAAGGGCAGATGTAGGGTCCTGCACCTGGGGAGGAAGAACCCCAGGCACCAACATAGGTAAGGGGTGGATCTTCTGGAAAGCACTACTGAGGAGAAGGATCTGGCAGTCTTAGTGGATAGCAAAATTTCCATGAGCCAGCAATGTGTATTTGTTGCCGAGAGGGCCAATGGAATCCTGGGCTGCATAGGGAAGAGTGTGGCCAGCAGGTCGAGGGAGGTCATTCTCCACCTCTACTCTGCACTGGTGAGGCCACAACTGGAATACTGCGTTCAGTTCTGGGCTCCCCAGTTCAAGAGGGACAAGGAACCACTGGAGAGAGTCCAACGTAGGCCAGCTAAGATGATTAAGGGATTGGAGCACCTCCCTTATGAGGAAAGGCTCAAAAAGCTGGGGCTGTTTAGCCTGGAGAAGACTGAGGGGAGACCTTATCTATGTTTACAAGTTCCTAAAGAGCGGGTTGAAGGATGATGGAGCTGGACTCTTTTCAGTGGTTTCCAGCGATAGGACGAGGGGCAATGGGCACAAGCTGGAACATAGGAAATTCCAGTCAAATACGAGGAAAAACTTCTTTATGGTGAGAGTGACAGAGCACTGGAATAGGCTGCTGAGAGAGGTCATGGAGTCCCCTTCTCTGGAGACTTTCAAGACTCGTCTTGATGCAGTCCTGAGTAGTGTGCTCTAGGCAATCCTGCTTCGGCAGGGGAGTTGGACTAGATGATCTCTAGAGGTCCCTTCCGACTCTGATAATTCCATGATTCTGTGATTCCATGAAACCAAAAATATACAAAGGGTACATTATTTCCAAAAATAATGTTCTCTGAGCATTCTTCCTGGGATTTTTCAATGTGAGTTTGTGGTTTCTGATAAGATTTTTCAAACATGATATAAACCCTTGTGAAATCATATTCAGTTTTAGGACTTTGTTCACTTAACTCATAAACTATCAGAGTATTCCAAGAGAAAGTTTAAGAAAGAAATGTTACTGTTATTGAAAAAGTCTGACTCTGAAAAATGCCACTATGTGTGAAATCTCTTAGAAAATGTGGGGCCTGGTTCTATTAAATTGCTTCTTTTTAAAAAACAAAACAGAACACACACTACCTGCTAAATCATTTATGATATGGAAAGAAAAGGGGAAAAAAAACCCCACCCAAGTAATAAAAAACACAAACCAAAAAACAGAAGAAAATTATTCTGAATGAATTGCCTGGGGCAATGACTGAAGTAGTCGAAGGTCTTTCAAACAGAGACTATTCTGTCTTTTTGGTTGTGTTTATATATAGACAAGGACAATTCAAAGGATTAGATATATTAACCAAAAATGTCCTTGAGTTGTCGTTTTATTGATGCAACTCCCAAATACATTCACTGCCTGCTACCATTGAATTCCATTGGGAAAGAAGGAGAAAACCTTCCACAGATCCTCAATGGAAACGAAGTGAAGTCAACACAGTTCTTTAAAATATTTTATGCAAAACTAAATTCTTAGAACTAAATCTAGCCAGGGATGTCAAAGTCAATAAGAAAAACTTCTATAGATATGTCAGGGATAAAAGCAAGACTAGGGAAGTTGTAGGCCCTCTCCAGAAGGAAACGGGAGACCTGGCCACCCAGGATATGGATAAGGCTGAGCTACTGAACGACTTTTTTGCTTCAGTCTTCACCCTTGGAACTTGATGATCTTTAAGGTCCCTTGCAACTGTAACCATTCTATAAGTCTATGATTCTATGAAATATGATGAATGGTTTGAAGACTATTCAGCTTTTAGTTATAGTGTAGCAACCGCTACAGGCAAATAGACTCTAAAAAAAAAAATCACAACAGTCCAGTCAAACAAAAGTACATTTGTGAAAATGCATTCTCAGAACTGTTCCTTCTCTTGCACTCCCTTTCCACTTCATCTTCCTTAAAATGTGAATATGGAATTTGTTGTTTTTCTTATGTAATCAAAGATAAACAAGGATTTTAGATCATCTTTGGAATTTACATCCCTTCATTACTCCCCACCATAACTAAAAAAATATATGTGCACAGGCCTTACGATGACAGAAGCTATATATGGGTGAATTATGCTGTTGATCCAACCTTATTGATTTTAGTTTTGAGTCAAACATCTCATTTCCATCCTTGAGTCACAGTCTGAAAATCATTTAGTTTTCTAAATTTGTTTCCCTCAAAAATTATGAAAGCTACAATTATACTCTTATTAATAGTAATGTAAATCTGTGACTAATGTTTTTATGCATTTTAGAATCATTTTACTTTGTTTTCTTAACATATTCAGTGAATTTAGAATTGGCAGTAATGAACTTATGATTAAAACTGTAAAAATAATATAAATACTCATAACTGTCATCAGTCTGGTAATTAACAGCTCTAATTTCAACAAACTATGGGGAAATGGGAGGGTCTCATTTCACAGTTTTAATTGCTAAAAAAAATGTGAGAAAAGAAGTGTCACCTGATTATCCATGTAGAGATTCAATGGTTGTATCTCATTAAAATCCTGAAGAATTTGAGAGAAACCAGGTAAAGTTGATTTTTCTATGAAAATGTCTCTGAAGTAATTTTAACCCACCAATTTTTTACACAAAGACATTATATTCCAAGGGGAAATTCATCTGTAAGTCAAATACCATTAGGGGTTTGATTTTTGAATAGATAAGGCTTGTTGAACATTTCAGTCCATGTTCATGAAACAATAACATATCTACAGGTATTTTAGGTCATTAGGCACCTTAATTATAAAAACTATCATGTAGGTACCTGACTAGTAAAGCTTTAAGCAAGCAGCTTGAAAGCTCTAACTGCAGGCTTTTGAGACAAGCATTTGTACTATGTGAAAGACTCACCTTGATACCATATTCTTTCTATGAAGTTTTTTGGTTATGGGTCTCTTCCTCAGTAGGGAAAATGACTTTGGAAAATGCTTAACTCTTAGCAAATATTTAAATTACAAAGGCTTTAGCGTGCTCCCTGAATAGGGATGCATTCCTGAGTTGGAGTTGTCAAGCTCAGTCATTTTGAGACTTTACCTTTTTTTTCATTTCTTTTCTTGTCAATGTTATATAAGATTAAATTCCATTTGGTGAATGTTGTTCATAAAAAAGAAAGTACTCTTAATAAAGCATATTGGTAATAAATAAAATCTTCGTTCATTATTTCAGACACAGTATGATAATAACTGTTTTAAAGGAAGAAGAGGCTGCCAGTTTTGAGAAGAGAACAATGAATTTAGAAAGAATCCGAAAAAGCTTTAAAAATTCTTTTATACAATTGATACTTTTTTTTTGAGTGTGAGTTTCACAAGACTAAAATCTCATCTAATTTGAAGATTACTTCTTGCCAACAAAACCAAGAATCCAACAATTAATTGAGTACAACTAAAGGAAAATTAATTTCACTAATTTCACATTTCCTTGTAAATTTCCAGTAACTATGCTACTGTATATACTTGAGAGTAGAAATATGTTATGTTACATCTGAAATAAAAAACCCCATCCCTTCAGCTGATTTCTAAATCGTATCTGCACAAAGTTTTGGACTCTTCTAATCCATTTGTATTTTATATTGTCCCTTGTCTACATATTTTATTTTTAATCGATTTTTGGGAAAATTTAATCAGAATAATAGACATTAACTTTTAATCACCCAAAGGAAAAATGAACATTATAAAGCTATATTTTTTTAAAAATCTAAGTCAATTTTGTGGATATATGTAAAATAGGGCACATATAGAAAAGTGGACTGTGAACAAACCAATAATTTCTTTTAGTCTTAAAAGAAATGGATAAACACGGCATTGTTTCAAAACAAACAGAACAAATCACAGTTTTTCTCTAAAAAAACTTTTAAAGAACTCAAGTTATTTTTTGCCTAAAAGAGATTATTGAATAAATCCTATGAAAATTCCTACAATATTTTAGTCCTCTAAAAATTTCAGGTTCAGTGAAAAATACACATGAAAAAACCAGTAGGATTGCTTAAATCAGTTCTTTCAATGAAGTAAACACTGATGAAGGAGAGGGTTGGTTTTACAGTGGTTCTGACAAATAAACGATTCCTACATGTTTATCAAATTAAATGCATCATCCATTGTATCCATTTTATACAACTGAGCAAAGAGAGATTGTCAGTCGTAGTTATCATGTAAGTTTAAAGACTTGTTTCTCGTACTAGTTAAAGTGCCAAGGTTGTAAAGTTTCCCTGTTTCCATCATTCTTCCAAATATCTTTATAAACACACACACATATATTTATATATATTTGTTTTATATTTGACCAATTTTTGTCCATGGGAAAAAATATAGTTTGTTTTTTTTTTTGTAAACAAAACTCGGGAACTTCAACAGGTACAACAATAGTCCCTTACTTTATTTTGAATGCTCAACTGTTTTCAGCACGGTGGGAAGAAAGAATTTTAGGTTAGAAAGAATTACCAAAAGTCTGACTGCAGTGGTCAGAAGATGTTGAAATATAAGGTAGAAGTCCCGTTATGTCAGATAAAGAGAACAAGCTATGGAAAGTCTGTTTGGTTTGAGGGGACTTTTTGCTTGCTTATGCTGGGTTTTTTTGTTTAAGTCAGATGGACAGAGGAGGTACTTCCTCCACTTTTCAGAAATAAGAGTTTGTTTCCCTTATCCACCAAATTTTATCATGTCCTGTGCATGTTCTTGCTATCTTCTCCCAAATGCAACTGGGAAATGTTCAATCAAACTGTGAAAAAATTGGGCCTGTATTTTCATGATAAGAATAAAATAGAGCCCTTGTAGCTGAGACAATCAAAAAGAGAAGTTATTCGTTCAAACAGTTTTGGAAAGATTTCAGTATGGTGACTTAAAGCATTCATTTTTCTTCTTGAAATAAAATTTTACTTTTCTCTTTAAGAAAAGCCTCAGTGGAAGTTCCAAACTAACAATTAGAAGGGTTAATTTTAGCTTTTGTGTTATTTCCTGTTTTCTTATTTAAATTATTTTTGTTGTTGTAGATAATTCATGTAGCATATCCAAAGTTATATACCTTTCAACACAAGCTTGTAAAGCAGTTTGCTTATAGGAAAAAAAAAAAAAAACCAAACCACAAGGCTCCCTTATATGAAAGTGACCCCTTCCTTTCATAAAAGGTGAGTATGCCTAAATGAATTTAATTCTTGTTGATATTGTTATTGTCTCAAGCACAGACTTGTAAAAGAGATTGCAGTGAAATACCGTCTTCAGGTAAACTACAATAGATTGACACAGTTTTTGGTCCACAGTTGTGTTGTCAGTTTTACAGCATTAGCCCAGCAAAAAGTGGCCTAAAGCAATCTGTCTGGGGTTTTATAATCACCTCAGAAGGGGGATCTCCATGAGAAATAAATATTTGTAAATTAACAAAAAATAGGACTCTTACCTCTTACCTTCACCAAAGAGCAACACATACCCCTAACCATGAAGCAGCACAGTGGGATCATTCACTCTTCAGCTTTTCTGAATGATCCACAAAGGTAACTGAGGGTCTGCCCTTGAGCATGGAAGAATCTGTGTTATAAGATATGGTCACTTATTTGAAATTTTTGAAAAGTTTTTGACTTCTTGAAATAGTAATCACAGCTTATGCCTAGTCATTATTTATGCCCAAGTTAGCAAATTTAGTCAGGAAGCACAAGGTGCAATCATACAATGAGTTTTATTTTTTCCATGAGGGCAGCAACAAACCATCAGAGGGGAAATATGTTCCCAAAGATGGGCATATCAGTAAGACCTAGAGAACTGCTGATCAAAAGGGTAACTGCTTTGGGTATTTGAGGTATTGCTGAATAAATCCCATTCATTACCTCTGCTAAATAAAACTCTTCTTTGACAGCTGAGCTTTAGTCTGTTGTCTCTTGAAACACAGAAATCACACTTGGACATCTCGTTGGGGATATGTCTCCTTAGAAACAAACAATAAGGGAAATACAAAACTGACAAAGTGAAAAAAAAATACTACTAGCTTAACACAAAATAAGCTGACATATTTTTTTCTCTGACCATCAAGAGTAAAAAGATTAGTACATAAAATCATGTATTGGAAGAAAAGACATCAAATTCAGTACACATTTTTTCTGATCAGCAACTCTGTCCTTCTATATATGGTATAGCTGAGATGTTCTTAAAATACAATTTGCTGAACAAGATCTATTCCCAGTCAAGTTTCTTGTTAAATCCACTTAGTTTGCTTATCCTGTAATTTGCAAAAAGGAAAAAATAAACTAAAGAAATGGGAAAGACGTTTTATGGAAATCATAATATTATGCATTGCAGTTTAGCAAACATGAAAAATGTCTGATCATATAAAATAACTTTCTTCTTGGAATGTGGTGGGTTTTTTTTTTTTGGTTTTTTTTTTTTTTTCTGGAATATGGAATCAAATATGCGCGGTACTGAAATAACATTAAAGCATAATTTAATAACCATTCATTAGAACCCTCAGCCATCAGAGAGTGATCACTTAGTGAGTAAGCTAAAGAAGCTAAAGTATCTGCATAATATGAAAGCTGACAGTGAAAAGACAGAAGGATATTCATTTTTTATTATGTGACAGTCACGTAGTCATCCTTTGGACTGAGAGGCTTTTTTTCCTAGCACTGTCTAATTGTGATTCTTTAAGAGGCAAAGAGATTTGAAAGAGGAAGTATAACTTACATGACACATGACAAGGAATAATAATAAAAAAACAACTCACCTGAAAGAGAAATGGATCTTTAAAAGTAGAAAATAAAATTTCTAATATGAACAGTAGCTAAAATTTTGGTTATGAAACAAATTATATTTTTAATTAAAATTATAGCAAATTCAATGGAAACAAGAAGTATTAGAACAGTAGTCTACAATCTTAAGTACTTTTGTAGACCTATAGTAGAAACACTAGTGATGGAAATGTCTCTATTGTGTAATGATCTATCCTCCCTAATCTTGACAGTCAGTGTAACATCTTCACCAATAAGTTGTAAACTCAATATTAAGGTTTAAAAAAGCAGTGTCATTTAGTTGTCTGCACCTGACATCCAGATGTTTTTAGGCTTTCAATGCTTCTTCCCCCCCCCCCCCCTTGAAAAATGTCCACTGCTTTCTTCTGCCTTTTGTACAAAGACCTCCTGCATGACGGGGACACTGCACTGCAGTCAGTCTTATGGAGATGAGCCAGGGGCTCCTGAGGTAGTTGAAGTCAACATGGAAACACCTGTGAGACACCCTAAGGGGTGTCCTCCTAAGAAGGCAGCATAGCCAACAGCCCAGCTGAAGTGCCTCCACATGAACACACGCAGCATGGACAGCAAACAGGAGGAGCTGGAAGCCAAGATATAGTGGCCGTCACTGAAACTTGGTGGGACAAACCCTACAACTGGAGTGTGGCTATTGATGGCTATAAGCCATCAAAGACATGGAGGTGTTGCCCTCTATGTTAAGGGATGGATAGAGTGTGAGGAGATGCCCCTAAAGCACTCCCTGAGGGCAGATGAAGAGAGAGTTGAGCGCTTGTGGGTGAGGATTAAGGGGCAGCCCAAATATGGGAAACACTGTTGTGGGTGTTTCTACAGGCCACCTGATCAGGATGGGGAAGCTGATGAGGCCTTTTGCAGATAGCTGAAAGTAGTTTCACGATCACAAGCCTTGGTTGTCATGGGAGACTTCAGTCACCCTGCTATCTGCTGGAAAGGCTACACAGCCAAGCGTATACAGTCCAGGAGATTCCTCCAGTGTATTGATGATAACTTCTTGGCTCGGGTGGTGGAGAGGCCAACAAGGAGAGGCATATTAGCGGACCTAGTTCTGACAAACTCAGAATGGTCAAGCGAAGTCCTTTAATATTTCATTTTTGTAGCATATATAGTTTCCATCTTCTGATCATGCTGTGCACTTTACACAGATAGGTTATAGGGGAATGTCCACGTGCCCTTGTGAGCAATACAATTGGCTACATAAAGTGTTCACACACCTAGGCTAACCAATCATTACTATCTGCTTCGCTACACTGTTATCTGCTTTGCTACATTGCTATCACACTGCTTTGCTACATTTCACAACACACACATGTTCCAATATAAGGACATTGTCTTACTGTTCCCATGGCTTCCTTCCCACCAATGCAAGAACATCTGCTGAACTCCCATGGAACAATGCATCCCCGGCTTCCCCATTCTCTACAGTCTACCTTGACTTCAGCAAGGCTTTCAACACCATCTCCCACAGCATCGTCATAGGTTAACTTCGGAAGTATGGGTTAGATGAATGCACAGTGAGGTGGATTGAAAACTGGCTGAAAGAGAGAGCTCAGAGGGTCGTGATTAGTGGCACTGAATCTAGTTGGAGGTCCATAACAAGTGGTGTTCCCCAGGGGTCAGCACTGTCCTCTTCAGCAGTCCTCTTCAATATTCATCAATGACCTGGATGAAGGGATGGAGTGCACCCACAGCAAGTTTGCTGATGACACAAAACTGGGAGGGGTGACTGCAACACCAGAAGGCTGTGCCACCATACAGCGAGACCTGGACAGGCTGGAGAGTTGGGCAGAGAAGAACCTCGTGAAATTCAAGAAGGGCAAGTGTAGGGTGCTGCACCTGGGGAAGAATAACCCCAGCACCAGTACAGGTTGGGGGCTGACCCACTGGAGGGCAGTTCTGTGGAAAAAGACCTGGGAGTCCTGGTGGACAATAGGATGACCACGAGCCAGCAATGTGCCCTTGTGGACAAGAAGTCCAATGGCATCCTGGGTGCATCAGGAAGAGTGTGGCCAGCAGGTTGAGGGAGGTTATCCTGCCCCTCTGCTCTGCCCTGGTGAGGCCACATTTGGAGTACTGTGTCCAGTTCTGGGCTCCCCAGTTCAAGAAGGACAGGGAACTGCTGGAGAGGGTACAGCAAAGGGCTACACAGATGATTAGGGGACTAGAACATCTCTCTTATGAGGAAAGGCTGAGGGACTTGGGTTTTTTTTAGTCTGGAGAAGAGAAGACTGAGGGGGGATCTGATCAGTGCCTATAAATATTTAAACGGTGGGTTTCAAGAGGATGGGGCCAGTCTTTTTTCAGTGGTGGGAAAGTAGTGTAAGAAGCGGTTTAACTTCTGACAAGCTGCCTACTGACAAGTAGTCTAATACATTTTTACACAGCAAATCATAATGAGTTAGGCTAAAAAGTGCATTTTTCTCAGTATACTGTTTCCAGCAGCGGGCAACAGTGGATGTCTGTGGAAGAGTACAGGAACACAGAAACCATACAGTAATGCTCACAGAGAGTGCTCTCCTGGCCTTCAAGAGCTTGAGGCTTTCTGAGTCAGAAATGGCATTCTTATAATGAGTCTCAGTGGATTTTCTGCATCAACTTGTGTACTTCCAAATCCAAGCAAAATTTAATGTCCATAACATCATAGGGAACTCCACAACTTATTAAATTACATAAGAACTATAGGCTTTTGTGGGGATTTTTGTTGCTTGTTTGTTTGGGGGTTTTGCATTTTCCAACTATTAGTTCAAACTTCTGCTAGAAGAGAATGTGATTAGTTGATCCTTGTTTCCTTTCTATTTGTCAGTGATGATTTTTGAGATCTCTAGCTAATCTTACTTTGGTTATTTCTTTTTCAAGCTTAGTTTAGTAGCCCATTTTTTCATGTCTCATACAGAAACCTTTCCAGCCTTTGTTCATCCTTGTCACTGTCTCATGAACAATATCCAGGCTTAGCCTTTTGAGACAGGAGAACCAAAGTTATACTCACAATTCAAGACAGAGAAACAGCTTGATTTTTTATACTTTTCTTCTCCTTTTTATTCTCTTTTCATTCCCAAAATTCTATCCATAATGAAGCTAGTATTTTAAACTATTTAATAATAGCAGAATACTCTTAAAAGGTTTTGGAATCTGTGGAAAGAACTAAAGATACAAAATAGAGTTAAACCCCATGATTTTGTATGTAATCATCATCTGATCTAGCAGCCAGTGTCAGCAGCCAAAAGCAAAGCAAATTGTCATCTATGCACAACAACTCAATTTTTATTACATATGACATCCAAGATGGTAATGGATCACAACTGAAAAGATATCATTGTGAAATAGTTTTTGTATAATTCAGAAATACAGTCTGGGATTCATCTTGCCAAAGGTAGTGGTCTACATAGTAGATATTTTCATCTGAGCCAGTCATCATGCATTTCATCTATAATTTCTGCCCGAATTACACCTAGGAATTACACCAGAATACTGGGTGCTGAAGGAATTAGTACAAAATTGTCTTTAGGAGCAGACTAGCCTTCTCCACAGCCATTGCTTTGTAGCATAAGCCTTCTGTTGGATCCAAGAGGTATCCTTGTAAGATGAGACACAAATACTATTTATAAATGTTGGTTTTAGTTGAAAGAGCCTGAAACAATAGGAGGGAATTTCACAACTCATCAAAAATAACTTCATGACCTAATACTGTGAGGCTGCATGAAGCTGTGGACATTTGAGAGCCAGTGACCTCCCTAGGCAGTGTTGAATAGTGATGTTGGATGGAGACATCCAGGCTTGGTATACACCCATAGTTCCTGCATGAGGGCAGATTAAAAAATGCCCGGGTCTCTTTCTAAGGGAATTATTTGACTGTGTCCAGAAGAAAACCTGGAAATAAATTAGCTTGGCCCAGACTGAAGACAGAGAGAAATGGGGAGTAAAACAGATTTATAAAGTAAGACATTGTCAATGGGAAGAAATAGAAATTTAGATAAGTTCCTAATATCAGATAATATCCTAATATATTCCCTAAAGTGTCAGATGAATTGTTCCCTTGAAGTGGTTATTTGCTTCCTTAACTGTGCTTTGAGTTTAAGGTGAGTAGCTCAAATATCTAACACTAAGGAAGTTAAATCCCTTCTGTTAGTTTCACTCCCTGAACACTACACTAAGCAATAAATTGGTGACAAAGAAATTATTATGTCCTGTAAACAGGACTTTAATATCAGAATTTTTCCCATATGTATTCCTTTTAAATGCAAGAACAATATCAATAATCTCTATTTTGTCATCTTTTAACATTTTGATAAACAATATTGTAGATGAAATTGTATTGGGTTTAGTCACACTAGTTATTGTGCATTTTGTAAGAAACATCAGAAAACTTCCATTATAATCCTTAATACTGGACACTAGCAACAAACAGAAAATGACACTCAGGCTCTTAATGGGAAATAATGATCACATCCAGCGCTGCCATCACAAATGGCTAATTTGAAATCATGTCATTTTTTCAGCTCAACTAAATGCATATCCTGAAGTGAATCATGGCATTTCCTTTAAAGCCCAGGAGGAAATGAATTAAGAAAGGCACTAATACTGTCTTTTGCCAGCAAAGCTCACAGACATGCAAAAATCACAGCAGGCTAAGTCTGAGCCCAAGCATTTGTGGCTCTCAGAACTGATGGGATTGCCGCCTTCTGCATATTAAGAGTCATAAAGATAACTGCAAGACCACATGGTAGGAGACAGTGCATCAGGCAAAAAAAAAGATTTTCACTAATTTTGTTATAAGTATTTACAACTCTTTATTACATCAAAATCGATAGTTTAAGTATTATTTGTGTTGTATTTGGTTGGAGAAGCTACACTTTGTCTCATAAGAATAAGCTGAAATGGGCTGTTTTGCACAGTGATGTATGATATCAGCAATACCAAAATGGGTGAATGTGCAAAATCCCACATTCTGATTACTGAATAATTGAATTATTACAGTGAAAATAATGAATGTACAGGAAAACAGCTTATTTTGCAAAAATAAATCACAATAATCAATATTTGTTATTCTAATGCTTGATCTCTAGATAAATTTTATTCCTCAATGATAAGAGGACAATAGTCATATCTCTTTAAAAGAAACAAAGTGCTTCTGTTTTCTTCCAAATCTTATATCATACGTCACACCTTCAAACTACCCTTATTGGAAATAAATGCAGCATTCCACTTGAAAAAATTCCATTATCCAAATAATTTCTACTTAAGTCGTATTTTGATACTTATCTATGTTCTTGTATTCCATGCATACAGTAGCAATGGCTAAGTATTTTGGACAAATCAAACACTCATAACAAGTATGCTAAATATGTTGTAAACCATTTGAAAATATAAAGTATATACCTTTTTAAAATAAAAATATTTTATTTATCTTCTTCTTCTTTTAAACTCTTTTTGATCTATGATACACTCTAGGAATTCAATAGCTATATCTATTTAATTGTAACCAATACTTCAGAGTCTCATTTAGCACTTCTTTAAAATATTTTTGGTGATTTTGTCGTTTTCCTTAACCCAAATCTGTCTGCATTGTTAACAGCAAGTTTGCTTTGCTTTAGGATGCATTCTATCTAATGTCTTAACACTGTCAATACCCTGGCTTCCTTGCTGCTTAGCAGACTGGCCTGTTCCACCCAGTTAGTGGCACCACTGTTGATGCAACAGCCGGTGGCTGAATGTAATTAAATAGTGTGGTGTGCCCCACCTGACCTCCTCAGTTAAAATCCCATTATTAAAAGTGCAAGGGCTAAACATCTCTGACATCTAACTATCAACTTAAATGGTTCCAAAGGAAAACAGCCTTAAAAACACATTTAAGAGTTTCATTCCAATGGATGGTTTCAGTTCCTAAGAGAAACCAGAGTGGAGGCAGGGGATGAAGAGGGCATCCTGATGAAGCAAGCACAGAAGAGAGGTATTACGTACACTATAGAAATATCACTGTTGAAGTTGTACTCTTTACAAAGAAGTCCTGCAATTAGACTGAAAGCTGACTCAGCAAGACTTAATGTTTTGTACCACGTGTTTCTTCCATGTGCAAAGAAAGTTTAAAACTAAAGTAGTATAACCTTTTTTTCCTTAACATCTGAAAAACTTTTTTAAATAAAGCAACCAGATAGAACAGAATATTCAGTACTGTGGGAGATTTTTTTTCAATTATCCCCTTAGAAAAGGGGAATATGTAATTCTTGGTTAGATATTAATTCTCCAAATTTGTAGAATATCTAACTACAGAATAAGTCAGAAATGTTACAAAAAGTAGTGACCTTCACAAGTCGAAGAAAATGAGGAGCCTATTCTTTCTGATGTTGTTGCTTAAAACCATTCCTGCAAGCCACTCTGACTTTGTGTGGTTAAGGTAATGACAAATGATAAATGACAAAGATGATAAAAGAAGTGACAGATCTTTCAAGTATCCAGAGATGGATCATCCAAAGATGCAGAGTTAGGCATACATTTTTTAGAAGATTTCTGTCTCCAGATGACTCCATCATTTTCCATGTCACTCTGCAGACTTTTTGTATCACTAAGATCCTTAATTTTCCTTGGGAACTGAATGAGAACACTTATCACCTCATTCAGTTTAGAATTCCACTCAAAGGCATCTAAAAATTAGTAATGCAGCCCCCAATATAGGTGAATTCTGTCTGTATATGATGTAGCATGTATGTAGACCTGATATTGATAACCACACTGGTGCAGTGCTATGGCTGAGCCGGGGGGATGGGGTTTTTTGGGGTTTTTTTTTTTGTGTTTTTTATTTTTTAGTCGTCCCAAAA
>JAOXJK010000001.1:107344882-107357120 GCA_025774025.1 Xenus cinereus | reverse complement strand
GATGGGGTTTTTTGGGGTTTTTTTTTTTGTGTTTTTTGGTTTTGTTTTTTTTTGTGGTTGGACTCAGTGATCTCAAAGGTCCCTTCCAACCATGAAGATTCTGTGATTCTGTGATACTAAAATTATGTCCATAACGTAACCTATTTCAAGGGAAACCAGCAGCTTTTCAAGGAAATCTTGCCATTCCTCATGATTATAAGCGATCACTTTAATCACATTTTTCTCTACAACCCTGTTAACACATCAGAGAATGGCAAAGTAGATGTAGTTTTGACATAGAGACCTAATTTCAAAGCTAACAACTGAAGTGTTACAGTGTTGCCCAACAGGTTTAACGTTGGAAGAAGACATAGGAAAACATGAAAAGCAACAATAATAACAATAATTCTATGCCTTGGTCCAAGAACTTCTTTTCTCTGACATTTCTTTAAGTATATGTTTAGCAGTATTTAAAGAAAAAATAAAGAGGAAAATCTTGATGCTGACTCTTGTTAATACTCATATATATGAAGTCAAAACATTGTACAGGAAGAATTGGTAGAACTCAGAACTGGTTGCAAACTTAAAAAGTTGAACTTTAGACTAAAAACATGAATTGGTGTGGGGGACAGAAGGATACTAGAAAGAACTGGGAAAACAATAAGAAATTATTTTTGACCATCTAACTTTTAAATTTGTACTTGGATAAACACACAAGGGTTTCAAAAAAGTTAATCAAAGGTTGTATTTATTCCTCTTCACTCTCAAGTTTAAAAAATATTCTGGTTTTTGTCAATAAAAAGACACACCCAGGACAAGATTTTTCTCATGCAAACAATTGAAAATTAGTGTCTTGCACGTAGTTACTATGTTGTAAGCAAAATGTAGTGTGAATTGTGAATTTCCAGCTGTGTCTCTGCAAACTTTACACTTTACCATATGCTACTTACTGTGTACACCTGTGTGTAGGAATGCATATTAATATAAGTGTGCTTTGAGACGGGAGACTTTCCAAAAACACAAGAGGAAACAAACCTCATTTGTAGCTATCAATTAAAATATACTTTTATTTTCGCTTACTAGAGAGCCCTAAATGCGCTGACACTTCTGAAAGGAAATCACACCACTGACAACAAGTTCGAAGAGGATTATCTGCAAATTTTCTACCATATAGTAAATTTCCAGTGTAATTGGATCTTTATGGACATGGAATCCAACAACAAAATCTTGTCCTTTAATTGAACTCCATGTTCAAGTAATCATTTTCAGAGGTTGCTTGCAAGCAGTGACTAGTTCATATATATGGGATGACTTCTCAGGGATTCAAAAATTCTGTGTAAACAAAGGCTCTTTTTTTGTACCATATCACTGAGGGATGTCAGAAAATAATCTGTTCCCATTGGACAAAAGAATGACTATCGCCTTTGGAAAGACAGTAATCACAAGAGTCAGTGGTGACTTTAATGAGGCTACCCAGCTAAGTATGGTCACAGAAGAAATCACTAATTTACTACATGAAAAGTTATGCACATACAAAATATCCCGGTATTTCCAGCTGAATTTAAGGAACGTGGAATATCTACTTGGACAGTGGCAACTGATGTTTATGATCATAGTTTACCCTTTGCAAAGAACTTATACCTATATTAATAGAAAAAGCCCTTGGTGTTGCAGCTGTGGTGTTTCAGGAATAATTCAGACACATCTGCGTGTGAAGCTGTTCCAGATTCCATGAAGCATATAAGTTTAAGAGACTTGTTACTGTAAGCATTGTGGGAAGGACAGGTATGTTCTCATAGAATTGTTGATACTACTGAAAGCAGTAAAAATGATGACCTTTATTTTAGATGTTCAATATCAGGCAATTAAAATGGATATCAAAGCCATATGCAACATCACAAATCCATTCACAGTTTAGGAATGCTTTTCACTTCCTTGCTGCTGTAATGACAAGTCTCTGGAAGGTGTTTATTTTTCTCATAGCCTTTTTGAAATCTGCTTTGTAAGTCAGCTTATGATGCTTATATGGTAAAATAATAATACTACCTTCTAGGTACTCTATTTTGGAAAACTAGGAACTTGTGAAAATGCCTCAGTATTGCAGGGTTTCTGAGTCATTTCTCTTTTAGGTATGAAAGTCCTTGGCATCAGTTATTCTGTAAACTTTATCAATAAATAAGTTTTAAGACTGAAAGAACACATTTGCATTAAATAGTATAGAATAAAAATAAAAAGGCTAGTATATTCTATAGTTCATAAAATTAAAAGTAACAAAAATGATTCTTCCTACCTGCTTCAGTATCTTGGCTTTAATCTGTGAGATCTCATCTATTCCTTCACAGAATATTTCTATGCCTGGAGCATGGGAAAAAATGTATAATCAGAAACTAACATTCTCTGTATTTACTTACTTCCGTGTTAGAAAAATGTTTATACTTTCTTCCTGTGAAAAAATAGTTGAAATCACAGTCGCTCTTGCTTCAAGATCAGGAAAAAGTCTTTTTCCCTTCCTCTTTAGTTTTTGAACAGTGTTCTATTGTACTTCTTAATTACTTTTCTAGCCTCAAGTGTTTGTCTCTGTTATAATCTTATAAATATAAACAAATAAAGCAATCTGTTTCATACTAAAAAAAAAAAAAAAGTCACAGGCAGACAGTAGGAACAAGCATAATCTGTTCAATAAATTCCTGACAATGTTACCTGTGTGCACTGAGACACCTTAAGAAAGAGTTCTGAATAACTGCATGCATTCTTGGTTTAATTATCATTGTTATATTTGTGAGCTTCAGTGGATATCTTCTTAGAGGAGACACTAAGAAATCTAGTGGCACAAGCTCTCAGTTTTCTTTTCTCAAAGTTCCTTAAAGAAATAAGCCTTTCTAAAAGCCTGTCAACACTGAAAGGAAAGATCTTTCTCAAACTTGCCCTGTTCCTTGCCCTGCAGCCTTGCACACTCTGCAGCCACAGTCCCAGGTGCAAGCCTACAGAGAAAATCACTGTAGAGAGTAACAAGCGGGAAATGCTTCAGCTGTATTATGGAATACAAATTATTATGATATTCCTTTGAGTCTCAGAGGTTCAAAAGTCATGGTCTAAATTGGATAAACTAAACTTGGTGCTGAAATTCATCATTACAGTTTTTAGATCCAGGAGCACAAATTGGTTTTACCTACCCAAGTACATGTCAATGAATATGTCAGTAGGAATCAAAAGTTTCTTCACTCCCTTGGGCTGCTCTTCTTGTATCTTCCAGAGCAGATTTATAAGACAGGGGACACTAACTCTGATGGAGTCCAGGAACTGTCTTTGGAGGAAGACTCCAGGAGCATAATCCAAGTGTTGGTAGAAACTTCTCGTTCATGTACAGGAATGGTGCACAGAAATTTGCCTTATTGGCTGTAAGTAACCCAGTGGGAGAAAAGATCTGCCCTCCATACAGGAGCTATCTAACTTTTGTATTCATCAGTTTCCATACTAACTTTGTTATACATTATTAAATTTCAGATATTGTGTGGTTTTTAAATAAGCAGTAATTCAGTAACTATTGAAAAACTAACATACTTTTTGTAGTATGTTATCTGAAGATATTTAGAATTTTTGTTGAGAAGTTTTGTGATGAAAAGTTAGGGAAAAAAATCTATTAAAAGGAGATAGTATTTGGCAGCTTGATTGTAAATTATCTAAATGATGTATATTATAAAAGGCTTCTTTAAACATTGTCTTCTTGCTTATGTCTCTTGCTTTTGATGGCTCTGGTGAATGTGCAAGTTTTTATTCACCACTGTGTGGAAAAGAATGCCATTCACCTAAATAAATGTATTTCCAACTCAGTGTTTACTAGGAAAAATGTGTGCTTTTCAAAATGTCTTTGGTTTTGTTACTCAGTAGGTTTATAAACAATGGTTTTAAAAAAACTATTTGCTTTTATAGGTAATGAAAAAGAGGGATTTAATTATTTTTTTTAATTAAAATTTTAAAATAATCATTTTTTAAAAAATTCTTCAACACAACTTTGATTCATTTACCAGGAAGGTAAATATATAAAACTAAGAAAGTAGAGACCTAAAAGATCCACCCTAGACTATTTTGGTAGTTTACTTGTTTAAGTATGTTATGCAAATACCAATCAATGTGATATATACTTGCTACATTACCTTTTTTTAAATTACTTTAAATGCAACACTTGAAGACCTACCCTTATTTCCTTGAATATTATTTTCCAGAAGGGAAAAAAATAATGGCATTACAGAACAAATAAATAACAATTAATAATATTTTCTTTTTTTACTGTAGTCTGTGACTGATTGTCATACACAGCAGTGTATTACTATGTAAAAAGGAAAAGAAAAATCCAACAACAATGAAAACCAATATCCTTCTTTTCTGAGCTTAAGGCAGTCTGTGAGTTGTGATGATTGGAAAAATGGTGCCTTGTGCAAGGAAAAACATCTTGAACAAATGACATTTAAAATATTCTGAAAGGCAAAAGGGACCGTGACACATACATGGAACTAAAAATTATTCTTATTCTAATTAAAAGCTTCACAACCTAATAAAATTACAACTAGGAGCTATTAGCAGCCGTATTACTATTATCCATAGTCCAGATTATCTAATAAATACAGGAAAGCATTACTAATAATTAAAATACATTTAAAATTGTTACCTAAGGAAATTTGTTAGATTTACCCCTTTTCTCTGATGTTAGGATCACTCTTTAAGTCCCTTTGGATCTTATAGTCAACACTGAAATCCTTCTCAAGAAGTCTGTGAGCAAGAGATGGTGGTGACAATGAGTCACCAACACCCTGAGGTCTTCACCAGAAAGAACATGATACAGGTAGAGGCTAAGTTTTTCCCAAGTCTTGGATCTGTTTGAGTCTATTTTTATGTTTTCCCATCACTACCCATTCCTTTCCCCCCGCTCCGAGGGAAAGGGTGAAAGCTGTCACACAGTCCCCATAGTCCTCCTGGTATCATATCTTACCTTCCCTGGGACAGGCCCATCAGGCAGACAGAATGTGTGACATGAAGGATTCCCTATCCTCTCTCTTCCTGGCTGAACACAGTGGTTTATGGGATAGGAGGCAATGGTAACAAGTTCCTCCCCAGCATAGCAAGCACCTCTCCCCTGTGACTACCCCACCTTTTCAGGTGCCCTTGCATAATAGGTACAGGACTCTGAAAGTGAAACCAAACAATAATGAGGAAGATGGTTTCTCTAGCTTGGAGATGTCACCAAGGTTAATTCCGCCCATGTCCTGTGTCAAAATTGCTTCCATAAAGGAAAAAAAAGACAGGTCATTGTCATAGGACACTCTCTTCTGATGGGAAGACAAGACCCAATATGCAAACCGGACCCACTCTGCTTCTTCCCTGGAACCTAGGTTAAAGATGTGAAGAGAAAGCTTCCTACCCTGTTACAGCTCTCAGATTATTGTCCATTATTGAATTTTCATGTAGTCATCAATGAAGTTGCAATAAGAAGTCCAAGGGCAATCAAGACAGACTTCAGGACCTTGGGAAGACTGGTTAAGGGATTGGGAGCACAAGTAGTGCTCTCCACTATCCTTCCAATTGCAGGCAATTATGAGAGGAAAAACAGGAAGAAGCAGCACACCAATACCTGGCTCTGAGCCTGGTGTCACCTGAAGCATTTCGGATTTTTAGATCGTGGGACAGTTTACATAACACCAGGCCTGTGAGGATCAGACAGGGTACACCTGTCTGAAAAGGAAAAGGATCTTTGCACGGGAGTGAGCAGGGCTCATTGAAAGAGCTTTAAACTAGATTTGAAGGAGGAAAGGGATAAAATTAGACTTGCTAGGGACAAGCCTGGGGATAGCATGCCAAAGTTTGAGGGTCAGTGTACTAGGAAGATCTTTCGGTCCACTCTCTCAGTGAAGGCAGAGGATGGAGAATGATGCGGCAGCAAAGATACAAGGGATATTGATATATCAGAAACCATTGAAGCACCTGAGAATGGTCACTTAGAAATAAGGGCTTCTCCCCCTAAAAATGCGTTGGGATCAATAGCCAAACTGAAGTGCATCTACACCAATGCATGCAGCACAGGCAACAAACAGGAGGAGCTGGAAGCCATTGTGCAGCAGGAAAGCTATGATTTCATTGCCATCACAGAAACATAGTGGGATGATTCACACAACTAGAATGCTAGAATGGATGGCTATGAACTCTTCAGAAGGGATAAGCAAGGAAGGAGAGGCAATAGGGTATCCCTGTACTTTAGGGAGTGTTTTGGTAGTCTAGAGCTTAATTATGGTGATTATAGAATCATAGAATCATGGAATCATAGAATGCTTTGAGTTGGAAGGGAGCTTTACATTTCATCTAATCCAACCCCACCCGGCACTGAGCAGGGACATTTTGAAATACATCCGGTTGCTCAGAGGCCTGCCCACCCTGACCTGGAATGTTTCCAGGGATAGGGCATCTACCACCTAACATCTGGGCAACCCGTTCCAGTTTTTCACCACCCTCAGCACAAAAAATTTCTGTCTTGTATCTAGTCTGAATCTATACTCTTTTAGTTTAAAACCATTGTTCCTTGTCCTTTTGCAACAGGCCCTGCTAAAATTTTGTCCCAAACTTTCTTGTAAGCCCCTTTTAAGTACTGAAAGGCTGCACTAAGGTTTCCTTGGAGCCTTCTCTTCTCCAGGCTGAACAATCCCAACCCTCTCCTCAGAGGAGAGGTGTTCCATCCCTCTCATAATTTTTGTGGACCTCCTCTAGACACCCTCCAACAGGTCCATGTCTTTCCTGTGCTGATGGCTTGAGTGTTTTATGGCTAAGAATCGGAAGAAAGGTCAACAATACAGATATCACGGTGGGAGTCTGTTATAGATCACCCAAACAGGATGAAGAGGCAGACAAAATATTCTATAAACAGCTGGGAGAAGTCTCACAATTGCTACCCTTGTTCTTGTGGGGGACTTCAGCTTACCAGAGATATCTGCTAGAAATACAGTACAGCAGAGACGAAAGAGTCTAGGAGGTTCCTGGAGTCTGTGAAAGAAAACTTCCTGGTAGCTGGCGAGGGAGACAACTAGCAAAGGCACCTCACTGGAACCGTTGTTTGTGAACTGAGAAAGTCTTGTGGGTGATGTGATGGTTGGAGTCCATCTTGGGCATAAGGTTCACAAAATGATAGAGTGTTCGATTCTTGGAGAAGTAAGTTAGCAGAACCTTAGATGTCTAGCGGGCAGACTTTGTATTGTTTAGGAGCTTGGTTGACAGAGTGCCTTGGGAGGCAGTCCTCAAGGGCAAAGGAGTCCAGGAGGCTGGACATTCTTCAAGAAGGAAATCTTAAATGTGCAGGAAAAGGCCATCTCAATGCTCTGAAAGATAAGCCAGCAAGGAAGAAGACCGGCCTGGCTGAACAGAGAGCTTTGGCTGGAACTCAGGAAAAGAAAGAAAATTTATGATGCTTGGAAGAAGGGGCAGGCAACCCAGGAGGACTACAGTTTTGTGAGGTTATGCAAGGAGAAAATCAGAAGGGACAAAGTATAACTAGAACTTAATCTGGCCACTGCCATAAAAGACAATAAAAATGTTTCTACAATTACATTCGCAACAAAAGGCGGGCTAAGGAGAATCTTCATTCTTTATTGGCTGTGGGGGAAAACACAGTGACAAACGATGAGGAAGAGGCGGAGGTACTTAATACCTTCTTTGCCTCAGTCTTTAATAGTAACACCAAGTGTTCTCAGGGTCGGCAGGTTGGCATTCCCACCTAACTTCGTGTTCTCTGCAAACTTACTGAGGGTGCACTCAATCCCCTCATCTAGATCTTTGATAAAGATATTAATCAGAACTGGATATTAAACAGAACTAGAAAGTCATGCCCAGCAGCATATTTCTTCCATAAATACTTAAGATACTGGAAGCATTATTCTGATCAAGTTACTTTTTTTAACTAGTAATTTTGCTTTGGTTGCACCTTTATTTTAAATCATTTAAAACAGATTGATTTGTCTATTTAAGAAGGATCACTTAAGCAGTAATTGCCCCTTGTGCACGCTATGTGTAACATTGAGGTGGATGCATCTCATAATTTAAATCTCAATTATTTTGCCTTAAACATATTGTTAAAAACACTTTCTGCCTAAATGTACTGCACATTGTCTACAACAAAAAACATAAGAAGGGTGTTTAGATACAAAAAGTTTTTAAGAGCTGTAGATGTCACTATCTCAGACAATCTACAAAGTCCTTCAAGAGCTAACATGTGATTAAAATCTCTGCTTTTATGAGAAGTGATTAAATAGATTCTGTTTCTATTTGTTTGTTATTATCTATTTCAATTATTTATTTCAATCATTATTACCAAGAACATATTCAGACTCAAATTTCTGTTACCTGCACGCCAATAGAATGACAAACTGAAATTGTTGTCCTTCAGTCAGAACTGCTTACTGTGCTTCATTACAGCAACATTGTACAAGTGAAAAGAAGTGAGAAAACACTTCAGGAGTTTTTCTGTTCTGTGTCCTACCACCCTGCTTAGGGTAATTCACTAAACAACTGACACTACTGTAGTACCTGTGCTTGCTCACTACTTGTATGTAATTATATTCTGTTCAAGAGGCAGATAAAAGTTCTTTTTTGCCTTTGGCATCTCATGGCATATCCAGGCTTAAAAAATGTTGTGCTTCCCTCATGTATTAGCTGGGTTTGGAAAATATGTTCTGATTCCTCAGGGCAAGGTCATTTTTCACCACAGAGACTATTACTGTGTTCCTAAGGCTGGACATTACAAGAATTGTTTGTAAATGACTTCTGAATTATTTAAGCTCAACACAGTTTAGGGGCATTTCAGTTTGAAGTTCTTTAGAAACAAGTAAAACACTACATTATTTTCTGTTTTAAAACCTTGAATACATTCCTTTCTTACATAAGAATCAAAATGACTAAAACAGGAAAGAAAGTCTGTAACTATTACAAATGTACAGAATTACCAAGACATCAAGGATACAATTCATGCTTACTTTTCAAAAAGCAGTTAAGTACCAAAATGACTGTGCCAGAGGTAGTCCTTCCTGCTACCTCCAGAGCATCAGAAAAAGGTATGTCTAATGAATGGAAAAAATGTCTTTGAACCTACTCTCCACACACTTACATAGTGCCTATGAGAAAGTTCTGGGCAGGCTACCTGAGATCTTAGATCCATGATGGCTGTATGCTGTTACTCTTCCATGAGGTCCCAGAATGATTTAGCGCAACAGAGAAATACAGCGAGGGATGAGTTTCTAAAATTTTATAAGCACTATTAACACTGAAGCTTATAAGTCTACAGACACTTCTGTCACTGACATTGCTAACTTAAGCAGTTCTTGCTTTCCCGGTTGCTTACTTATGTCCTTGTGTCTTCCAGTAACGAAAAAATCACATTTCAACCTAGCAAAGTCATCCATCTTGTGTACTGTTTTTTTTATAAGACATCTTGAGGAAATTGAGGCATAGAGGAAGTTCATTTCTGCTGTGGTAGTAAGCAGGTTTTTGTCTGTCTAACATTCTGAAATAACAAATTAATTAGCTGCTTTTTCTCTCTTTTTTTTTTTTTCCTTAATTAGATCAGTAATGGGATCGTAGTGGCCTCCTGCAATCATCCTATTTGGTTGAGAGGTACTCAGGAAGGTGGAAGAGGATGTCTTTTTAAAACTCTGCTTTGAGGGACTAGGATAGCTGAACATATGATCTGAAGATGTTAATGTGCCTTTACCAACTGTATGGAAACATCATATGTCTTACTTTGTAGTTTGAAGACACTCTGCATTAAGGATGAACAATAAGACTTTCCCCAGGTCTCATTTCTAGGAATGTTTATGTCCAGGCAATAGAGGTGCTACTCTGCATTAAGGATGAACATTAAGACTTTCCCCAGGTCGCATTTCTAGGAATGTTTATGTCCAGGCAATAGAGGTGCTGGCATCTGTGACATCTTGCATGTATATCTGTGTACATGGATTTCCTAGTGGCCAGATCAGGAATAGCTGCCCTTACAGTTTTTGGGTGTAAGTAATTTTGAAATGCTTGCTCTCTTTACAATACCAGATATCAACTGAATACAAATGCTGCACTGTGTTTTGCCCCATCTCAGAATTACACCTCATATATAGCATGATTCATTCAACATTGTCTTTCTGCACTTGATTTCTTAGGCACATGTACGCATGTGGCAGTATTTCTGAGCCTGGAGGATTTGGGATGAAGGAACACTTTAGGTATTGCAGTCCATTCATGCATTGCAGAACTTGACACAAAAGTATATGGAAATGTTGCCCCTACATGAATGCATGCAGCATGGGCAACAAACAGGAGGAGCTGGAAGCTACCATGCTGCTGGAAAGCTATGACACAGTAGCCATTACTGAGACCTGGTGGGATGAATCCTATGACTGGAGTGTGGCTACTGATTGCTTACAAGCTATTCAGAAGGGATAGACAAGGGAGAAGGGGGGGAGGTGTTGCCTTCTATGTTAAGGAGGGGAAAGAGTGTGAAGAGATGTCCCTAAAGAATAGTCAAGAGGAAGTGGAAAGCTTATGGGTAGGAATTAGAGACGGAGGCAACAAGGGGAACCTTGCGGTTGGTGTCTACTACAGGCCGCCTGATCAAGGGGAGCCCACTGGTGAAGCCTTCTTACTCCAGCTACAGAAGGCATCACGCTCGAAGGCTCTCATCCTGCTGGAGGATTTCAACCACCCTGACATCTTCTGGAAAAGCAACACAGTGAACTGTAGACAATCCAGGAGGTTCCTGGAGTGCCTTGACAATAACTTCCTAAGGCAGGAAATAGACAGCCCTACCTGAGGAGATGCGATACTGGACCTGATAATCACCAATGCAAGTGAGCTAATCAGGGATGTCAAGACTGGAGGCAGCCTGGGCTGCAGTGATCATGCCCTGGTGGAGTTCACAGTCCTAAGGGATACACGACAGACAAGGAGCATAGCCAGGACCCTGAATTTTAGGAAAGCAAGCCTCTAGCTCTTCAAGGAGTTAGTCAAAAGGAATCCCTGGGAAACAGTCCTCAGGGGCAAGAGGGCAGAACAGAGCTGGCAGATCTTTAAGGACTCTTTCCATAGAGCACAGGAGCTCTCCATCCCCAGGTGTAAGAAATTGAGCAAGAAAGGGAAGAGACAAGCATTACTGAGTCAGGACCTGCTGGTCAAACTAAAAGCCAAGAAGGAATTGCACAGGCAGTTCAGGCAGAATCAGGTATCCTGGGAAGAGTATAGGGATGCTGCTCGGTTATGTAAGGATGAGGTCAGGAAGGCCGAGGCACGGCTGAAGCTGAACCTGGCAAGGGATGCTAAAAACAACAAGAAGGGCTTCCACGGGTATGTCAACCAGAAAAGGAAGGTTAAAGAAAGCGTACCTCCCATGATGAGCAGCTATGGCAAACTGGTAACAACAGATGAGGAGAAGGCTGAGGTTTTCAACAACTTTTTTGCCTCAGTTTTCACTGAGGCACCTCTTCTCACTCTTCACCTCTCCTCACGCCTCCTAAGTTGAAGGACCAGGCAAAAACAGGGGCTATGAGAATGAAGAACCACACACTGTAGAAGAAGACCAGGTTTGAAAACTTCTAAGAAACCTGAAGGTACATAAGTCCATGGGACCTGAGAAAATCCATCCATTGGTCCTGAGGGAGCTGGTGGATGAAGTTGCCAAGACACTTTCCATTATATTCAAAAAGTCGTGGCAGTCCAGTGAAGTTCCCGCTGACTGGAAAAGAGGAAACATAACCCCCATTTTCAAAAAGGGAAAAAAGGAAGAGCCAGGGAACTACAGGCCAGTCAATCTCACCTCTGTGCCTGGCAATGTCATGGAGCGGATCCTCCTGTAATTTCTTTCCATAAGGTATACGGAAAATAAAGAGGTGATTGGTAACAGCTAACATGGCTTCATCAAGGGCAAATCACGCCTGACAAATTTGGTGGCCTTCTACGAACGCGCTACAGCATTGGTAGATAAGAGCAGAGAAACAGACGTCATCTACCTGGACTTACGCAAAGCATTTGACACTGTCCCATGTGACATCCTGGTCTCAAAATTGGAAACTCATGGATTCGATGGATGGACCACAGGTGGATAAGGAACTGGCTGAATGGCCACACTCAAAGGGTTGTTTTCAACGTCTCAATGTCCAATTGGCGGACAGTGATGAGTGGTGTTCCTCAGGGGTCGGTACTGGAACCAGTGCTGTTCAACATCTTTGCTGGAGAAATGGACAGT
>JAOXJK010000001.1:107318553-107329285 GCA_025774025.1 Xenus cinereus | reverse complement strand
GGAATACCCTGTTGGTCAGTTTTGGGTCACCTGTCCTGTCTGCTCTTCCCTGCAGGGGAAACCCCTCCGTTTCCGACCCTCCAGTGGGGCAAATAACGAAGTTAGCTGACCTTGGTTGTTATGGGAATAAGAGACTCTCTGTGTACCATTCCTTGGCATTGACTATAAACAGTGGTCTTATTGCTCTGAGAATGAACAGTTTTCTGCACAATATGCTGTTAAGTTCAGAGAGTTAGAAGAGGCCTGGATAAGAAGTAAAATTACTGAGCAGAAAGTTGGTTCTGTTTTACCTCAAACCAGGACACATTATCAGTATGGTAAAATCTCGAAGTACTTATAATAGCAGCACTGGCATTTTTCTTTCTAGTAAGACATTTCTAAGAAAGGGAGGGGTGTTCATAGTTAAACAAGACCTCTACAAAATGATAGCACATATGTAGTTCTGATCATCTGCATTCAAGATGAATTGCCTCAGACCTGAACCTTTACAGCTAACTGCAAAAATTGTATGATGGGAAAAAAGGGCATTCTACCTTACTAGATAGGCAGTAGAAGAATTTGACTTCTTGAACACAGCTATATTGTGTTAGTGAAGGAATGCAAATACAATTTTGGAAGCAAGAAGATCAACACTAGATAAGAAAAAGCTTGTTAAACCAAAGGGCAAGAAAGAATGGCTATAAACTGTCTTTAATTAATTTGAAATTAGAAAGAAGCTTCCAACTACCAAGGAAGAAGGCTCTAGTAGAATCTTTAAAAATAGCAATGGGCAAACATTTACAAACTGTGTCCCTAAAAGAATAAGTGAAGTTACAAAATATATGAAATACATTCTCTGACTTGATTGGCTTTAATAACAAAGGAAAGGAAAAAGTCTCAGGCCTCCTTTTGACTACTGAAATACAGAATGCACTTTTTCCTGTTCTTTACAATTCAATGTTTTTCTATTATAACAGTGTTATGTCAAGTATCTATTTTAGAAAAAAAGACTACAGGCCTAAAATTATTCATGTTAAATTTATTTATAGAACAGATGTTTTAATCAACTCACCATCAACTGAAGATCTGCTTAAGAATAGTAATAGAAGTAAAGAGAGTTTTTGAGTATGCTGGTTGAAACTTTCTATTTATGAGACTCTTTTGCCACATCAAATGATACAAGCTGAAACTACTCTTTCAGCTCAAAGAATACTGTGATGTTTCTCAGGTTAGTTACCAAAAGATAGAAGTACATATTTCATTGTTTTTTACATTTTTACATATGTAATGTTACTGTTACATATTTCATTGGTTTTTAGGAGCTTATTCTTAGCAATATGGGTTTGCCATATAATGAAGTAGCAGAGCTACAGTTTTTCTCATAAATGTATGCATACCACCATTGTTCCCCAACAAAATCATGAAGAATTATGCAAAAGATATATAATTAAAGAATTTTCATGGTCCTCTACTCTACTTACATAAAAAGTCTTTGTAGCTACCTGTTTAAAGAGAGTAAGAAAGAATCTTTAAAAAAGTATTATGATTTGGCATATTTACATACTTGAGTTAGAAAACTGGTCTTCAATGATCATCGATGCATCTGTTTATACAAAACGGATTTTAGTATGTATATTTCAGCTAATTTTTCTAAACGTAAAAAGAAATTTAGGGTTATGTAGCTTCCGTGGAATGTTTATTATTATATTAAACCTCTTTTTTTTTTTTCTGAAAGATCTGCAAATAAAAAATTATTTCAACATTTTCTTTTTTTGAACTTTCAAGCTACTATTTCCCATGAGTTTAACAAGAATTTACAAATGGCAACACCTTAAAGGTAGAAGGTAATTTCCCATAAGAACCAGCTAATTTATAGCTTTCTACACACCAACGACCCTTGCACTTAGGCAGTTGCTTCATTAATTCCTTTACACCTGCTCCATCTATCTTGAGAAAAATAATAACTAAAAGGTGCAATTCACTCACACTGCATTCACTCCTGAAGGTATTGGGGGAAAAATCTGCCTTACTACTTTCTGCATAAATTGTAACTAATTCTGTAAATGTGAGTGAAACAAAATTGAAAGTAGCATGGCAGATAGATTGATATTACCAGTGGGTCACTGGCATAGAGAGGAAAATCTGAATTCTTCCCTGGTGTAATGCTACTGAAATTGATTTACACCAGGGATGCATTTGGCATGAAGACTTTGAAAGCACATATTTGAAATGGAAGTTCTATTTGCACTGTGGGGTTTCTATTCTCATTTTATATATTCCAACTTCTAAGTCACGTCAAGTAGCACAGAGAATCCACTTCAAAAAATAAAGATGTACAAATGTACTTTCAGTTTCTTTCTAACCAAGCCAAAGAAAAAGCTACATTTCAAATAAAACAGTAAAGTAACTTGAAAAAAGTTTGGCTTTCGTGAAATAGACACCTTCTAACCTGTTTTTCTTATTGAACAAGGTGAACAAGAGAGTAACAATTATTTTAAATAACAGAAAGTTTGCTTTTTTGGCTTTTTTAAATTATTCATAATAAACATGTGAAATTTGGTTCGCAAGTCTTTGGTGTATTCAGAGAGTAAAACCATACATAGGTCATTAAATCAGAGATGCATTAAATACATTTGCTTTAAAGCAAGAACATACATCCTGCATTTTTGAAAAATAAATTAGCCGTAAGATGATTAGGCTTTTGGAAGAGACTGAGTTTACATTAAAATGTTTTATATTTTTCTCTTCCCACGTGATGGAATTCTTAAATGAAATTTTTTTGTGTCCTCTATCAATTCTAGATTTTTACTGTGTTCTTTAGAACATTACTGTTTTTTTTTTTTTCTGGAAGGCACTTCTATCTACATTCTTTTTTTCAGAAGATCAACATAGCACATCAATTTATCATCACAGTTTCTTTCTTTTAAGAGACTTGTTTATTTTGCCTAAACAAAAGTCTGCTTTTTTTGTTTTTCATTTGCTTAGATAAGTTTTTTCCAAGTTTTACTTATAAGCAAATCTCAATCAGTAGGATATGTAAGAGAAAACATTACCTTTTTTTTTCCTAGTGGAAAAAGACCACTAGTGCAGTTGTATAAACCTAAAGAAACTTTTTGAAAAGTTGTTTTGCTGTCTGATCATTTTCATATGCTTTGTTGTGGATACTGTATGAAAACATTTGATTATTGCAACTCAGAATTAGGCTGGTCATGATCCCTGGTAGGAAAGTCATGAAAGTCTAGTAGGAACTTTAAATTGGAAGCAGAAAAAAGGAATATCTACTTTTTGGTATTCAAAAGATTAAAATCCTCAGGAAATACATGATTCAAATACATTTTGAAGAATTTCAAAATGTTATTTTCTATCTCAACAAGATAGGACTTTATATTTTGGCTGCACATCTGCACTACTGATTAAGTATCAGATAAGGGTAAGGCTAAAGCAACAGTTTGAAGAACATTTATTATTCTGTTAGCTTTACTTGATATAGGAAATGACAAAACTCGTCCTGAAAAGTAATTTGTTGTTTCCTCAAACAGAATAGTATTTTAAATTAATTTAGGATGCTCCATTGTTAATAATAATAAACTGATTCAACAGAGGAAGTAAATCTTGTAAGATGCTTTTATAAAACACTGTCAGACATATTTTCCTGTCTCTGCCATAGCAAAGTACTTTGCAGAAGTTTTTGCCGTATTCTGGTGGGTTTTATTTAAAACCCAACCATAACAATGAGAGAGTAGCACAGTTAAGGCTGCCTGCTTGTCTACAAAACAGCTCCTCTGCTGGAGTCTGCTTTTCTGATCCTAGCACAAGCTCCCACACCAGAAGATATGCAGCCTTGGAGGATGGCAGATGTTGCTTGCAGAGCTCCCTAATAATTATAAAGTATAGATAATATTTGCTAGTCAAATTTGCCTGCTAGAAATACTTCTATCTCCTATGGTATGTATCAACTACTGCCACTACCTTTTCAGCAGCCACAGCTGGCATCTGGCATGATAAGAAGCACAAGCTCAATGACCATATGAACCCCCCCTGCCAGTAGGTCTATGATAAGAGACTTTGGCACAAATCCTAATATAAATCAAAACCATTATTTTGAACTACTGCTGCATAGCTCTAATTGTTTCTATTGAAATATAGTAAAATGAAGCCTTTATGTTCTCCCCCAGATTGAATGTTCATAAATTATCCTAAGTCCAACACTGCTGAGGTTGATAGTTTTTACAGCAGAAATTAGTCTTTTACAACAAAATTTCCAACAATAGTATTTCCTAAGTCTGTTGGTAAGATTTTCTCTAAATACAGAAGAGAACAATTAGCCTTTGCAAGCTATATTTCTAAGGTTTCTCAGTAACATTAAAAGAAAATTAAGTTTATAATATGCTCTTGCTCAGTCTGAAATGTTGACTAAAATATCTAGCTTTGAAGAGCATGTTTTTACCTAGGCTAAACACAATGAGATAAATTCCTTTCTTTAAACAGTTCTGCTAAATTAAAAATAAAATGGAAATATTGCTGCTAGAAAGGGTTTGATTTTCTTTGACTTTTTAAAAATTCCTTGAAATGATTATCAAATAATGTTACTATCTTAATAACAATGAATTACAGTGTGGGGGAAGTCAATGGTAGGAAAGCTAGGACTCCATTCACACTTTAAATAGGTTATATTGTTTGTTCCAACTTCAGGGGCCAAAATGAGTTGGCAATGTTTTATTTTGTTTCCCACCACCCCACCAGACCTCCTTTAGAGGGAGAGGTTACATCTGTAATGATCAGTACAAAGAAGGAGCTTTACTTATGTGCACCTGCCAATGGTACTTGTTTTCCCAGCTGACTGCAGACTGCAGAGATTAGTTACTGAGCTTGGGTGCCTAACTGGGTTAGAAGAGAAGGAAAACACCGTTGCTTATTAAAGACTTAGCTTGGAAGTGACTCTCTATTGAAGTCTGAATTTTAAGAGAAATGGTTGGCATTATGAGAGAGGGGACCACTTCAGATTTTCTTCAGGCAACTTTTTAACTACCGAACAGACATGTAATAGTTCAGAGAATGTACTGCCAAGAACCTCTTTTTTACAGAATGATGACTTAAACAGAAAGATTTCAAACACTGGGTGAACATTATGATGGATCTGATAATTTATTGATAAATTAATAGATGAAGAACATCAATAGAATAACCTCTGCCAGAACATGAAAGGCCCTAGTTTAGGTGTTATGTATTTCTCTCAGTCGAATCAGTATGGAGGGCACCCCACAGCTACTAGAAGAAAGGGACTACTCTCAGTTGTCCTGTCTCTAAACAAACCCTGAGCCAAATTCCCAAACAGCTAGACCTCCTCCAGGAGGGGGAACATCAGGGCCCTTAAAATAATCAAGAAGTTTATTTTGTATTTAATACACAAGTGAAAACAGTCAGGCTTTTTTATCCATTTTGACAATGGAAGTTGTTTCTGAAATATCTGTGAGTGTTCTTTAAAATGTCCTGGCTAATTAAATACCTAAGCAACAATTAATTCTCATTATTGTCACAGAGCAGCAAGAGTGGGACTTCTCCCCGAGGGATAGGAGCCGGGAGCTGAGGGGAGCACACAGCCAGCAGGGCAGGGGCCAGGCATAACCTGCAGAACTGGAGAGATGTGAGCAGGAGGTACCCACAGATGGTAATCAGGACCAACCAAGAGTCCAGATCAAAAGGCAATACAAGGGTTGTGAGACAGGTCAAGGCTCAATCCAGTGATCTGTCGGTATGTCCACAGTGATGAAGAACAGCTGAGGTAAAGGCAGACTCTGTTAGTGGGCATAATCATGCCTGTGGCTGAGATGGACATAATCTGCCCTCCAACGTAGTTGAACAAGAACCAAATGCCCCCAAACTGTGCCTAAATAGCCCTCCTCGTCCATGGATAAGTGTGCAGGCCCCAATTGAGGCTGGTTAGGGTCTTTAAGGCTTACTAGTGCACTTAAAGAACTGACAATTATTTTCTTCCTTTACCACTTCTTTCTTAGTTTTACTATACTTAAACAAGTATTTGCATATTCTTGGATATAACTGTATGTTATGTAGATATTTGTATAGATCCAACATATGACTTGATTCCACTTCAATGAGAACACTCTAAAGAACCAACATGTTTTGGCTTATGACGTCTTTAAAAAGTAGTCCACAGTATGAAATTCATGTAGCATATGGCTTTCTAAAGTGGGAGATAAATCCAAATAGCTTTTATATCACTGAGTGATTTAACCAATGAGACCATAAAATAGAGGTTGAAATCAACTTTTATGTTATTGGTTGATTTTCTACTTATGCCATGATCTTCTATGGATTCCACAGGTCATTCAAAAGGAGTTTCTGCTGTCTCAACACTGCATACATTTTAAAGCACTTAAAAAGATTTTTAAGTCTTGCTTTTTCAAGTATGCTTTCTCTTAATGCAATGCAAAATTATATAAAACCTTTCAGGACCTTTTAGTAATATCTGATCTAATTTCCATTAATTACACTTATGCAATCATTACTAAATTTAGCCCATGAACGTAAGTGAACTGTAATATCTTATCACTCTTACAATATCAGTCATTACATAGATGGATGTGCAGTCACAAGAAATGGATAAAAATATGCTCAGGATGGAGAGATTTTATTTCAATTCTTCTTGAACATCATTGCAACAAAACAAACAGAATTCTCTTCTTGGGAATACAGCTCTGTCATCTTCACCTATTTTTTAATCTATTTCCAGATGATTTAACTTGAAACTAACAAATCTTTATTGTATTTTGTTTTGAATGTGTATCCATATACACATACTCACACATTCACACAAATACACACATATGTATACTCCGAATCAATCAATTTTAAAAACAAATTTCTCTTTACAAGGTCTTTTTTCTTGACCATCTCACCCTCTCCAGCACTGAAGTTCTCTACTATAGGGAAGAACCTTCATGTCTACTCTACTTGTGGATATTTTTATGTAGTGAATGTAACGACTTTTATGAACATGATGCAGACAACACTTTTATGTTTCTGTAAAGCTCTGATACACAAAATAAGAAGTATTGTACTTCTGATGTCCAACCATAAATCCCCATAGGTTGTTGATTTAGACAGAAATTCTCTCTAAAAAATGATGATGTGATGGATGGAACTCATAATAAAGTGTGGTGTTATATCTCTTTTACAGTAAGTAAAGAATTTTTATTTTTTTTTCCTTCTTAAATGCCTTTATTACAGTGTTTGCTTCCACACAGTGTCTGGGATTTATATCCTTTTCCCTCAGTGCCTCATATTTTTCAAACATTTTGGTATATACTGATGGATTAATTAGATCTAGCAATTGTCAGGATAAGAATTTCTTACCTCTAAGAGCACTAAAATGACTCTAATGTTGTGGGATTGTATTATTCTCTACACAGAATGACTGAGCTGGGGAACTAAAATTCTCTTAACTTTCAAGAGTAAGTGGTGGTTAAGAACTTTACAGTTTCCAGAGCCATTTATATTTTAAAGACCATGTTCTACATTCTGTACATCATTGTTTTGATGTTTGGGCATTCCAAAATGGAAGTACCCAGGAACATGCATGACTTATTAATGTCAGTCATATTATGAGTTAGAAAACATGAGAGATTTTTGCAGGTATTTGCTGCAGTTTGGAACTTATTACGCACAGGTTAAATAGGGAGAGGAATAGAAATTTGTCCAGACCCTCTTTCCTTCATCTGCAGTATGGGGCACGAATACATTGATATTCAGAGGTCCTTAACATGTAATTCTTATTAGACCTGTTCAGGCACATAACCTTTGTATAATAGATTTAGATCTAGAAGGCAAAAAGACAAAATTACCAAAAGCTTTGTAGGCCTACATGAACTTGCTGAGCACCCTATAGACACAGAGACAATAAGCATAGTAGTGTCACAACAACAGTTATCTCTCTGATTTGTGAAAAATATGAACATCTGGAAAACAATGGATTAATAAATGAGTTGAACTCTACCAACTATATAATAAAAATAATTTGCTGGTTTTTACTAGATAATCACTTGAGTCTTGATTAGATTTTTTGTAGAAGTACTGTATTAATCAGTGAGGTGGTTTAGAAAAGAATTAGAGTTTGTTAATGTTAGAAATTAGATATTCTTCATAATTCAAGATGCATAAGGATCATCACTGTATACTAAAACTCTCACAAATAGGGGATTAAAAAATTAATCATTTGAAGAGTTTATAGAAAAGATTAGAGAGAGCGAATATAAAATGAAGGCTTCATCTAACTGAAGGAGAGAAATGAATTTTAGTGAGTATGTGACTTTTTACAGCAAGCCTATTGCAGTAGGACAGTGATTTCCTTAAAAACTTCAGTTTAACATTTATCTTATAAATATAATTGGTTATTTGGTGAAATACAGTATATATCAATTATAGGTGAGAGCAACACAGTATGAAGAAAAATATTTTGTGTACAAAGAAAGAAAATGTCCAGACCCAATGTGTGATTCCTTTGCAGTTTTTATAATACTGTTTGTGTTTGGAGATGGGTATTTTCTCTCTAGCAAAATTAAATTAAATTAGCAAAAAAAAATATGTGTGTATACAGTGAATGACAATTTCTTGTAAATCAGGTTTTTATTCTTACCCCTAAACCATAACTTCTGAGCAAGTGGATCCTTCCTTTGACAGGTTTATTAAGTTTTTGCATAGATTCTAAAACGATTGGTTAAAGATGCCTTTTATTTTCCTTTGGAATGGAAAATTTAATACACAAACACCTAATAACCTTTACAAACTAAAGAAAGATTGTGGTTATTTTTGCTTATTTTCCCATTGTTTCACAAAAGGTACTGAAAAATGATGTTAGGGTAATCATTCTCAGAGGAGCAGGTTCTGAATCTATTGTCCTTCCATTAAACACAGAAATATTTGTCTATGTATTGGGAAAAAAAATGTCATAAAGTTTCCTAGGAGATGAACCTGCTGCCAGCTATTTTAGATGCAAAACCAAAACCCTGCCATTAAAAGGCATCTTGAGAAATATATTGAAAGTAACTAGTTTTAGCCAAACATAGATTCAGAGAAATTACTGTACTGATTACTAGTACTAGAACTACTGGTAAAAAGACAATCATTAAGATGTGTGTGCTAACACCAATCTTGACAATTTATGTTCATGGGTCCTCGTTGGTGCATAGTCACTTCTGCCTGAGTTCATTGATGAGATGCATGGCAACTTCAGGAATCCACTAATGTCTTTTTGAATCTTTGAACAAGATGTTTGGTATCATGAACATTATTTATGATATACTGAAAGAGGTATGATGAAACTCAGACTTGTAAAATAGATTGGAGACTTCCACATGAAACTTAAAAAAAAAAAAGGCGCTGGAAAATAGAAAAAAGGCGAAGGTGAAAATAAATAAAAGCTTTACTTTTACTGAAAATTAAAGAGCTTCAGTTTTGATGAGGAACCTAAACAGTGTAGCGAAAACTGACAGCAAATCCATTGATATTAGAATATGAACACAAAATTTCTTCTTTTCCTTGTATGCATGTACAAAAGGAGAAAATAAATAACTCTTAGATTATACAAATTGCTGTCAGCAAATGACATAATATGATAAAACTTGAAAATAGGGTCAAGAAGAAGAAAATTGTCTGTTCTGACATATTTCTAGTCAAAAGCACAACAATAGAAGTGAGTCCAATGGCAAGTTAACTAATGAACAAGCAGAGAAAGATAACTGTACTGTAAATTTCCATTGAACAACTGAGGATTACTCACAGGATTATTTAGCCAGAAAAATTTACCACTGTATTTTACAGTTATTTTTTCATTCCATCAAATTTCCAGGAGCTATAAGTATTATGAATACTTATAATATTGCTACCTGCATAGCTAGAAGAAAAATGGAAACCAGTAGGTATGTGTGTATATATGATCAATACAGACTACAGTTTAGCTGCAGAAATTCTCACTTAAAGTACCTAGGACAATAATGGTATCTTTAATTCTGGAGTAGAAATGAACTCATATAATCTTATGAATATTGATTAGATGCACAAAATAACTTGTCTTGATCAAATAAGCAAGGTCTAGGAGAGTTAAAACTGCTGGAAAAAACCTGTTGATTTGTGAGAGAACCTTCCAGCAACTTCCACTAGGTTTCTGTAAAGCTTCACGTCTTGAGTAGCAAAAAAATTTTCAGTTTCTTGTTGCTAATTTCCACCCTATGTCATTTTAAAATTGATTTTACATATCAGAAAATTTTATAGAAACTGTCATGCATTTGATTATGACTTACTTGGTCTAGCCTATATTTTAGCAGCATCACCCTGTCAGTTTTGTTAATTTCTTTTTCTGCATACTTTTAGAGCATTACATGGAAATGTCTTTACAGTTGGAATAGGTTGATTAATATGAACTAGATCTGCTGACCTTATTCATACTCACTATGATCTATTTTTGGGGATGAAATGCTATTTAGAAGTACAGGTGTCAATATGTAACATTTATATATTGAAAACATGGATTTAACTGATGCAAATGCTTTCTATCACTTGCAAATTTCTGGGATCAAAGTGTATACAGAGTCTCTTAGAAGTTAATCTCAAATAATGTAAATGTGTAGTGTGTTTTGCAAAGTAATACGTGTGTGTAGAATCATAGAATTGTCTAGGTTGGAAGGGACCTTAAAGATTATCTAGTCCAACCATCAACCTAACTCTGACAAAAAAATAA
>JAOXJK010000001.1:107301175-107315725 GCA_025774025.1 Xenus cinereus | reverse complement strand
GTTAGAAGAGGCCTAGCTGAAAAAAGTAAAATTACTGAACAGAAAATTAGTTCTGTTTTACCTCAAACCAGGACAACTTCTCAGCAATTATCATCAGCACATGGGTGCTGAGTTTTATCATGGTCATTTAAAAAGACCAGTCTCCCATTTCAGCATGCAGTTTATCTAAAAATGCAAAACACAGAACAGCTGGTCTCATCTCCAGCCTCTCTCTTTTACCCCCATTTGCTATATTGCTTTGCAAATACTATGTGTTGTTAACTATAAGTCATTTTAGCTCCTTTAAGGGTTGTGTTTTCATGGAATACTGGCAAGATAATTCAAAAATGAACAAATCAAAGTAATAATACTGCTGTTTAATTACATATTTATTTAAATGATAAATTAATTTGCAGTTTCAAAATTGACTTTGCAAGCCTTAAATAAAAACCCCAAACAAAATAACAAAGCTCTCTGAGTCTGACAAATGCTGTTTGGGTTTCCTGGTTTACACAGGTGTCTGTAGTATATATTTGGAAACAGAAATTCACACCTGGAGACAGAAATTCACAACAGCCCCATCAATGCTCAAAGTAGGTTCTTTGCTTCTTTCTTCTATTGCTTGGGAATATCCTGGAGAATCAACCTTACCTTACACTGCAGAAAACAATGACAGGCTGAATAAGATTGGATAACAATGGTCATTTAAAATAAGCCTTTTTGTTTCTGCTGTGCTGGAAAAAAACACAGCAAGGGGTTAGAGTAGAGGATCTTTGAAGGTCCCTTCCAACACAAACTGTTCTTTGATTCTGTATCTAGTGGAGAAACCAAAGGCAGAGAAGAGAGGAATCAAGATAAACCAGGGAGGAGCAAACAGATGATGGCAAAAGAGATGGATTACATAAGAAACTGGATGTGAGTAAGCAGGTTTTTGGTTAATTCATTCTTTTGTCTATGCCTTGTGCCTGATCAGTGCAGACTGTCCTGTCCTGGCGCTAAACTCCATTGTTGGAAAAAAAAAAAAAAAAACAACAAAAAACCACTTGCAAAATTGTGGTGTTAATTTTAAGGACCTCTTTGGAGTATAGATGTATATGCAAGTAAGTTCTTCGGTTTGACCTGGGAAAATAGTTGATCTTGAAACTTTGCCAGGAAGGTACCATAGTCTCAGGGAGATGGTTGCATATCAAACTTCTCCATCATTCCATCACGAGAGGAAAAATTAATGAATATTTACAATTGCAATAAATTTTTAATTTTGCTTCAACTTGTTATGCCAAAGATCTGTTGCAGCCAAAAGGTAACAGACCATGGATATAAAATCAAGAATATTTTGCTAACACAACTAATGTGTTCCTACTTTAATAACACAAATTAAATGAATACAAAAAACTGCTAATTAATAACACCGCTGAAACCGCTATACAGAAAACTAGCCCCTGTCCTAGTACCTATCCCAAATGTTAGAGTCACTCTTTCAGTGTCCATCTGGATCTTATGGTCAACACTGAAATCCTGCTTAAGAAGAATGAGGGCAGAGGAGTGTGGAGACAGCACTCTGAGGTGGGTGAAGAAGCTGATGCTGGTCTTGTGCTCCCTTCCACCTCAGTCCTGCAGGTCGCCTCGGATTTCTTATTATGTATTTTTCCCATCCCTACCTGCTGCCTTCTCCCTACTCCCAGGGAGGCCATTGGTCTGGCAGGGACAGCCTGAGGCTGTCAGCCCTTCCCCAGTGGCACTCACAGAGCTGGAGCTCAGACAGGCTGGGCAATGGGCACTTGGCCACGGGGTGCCAGTTTAACACAGCTCAGTCCTGAGGGCAGCCCAGCCACCCCCTGCCACAGATTGATGTCTGCTCCCAACAGTGGCAAAAACATATTTGCTAGGCTATGAACTGCACTAATTTTAGTCTATAAGCTGTTTTGAGGTGCAAATTGATTTGTATACCCCTTTCAGCTAGCACATATCAAAGTTTATTCTGCATGTGATATGCATTTGCAATGTTTACCTGTATGTGGCTTTATTCGCTTAAATATTTTAAATCCTCTCACAGTAGTAAATGTAATAATAGGAAAATAAGTTAGCCTCTTTAAGGGAATGAAGTGACATGTAAAAGAATGCAAGTCCTTTCCAGTTCCTAGAAATTAGTTTGTTTTGGATATTGTGTCTTGAACTGCTAACAAATTAGCTGCCCATTGTCCTACAATGATAATTAGGGTAAGTCAGCTCATGTTATGTTAACATAAACCCAAAACAATGCCAGAAAGACAAACAGAGTCACACTGATTTGGTATCGGGATGAGGGCCAAAGTATACAAACAAGATCAGTTACAAGAGTTTAGCTCTGCTACTAAGAGAGAATATAAAATTTAAAGGGTCAGTAACTGTGGTTTTTTATGTTGACGGCATCGGATATAAACTTACATACCATGTCAAGTTGTAACTTCATCTGTTATTAATTGTAATGTCAGAACTCTCTAACAAGCATAGCTAATGCTTCGAACTTGCAATTTTATGAAAAATCTGAAGTCTGATGTATTTAAAAGTAAGTACAGAAAACAATAATACAAGTAATATTCATACAAATATTACTGGTTTAATATAAATGCATTGAAAACATGTTACCACGATTTTAAAATGAAGAAAAAAAAATTTGTCTGCAGCAACACACCAAATGTCTCATATAAAGGCATGTGATCTGGCAGAAGACAAATGGACATGAGGATTTTAGATTTTACTGATCCAAGACAAAGATTTCTCGTTGCAGGCATGGCAGGCAAGGCATGGTAATTTCACACCATGCTGTGTTTACACATGAATTTTTATCTTTGCCTCCTTTGACTGTTTTATGAGAATTCTTCCATGTTCTATCGCACAAATATACATTAAACCAATACACTGAAAACAGACAGACTATGCAAACTGTTTCTGATAATAGCTTTTATTACTACAAAGAATAGACACAAGTTGTGCAAATCCATAGAGACTCTTGAAGCTTCCACCATCAGCCAGATGGCTGCATTGCTATTACTCGCTCATCTCTCCTAAAGCACATGCGATCTCAGAGGCTCAAACATTCAGTCATTGTTCAGCAAGTTGTAAATGTCTTATGGATGCTTCAGATTTCCTTGTAGTCTCCCCAAAATAGCTAGCTTTAAAAATAAATCAGGCACATGGTGAATCTGAGTGATAATTTATATGGTGAAATAGTAATAAGAAAAATATCTGAGCCATCCTAACTGGTTAGAGTACCAGAAGTATTTCTCGCACTGAGCTACATTATGTTCTTGACATGTTAGACAATGAACATAATTTTCTGTCAAAGGTGTTAGTTTGTTGATCTCCACTCAAAACTAAATTAATGTATTTTGAAGAGAGCTGCAACATTACTTGCTATTAGAATGAGTTCTAAAGGAAAAAAAAAGACAATTAAAATAATCAATGACAACATCATACTGTGTACACTTCATAGAGGGCTGTATTCTGGACTGCTAAATCAGTTTGGACTATATTTATTTTATCGTGAGTTTCTCTGTCTCTGAACCTGTTTCTGAAGTAACTGTCAACATCTGTCTCTGCACTCAAGTCCACTCATTATCCCCAAATAAAGGGTAGCAGCCAGACTCGCACACAGAGATAACAGAAATGCAGCAGCTTTAATACAGAGATCTGACACGACAACGCCGTCAGAATCCAAATTTAATCAACAGTGCCACCACGTGGTTATAAGAGCACCAGGCGTCAAAGCTCACCCGTAAAAATGATTGAATGACTGAAAACACGTTTATGTTTTGAAACTGATGTCTTACTAACAGAGCAATCGAAGTTACTGTTTGTGAGTTGTTAATTTTAACGGAAAAGTAATGCAAATGTCTCCACAGCAATATGTTGACTGCTATAAATTCTCTGTAATTACTCACCTATCTTGAAGATTTAGTAATCCTGAACTTCCAATAAACAACGTATCTTTTTTAAGGTTTCAGTACATTCCAGGGAAGGGTTCATAAAGCATTCTGAAGTTTTAAGAATAATTTTATCCTTCACCAACCTGTTATCTCTATGCCACATTTTTAAATTTAAAGCATACAGGATATTATCAAGGATCTGGTTCTTATCAGCCTCTAATCCAGTCCTCTAGTGCTTTATTTTATTAAGAAGAGTCTTTGTTCTAGTCACAGAATATTTGCTGGGCATGCTTTAAATTACTTTTTTTATCGTACTGAACTGACAATGGCAAGTAAGAATTAACTATGTATCTATGTATAAAGAAACATAATTTCTTTTCAAATAATAGAGAAATCTATTTCACACAGACTGCAGTCCACATAGGTAGACTGGAAATGTTCTGTCTCATGTTTTTGTATCTAAGGTGTAAAGCAGCAATGGCAACATCTCTGAAGAGGAGGCACAAGTGAGAGACAGTAGGCTTAGAGAAGTGACAGTAAGATGGTTAGAATAAAGGCCATTAACAGTTTTAAACAAGCAAAAATGTCTGCAGTCCATCCTGTACTACTTGTTGGAGAATTTGAGTTAGGAGATAAGCTAACATCTGTGGCAGTGTACTTGAATCTGACAGCACATTGGAGGATGACACCCATGTGACCACATTTCAGTGGCAAATCATGACATTTATTCAGTGATGTATTTTCCACACATCAACTGCATCTAAATTGTGACACTAAGTTCTACATTATACACGGTGGTGCACAGCTGCACCACACCAAAACCTGTCAAGTCAGCTTGGGCCACAGCTGCGTGGTAGAAGATGCTGAGAAACTCTTCTGTTAAGTTTCACATGCTCCAGTCCCTTCTCCTAACATGCAGAAGCGACAGCCTTCTGTTCAAAGTAGCATTTGCCTCTGACATACAAACTCTAGATAAAGGCCCACAGTCTGCCAGGGAGCAGCAAGAGCAGGCTCCTTCGCAAGGGAATGGGAGCGAGGGTAAGTGCACCAGCCTAACAGGACCTAACAGGTGAAGGGTGGCCTTCCTTCACTCAGGCTCGTTCTAGCTCTTTCTTTCAAGGCCATCAGTTGTGCTGTCTCTACGTTGGCCTGATCCCAGGCAGCCAAACCTCCAGGAGGTGGGATGTGCTCAGGGCCCTGGTACAGTTATCCACACTATGAACATCATTACAACATTGGTATTGAATGGGATCTGTTCAGAACTGTGACACAGCCAGCTTGAGCAGTAAAAGTATTTTAGCAAAGAACTTTAAAGTGTTAAAAGAACAATAGTTCTGTTTGCTTAATTTCTTAAATGTGCTACACTAAATAATAAGCCGGTTAATAAATTATATTATATCAGTTATAGCACTGTGATTTGTGAGCTGCATGGTATATTACTTTGTGAATAGTCAGCAAAAAAAGGTCCACATTGCATGTAAGGAGAGCCTACTAAGTGAAATCCATTGACAATATGACACTTTTGATTGCAGTTCAGAAAGGGCAGTGTTTTGGTGAGAGATGCATACAGCCCATTGCTCTGGTGCCTTGACTTGAAAGAAAGATGCGAAATGCATAAATACATAAAGTACAGTCAAACTATTGCCCAATTAAAAGAGGTGGTAGAACCACAGGCACTAATTTGATGTACTCTGTGGTACACATTCCTAAAACAGAAATATCCTCAAAGCACAATACGTAGCTAAATATAATTGTGGCACATAAACAAACAATAAAATGCATCAAAATAAAATTTTAAAAGTGACTTATGTTAAATCCCCAAGAAAAAAAGACTTTACAATGAAGTTCATCAACCACTCAACAGCCTTAACTTGATCCATTTAGATATACTGTTAGACAATCCACTAAAGTCTTAAACAGGACAGTATGACATATTTTTCATAAACCCCAGACTGACCTATTTGTAAGCAATGACAGGAACAGCTCTGAGTCTTTGTCTGCAGATTCTAGGTGCAAGAGCCAAAGCGATGTAGAATACAGTTAAAAGAAAAAGAAATTCAATTTATTTGAGCAAATAAATTAAAATTTACAGTTCAATAAATTAAAAAAAAAAAAAAGATTATCAGAGCTGTTATGCTGGAATTATTCAAATACCAATTCACAACACACAAAGCAGAAACCTCCCTCTAATTGGTTCTTTCTTTACCATAAATCTGGAATGATTCTAAATCATGGGATTATTTTTTTCTGGTCATGGAGCATAATTGTCGTGTACTATTAAACACTGATCTTAATTTAAAAAAATAAGCTGTCATGTTCTATAAAACTAATAGAAAAACCTCCAGCAGGTAGCAGGTCTAATGAAAAAGTGGAGGGAAATAATCTTACTTCAAAAAAAGTGTGAAACTACATTCTCTATATACAGTTAAAGAGAAGGGACAGAACACTGGCCTGACAATGGACATCACAGTTCTCTCATTTAGCAGTAGGAATCAAAAGCATGCCAAAAGATAGGCTAAGTTAGCCAAGAGGCAATGTGAGAAAAAGTTCATGGGCAGATGGACAGTAAATAATTATACAGTTCATCTTCTAAGCAGAGCATGCGGGACAAGGATATTTGCAATATCTCTGAGAAAATGAATTTCTAATAACCAGGAACTTATGCAATGAACAGAGCACAGCAGACTTGCCTGTATGCCTATTACAATCCTTGAGAAAGAAAATATTGTAGAAACTCTTGTGTTAGCCATTTAAAAACACAGTCCTTGCTTTAGTCACAACAAGCGGAGAACTAGCCTATACCTGAAGCAGGCAGATAATCTTTCTGCTCGATGCACTGAATAGAGTATTTTGAAGTTTAGTAATAAAGGCAGGAGTGAAATGATCCTCCCCAGGTACATACTTTCAGAGAGCTCAGAAATCAGGACCATAGATTTACTTAAAAGGTCTTTAACTTATGCTTTCTTTATGTGTACCTTTTGAGGAGAAAAAAAAGGTAAAGCAAGATTAATCTAATCCCAAAATAGCCATAAAAAGAAAAAAAATCCTCCAAGGTTGATACTTCAGTGTCCAGTGTTGGCACTTCAGTGTATCCTTCAAAAAAGTCTTCTGTGAGAGCCTGCTTTCTGTCCAGTATCTCAGAGCCTACTCTTACAAGTTCTCTAAAAACTTGCCTAGTGGCTATTCTATTCTTTCAGAAAGAGATGCAAAGCAGAGACAACCTAATGGTTGAAGGGGGTCCAATTTACTACAGTTTCACAAGACAGCTCACTCCAAATACAAAAAGAAACTTGAACAAAGTGGTGCTGACAGAAAACTTTCATGCTTCTGCTTCCTGAAATGGAAAATGGCAGCTTATACTAGATGTCTAGATTCCATTTGCAGCATTCAGGAAAAGCTAGATTGATACAAAATTAACAATAAACTGAATAAACAGCTGTAGAGAAATGTGCTCTGTATAGGATCTTTTCTTTCTTTAAATAACAAAGCAGAGGTCACACTTTTCTTTTAGTTCATAGCTAGACAATGAACAGAATGCATAGTTGTCATGGTGGGAAGGATGGAAACGTTTTTCCTCTGACCAAAAAAGTGACTGTATCATCATCTTTTCTTCTCAATTCCATGACAGTTTTCCTGTTGACAGGACTTTCATCTAACTACCAACATTTTCAAATTCCAAGGGATGATTTATTAGCTTATGTACTATGTTTTCCAAAATCAAACCTATGTTCAAAATTATACACAATAATTAAGGTTTTGTGCACTTTATCATCCAACTTTATATATCTAACTTTAGCATCTTTCCTAAAATCTTAGGGTTCCATATAAAGTTGCATGGTCAGTAAAAGGACTTAAAGTATTTCTAGTACAAATCTGTATGTGTACATTCCCTTAAGCTACTAACACACAGAGTAAAAAATACCAATTATTCTAAAATAAAGTATTTGTAGAAACAGGCATCCAAAGTTCAGATATAAATAAAATTGACCATTGAAAATACATTTTTGTTCTCAGTTATATCCTTCTGAGTGTGTAAATTATTCAAATTAAAGGATTTCCTGACATTCCCTTTTCATTCAGTTTTAAATTTTGGAAACAGGATAGAGTTCAGGGTTTGTCTTATACCAAGATACCTCATGAACTTTTCCTGAAGTTTTCATGTTGAGCTGGAAAGTTCCTAAATAGACTTGTTTAGCATCTTAGAGTACCTCAAATTGATCCAGTCTGAGCCAGAATGTAACTATGTTGAGAAACATAGTGTCATGGCATAGGGGATTTCTGAAGAACTCAGTCTGGTAGAGATTTCTGAAGCCCCCCAAAGCAGTCATATGTTCTTAAAAAAAAAAAAAAAAAAAAAAAAAAGGCTTTCAAAAGTATTTGACCCTTAATTTTCATTTACCAAACTGGTGACTTAACAATTTTCTAAGAAGATATACTGCTTGGGTAAAAGTGCTACTTGTTTTCCTTGTTCTAGCTGCTGCCCTTCGGGTAAGCTGCAACCTTCAGACACAGGAGAACTGATTCCCTAGATGCAATAGAGCTTGCTTGAGAGCTCTTCTGACATCTCCCCTGCAAGTCAGACATCTTCAAATAGATGAGACTTCGAGAGTAGCAGAGAGCAGACACACAGCTAGGCTTTAGGCAAAAAAAAAAAAAAAAAAAAGAAAGACTTTCACTATCCTTGAAAGTTTCTTCAACCTGAAACTCACTGCATTGCTAACAGTGGAAGGCTGGGCGGAAAGAAACTGTGTAACGAAGATTTTTTATACTCTTTTTTATTTTTATTCATCTAAATCAATAATTTTATTTTAATAAGTCCATTTCTTTGGTTTCTGCTTAGATAAAGACACATTTCTACATTGAAAATGTTTTGGAGCATGGTTTTAAATGAAAAAATGCCAACTGATCCACATTTGTCATGCAGATTCAACTTGGGGTACTGTCACAGCTTAACCTGACATACATAAAACTATGACTTTTTAAGAAGTGTGCACAAATAGCACCTACTTACTCCAAATGCATTGAACTTGTGACTTTTCAGTCACATAAAAAAAAAAAGAGGAATGTAAATCACTGAACATCCAGAAAAAAAAAAAGTGTATTCTTTATAAAAACAGCAGTGCTGAAGGAAGAAATGGGAATAAACAGGTTGCATAAATCACAGTTTCATCCACTTTCACATTTTAATCCATCTTTTATTTCAAAAGCAAAGCATCATCAATGTTAGTAAAACAAAATTATAAAAAAAAAAAATTACGACCTCTTAGCTTGAGAGGTTGCTCTACTACAATTTCAGCTGTGAATTGGTGAGTTACTTATCACATAGTTGGCAACATGGCAAAACACCAATCATCCAATTTATAAACCCAGATGGGACAATTATGCAAAAATGCCTGGTAAATTATATAATTAAAGGTCAAGCTAATACATTAAAGGAACCCATATGGGCTTCAGCTCAAGCAGACAATGAGGAATGATCCTTATATGTCCACATACAAGCAACTGAGGTGACCCATGTGTCAATTAAAAGTTTATTCACAAACTATGTGTGAAATTCACCTTAGATTTATAAATCACTAAACAGTGAATTTTCACTCCGAATAAAGTCTGCTGTCAGCTATATCATGTAATACAAAGTTTCGCTTTTATCAAAGTTCTGGTATGGATCTAATGTGAAACTGTATGAACTGATGTAAAGTTGAACGTTCTTTAACAAAGTTCTAGCATAAAATGCTCAATGGTGTGGAACTATAATGTCTATAGCAAGAGTATGTAACAGAAATTAGCAAGCTATAATTTGTATATTTGCCTGCATGCAAACCTATTTAATTTTCAAACTTGAGATTAGTTCTCAACCAATCTTCAACTTCTAATAGTGTCCATATATCTTTATTTAAAAAACAAAACAAAACAAAACCCCCAAACGAATCAAAACAAAAAACCTTTTTTTGCCCCTATATCAGAAGTCATAACATACTCCAGGAATTAAACTGTGAAGCTAAGACTCAAAGGGATTGATACCAATGAGAACTAGGAACAAAACAGAAGACAAGTAAATCCAATGGAAGAATTAAAACACTTCATGCCAAAAGTGACTATTATAGCAGAGAATACTAATGAAATCAGCTGAAGTGTAAAGAAGCACCATAGAAAATACATACAGAGCAGATGGAGTGTGTAAGCAAATACATGGCTTCTGAGAATACTTGTAAGGAACATCATACTGGGGTGCTACAATATGCCACTAAGATATTGAAGGCTGCAGAGGATTATGTGAACCACTGCACATTTTTAGGAAAAGATCAGCAAAATATTTTTACCAGCATAATCCTGGAAAAATATTACTATATCTGGAATTTATAGCTGTCACAGGGGAATTTAGAGGTGGAGAGTCTCAAGAACAGAACTACACCACTCAGTGACGTAAAATTTGAAGATTAATTACTATTCAAGGTATGCACAGCAGGAGGGTTGCAGCTTCTACTGCAGGGTGACACACCATGCATCCATGACACTCACACATGGTATGCAGAACACAAACAGGCCCACACAGTCCAGTTGTGAGCCAAGGCAAAAGTAAAGTCTCTTTCAACACTTTGTCATGTGTGGATCTGTGCTGAAAGTACAGCACCTATATGTCACAGTTTCACCATGATCTCAGACTCCTACACCAACTCTGGATACGGATGTCCCATATCCCAACCCCAAGAGATTATTGTGTTCACCGTTACCTGGTTTCTAACTGAGTTGGTTGGCATAAGTCAACAGTCACCTACCTCACTGGTCACATGAACCCAGGCCAACCTCTTTCAGTTGCTCCATATATGAAGCAAACTAGTGATTTTTGCCTGGGCTACTATCACCTCCTACACTTTCTTAACCTACTCCTCCTAACTTTACTGCAAGGATGAAAATTATTAACAGTTCATCTGTGCTTCATTAGCAGTTGTATTACCAGGTGTCAGGTGTCACACTCAGAAGTACTTTAATGAGCAACACTCACAGGAAGCCAGGAGAAGCATCTCTGAGCCAGGAGGGAGAAGGGATTCTCTGGAAAGCCCTGGCCAAGCCCAGCCACCCATTCAGCTGATTTCCAGGCTGCAAATGCAGGGGCAGCAGTGGGTTTGAGGTGTCCTATAACCATTCTTTCCTGACGTGACTGATTTGAGTGTGGATGGTCCCTTGGGTACTGCCCCTTGGGTACTGCCACTCACTGTTTCACTTCTCTCTCTAGGGCAAGGACATGTACAGATATCAGCCCCAACAGGAAGGACCCCATCACTGCCAACTGCAGTGGTGCTCTGACATGGCAGAGTTGCCCTCCAGAAAGCCCAATGGGCCTTTGCTGGGCCCTGATTACTCTCTCCAGAGTTCCCTGGGGCCTTATATGGCCTTTGCTGGGGCCCAAGGCAAGGCCCCGCTGCCCTCCAGAGCTCTCCCCATCCTAACAAATCTAAAAGTCTAACCCAAATCCCTTTTAAGTACAAATTCACTTCTGCAGATGTTCTGGAAGGTAATATAGGCTACATTTTTTCTGCTGCAGATACAGAAAGGGTGTGATCTTAAACTTACTAAAATTGAACAGGATGTTTTTTACTTACTGGGATATGTCAGTAGTAACATATTTCTTACTCTGAATACTTTTCATCTGTTAACATAAAGAACTGACTTTTTTCAGTTATTTTACTCTTGAACTTACAGTTCCAATGATTTTTCCAGGATCTCGCAACATTTTCCTATCAAATATTTTCGTTGTTATCTCTTTTCTCCCAAAATAAATCATTTACACATTCCTACAAGGTCCTATGCTGGTATCCTCTAACTCAGCTGCTTATGTAATCCACAACCTGAGGTAAGTGAATCACATTAACGTATTCCCAGTATTCCAAAAACACACAGTAATATTTACCAGTTATCAGCAACACATTCCTGTTAAGTATGTCAAAATTTAGAGAGATACATTTTTTTTTTGGACATTTTTGCCTGATATGCTGCATTTAATTCTTCGAGGAGCATGATCATTGCTATGTAACATGGAAACTCTAAACAGAAAGCCTCAAAAATGTATTGTCAGGCCATAGCAGGGCACATCAATCTACAATAAAGAGAGCAAACTCACTCTGAGAAATCAAATAAGTGTTGATTACATTACCTATAAGGCTAAGCATGATAATGATGGAAGATGATCTAAAATACTAGATCTCCCATAGTCTACACATCTCAGCACTAGGGTACAATGTGAAAGGCATACACAACTTTGTGCGTTTATTAATGGCATGGTGATAGAAACGTAGTTTGAAGAGAAGTATGTGCTTTCCATATGTTTCACCACTGATCAGAATTATACCACAATCTCTCCATTGTGAGTGCTCTGTGAAAGAGTTTGTGTAGTCTTCTATAATTAAATTATATATTCTAAGCTTATATTTGGGGCTGGCTATAGAAGATAAAATGAACATGGATCTGCAGCTTTATCTCTTTCCCCTAGAGGGGTTACAAAAATGTTGAGTGCTCTCTTTGGGTCTCTTGGAAGGACAGATGCTTTTACAGAAGGAGCTTTTCTTGATATGAGTAAACTTTAAAAGTAATAATAGAAATTGCTTTTCCCTACACTTTCTTCTCTCTGTATTTGTAGCAAAACGTTCCCCATTGTGATACGAATTCAACAATTTCTTGGTGAAAGTTTAAGTAAATAAAAGAAGTGAAGTTTATTGATAATAAAATAAGGCATATCAAAACCCAGATGAATAATGTTTATTTAGATGAAAACTTAGGTTATACATAAAGTAACAAAAATGTGAGGTAATTAGGAAAGGATAAAAAATGACTGCAGGAGAAAGCTGAGATTTAATTTAAGAGTAAGACCTTAAACAACAGCAGGACATTCACCATAGATCAGAGAAATAGTACAAAACCATTCATATATGAGGAAAAAGAGCCTGAGGTCTGGGAGTCCGTCCAAAGCCAAGGAAGGGACAGTTTGGAAAAGACTTTAAACCTCAATGGAGGAGAAAAATTGTGTGACTAACCTCAGGAAAAAAGGAGAGAAAATGCTCTACCAACTAAAGCACTGAATTTTTTACTGGGGGTGGAAAACAAGGAAAAGACAGGGATTAAAATGACAGGGGAGAAAAAGAGGAAGAAAATTACTTTCTTTGTGAAAAGTGGAAGAAGATGAGACTGGAAAAGTCTCCTTAGAAAATATTCTAATACTTAACTGTGCTACTGAAAACATTCCTAACAGATCCTTGCATACATTAACTGCATTTGGTATCTTGAACTTCTGCATAAGTCATCAACAACTTTCCTTTGGAGAAATGCGTTATCATGAGGATGAAACAAGACAATCCATCACCCTCAATGTGGGAAATATTTACATAAATGACAGATTGGGGTCGTTAGTTTTGTTTTTTATTGCTACTTTGACACAACTATATGAGAAATAGTGTTTATCCACATATCAGTTTTTCAGGACACTTACAGAATCCACAAAAAAGTATATACTTTACAGATGTGTTAGTGTAAAATTTCATGTTCTATATCATAAATAACACACATTGTCTTTTGCATATTCTGTCAATGGAAGGATTGTGTCAGCGAAATGCTTATATAGTAAGAATCAATTATGCAAACTAAATAACTAGAAAAAGTGAAAAGAAATGCTTATATGTTGTTCTGTAGGTCTTGACTTTATAAACAGAGACTATAGTATGCATATTTCAAATTACCAATCCATAGAAAGCCCTATGTGTGTAAGAGAAGTGTGAATGAAGCTTGCTAATAAAACAATATTTTGGGAGACAGCAAAGGGACTGCACAAAAGCTGTTCCTGCCAAAGGACTGCATCGGCTTAGAATCAATGGGGTATTGTACTTTTAAACATATTGCTTTGAAGTATTATATGAATGTTTGGGTTACTTTAAATCTCCATAAGTGTGACAGCATGGTGGTGGTTAGTACGCAGCTCTCACCTTTTCAGTCACACTAGGAACAAATGCTTGAAACTCTCTGTTATGAGCTGTTCTAATTACTGATGTACAATGCAAATAGGTGGGCACAATTAACTCTAAAATTAGAAGCCGGCATAAAAGTCAATGAAGTCTTAAAAAAAAAAAAAAGAGCAACAATAATAATGAAAAAATTATGTATTTCATTTAAGGTTAATCTGTCTGGTATTATCATTCTTCGAAGTGACAAAATAAAGAAATGAGCTTGTACACTCCTGTCTCAATTATCCAACTGTCTGTGCTGAAACTTTTGTTCAGTCCAAAGCTAAGCCATGTCAGTTCTCAGTATCAATTGTGCAAACTATTTTTGTAATGATTATGCTTTATGATAACTTCTTTCTTTCACAGTAATAGTAGTTAAAATATGAAGTAGAGGAAGTCTCATTTTCATATATAGAATCATAGAAAGGTTCAGATTGGAAGGGACCTTGAAGATCATCAAGTTCCAACCCCCCGGCCATGGGCAGGGACACCTCCCACTAGACCAGGTTGCTCAAAGCCCCATACAGACAGGCCTTGAACACTTCCAGGGATGGGGCATCCACAACGCCCCTGAACAACCTGTTCCAGTGTCTCACCACTCTCACAGTAAAGAATTTCTTTCTAGTATCTAATCTAAATCTCCCCTCTTCCAATTTAAAACTGTTGCCCCTTGTCCT
>JAOXJK010000001.1:107279104-107301075 GCA_025774025.1 Xenus cinereus | reverse complement strand
ACTGTCCATTTCTCCAGCAAAGATGTTGAACAGCACTGGTTCCAGTACCGACCCCTGAGGAACACCACTCATCACTGGCTGCCACTTGGACATTGAGCCATTGACCAAAACCCTTTGAGTGTGGTCATTCAGCCAGTTCCTTATCCACCGAGTGGTGCCTCCATCAAATCCATGACTATCCAGTTTTGAGACCAGGATGTTGTGTGGGACAGTGTCAAATGCTTTGCATAAGTCCAGGTAGATGACATCTGTTGCTCTGCTCTTATCTACCAATGCTTTAGCGCATTTGTAGAAGCCCACCAAATTTGTCAGGCATGATTTGCCCTTGGTGAAGCCATGTTGGCTGTTGCCAGTCACCTCTTTATTTTCCAAGTGCCTTGGCAGAGATTTCAGGAGGATCTGCTCCATGACATTGCCAGGCACAGAGGTGAGACTGACTGGCCTGTAGTTCCCCGGCTCTTTCTTTTTTCCCTTTTTGAAAATGGGGGTTATGTTTCCCCTTTTCCAGTCAGCAGGACCTTCACCAGATTGCCATGACTTCTAAAATATAATGGAAAGCAGATTAGCAGCTTCGTCCACTAGCTCCCTCAGGACCTGTGGACGGATTTCCTCAGGTCCCATGGATTTACGCACCTTCATGTTTTTGGTGAACCCTGGATAAATAAGTACTGGTACAACTAACCTTAACCACATCATGAATTAATTACTCTTGAAATCAGACCCTAGCTTGTTCTTTCACTAGTGTGTTTACCAATGCAGAAGACATAAAATAAAAACAGAATTTATAAATTGCAAATGTTTGCTCTTGTCATCGAAATAACAGAATAGATCTTGAATGTACGGATTAGATGGCACTGTTTAAAGACTACATAACAATCTTTAAGAAAAGAAGCTTGGGTGACTGCACTATGACTTTCTAGCTTATCCTTTTGACTTCTCAATGTATTAGTTAGTTTCAACTTTAAAAGACAAATATGAACTCTCAAAACCTTGTGAAAGTCAACATCAGAATAGCAAAGAAAAATTTAAACTGACTCTTCCTAAGGGAAGGATAAGTCAAACTTCTGTTAAATACTCTGGGAGAAAGCACGACCCAAGCAACACATATGTCAAGTTGTTACTGAAATACCAGCCCTGTTTATAAGTGTTCTAGAGAGTAGAGGAGGGATATTTTTCACATGTAGCATACCTGTAGAACACTGCTTGGGAGTAAAAAAATACTATGTGTTTAAAGAAGATATGTATGACTGCCTTTTAGGGGAAAAATTCTGTAGATTTTTCCTAGCTGTGTAACAACAATAAAACCAAACCAACAAACCAACCAAAAAAAAATAAATTCTTTTAATAGCAAACAAGTATGTTTAATATTAAAGCTGTTCTTCAAATCTTTCATTTATTGCAATCTTTCATTATTTTTATTTTTCATTAAAGATGTAATGAAAATGTAGATCTAGAGTTAAAAACAAAACATCGTTTTAGATTAGGTATATTCATCTTGCTTCCATTAGCTATATTTTCTGTATTATAAAGATTTACTACTCCAAAGTCAAACTTCCAGCCTCAGGAGCAGGTGATAGATCTGCTACTAAACCTACAAATGAATTGAAATGGGCATTCCTACAGCTTTTTTGGAGGCTTTTGGCTTTCCTCCTCTTCCCCCATTTTTTCCCCTTACCTTTCTCATATCTCTCCTATGAATTTTTAATTACTTCTTTAACTCTATTCCTACGAATAGCTCAAATAAAATGTGTGATTAAAGTGCATCAAAACTGGTAATCTATCTAACATTCATTAAGACCTTGAGTCAGCAGGTATGTTTGCTTTACAAATATGAATAATTCCTCTGACTTCAGTAAGACTGTTAGCATGATTGCCCTGCTTCTTTGGGATGCAAAACCTAATTCTAAGTAAGAATTTTTATTAGGATTGTTTCTAGCTATTTAAATCTAATGAACAGTTTTGAATAATTTATTCCACAATAAGATTAATTGGTAAGAAGGATTTCTTCCTTGTGCAGAATTTTTTTCCCGAAAAAAGCACAACTTAACAATTTGAGAACTTGCAGCAAAGTTAGTGATTTTTTTTTTTTAAAATCCATGGGAAAAGAAGGGACTTATACCCAGCATTTTAAGTGTTTTTTATCTACTAAGGTACAGAATAAAATAGGAAACAGAATGCTCCACCTATTACTGTAGTAAGAGAAAATACTATTGTTTCATTGAGAAGAAGCATACTGAAGATACTGGGTTCATAGGCATGGTGAGATAGGGAATTGAGTCTATCCCAGTGATTTTTAGTATAAGCAGGAATTACATTTCAATTAGAAAATGTGAGTGCCCCTGGTATATGGGTCCAGAAATCAGGTTATCTGGTGTATTTCAGGTGGAATTTATATGCCTGAAATCAAATCTCAGATATGATACCTTTCATTATTATCCTTCCCTGATATTTGATTTTAATGTTGCCATTCTTCAGTTCCTTTGCATTAAATAGAAACATGGATCAGATTAGATTCAGAACACCTATCTACTAGATAAAATTGCCTGGGGGACAGAAAACATGTCAATTTTATAATGCATTCTTTTGATTAAAAACATGAGTAATTTTGCTAAACTGTCTAAAGAATGAATATAGATCATTCTTGAACATTCTTGCTATATACTCTTGATGAATTAAAAAAAAACAAACCAAAACAAACCAAAACAAAAAAAACCCCACACTAAAACCCCACAGCCAAAAAGCCCCACCTGTGTATCTTAGCATCGATGGTTGTTTAACCAAATCTATCTTCACTTCAAAAGACATAACATGTGGCAGTATGGCTGTACCATTGCAGCACTTGCCCAAAACACTCTGTCTTCCAACAAAACTAATTTATCTGGAGAGATTACTTATTTCATACATGCTCCAGAGGTTTTGCAAGCCACCTTATATAATGCATGTTACACTTGTACCAAGGTTGGCTCTACAAAGGATGCAGCAAAAATCTGGTGGCACTGAAAATATTAAAAAGGGTGTTTAACTTCTGATGCTCCCTCCAAAGATTCAGGAGGTGTCTAGTTTCCGCCAGTCTGAGCAGAAAATTAATTGACTAAATCCTAGTTCTGCCAAAGTCCCACTTCCTTTGTGGAACTTTCTTGCAGTTATTGTTGTGGTAGATGGTCTCAAAGTACATTTACATATAGGGCTTAACACAAATGGCAGTCAAGTGTCATTAATAAGCAGGTAAGAGCAATTAGGTAGTTCCCATATCTGTTGCACTCTGGTGGTTAATGCCTAGATCTGGATTCTGGAGGATATTTTTTTTTATGTACTATCTATTAGATTTGGAACAAATACATCAGTCCAGGCTTCGAATGTCAAAGGACAGTTTTCATTTTTCAAGACAATAACAAATTCCAATTTGATACTCTTGCTTCAAAATTTAACTGCTAATAAGAGTTAGTCTGTGTGTTTTTTAAATGAGTTGTCAAGGCTGAGTATCCCAATTTACGTGAACATTTGTGTGGGAGTTGGATAACTAACATTCACTGATTTCAGTGTCAGTTAAATCAAGCTATCAACAATCAAACGACTAAAGTAGTTGGGGAAAAAATAATGTGAACAGAAGCTTTTTGTTGCTTGATATTTTAGGTTCTGCTGAATAGCCCTGTGTCTTCACTTGATATCATTAAATCCTCACTTGGCTTCGATGTACGGTGAAAGAAAGCCATATGCTAGAGCCCAAATTTTGTATCTGATTCTCAAATCTTTGCCTGTGCCATGAAGAACCTGCCTACTAGGCACCTATATTCATGCACAGAGAGTTTCTGCAGTTTTCAGTCTTGGAGGTTTTCAAGACCTGACTAGATAAAGCCCTGAGGAAACCAGTGATCTCATAGTTGACCCTGCATCAAACAGGAAGATAGATTAGATAACTTTATCCCTTTTAAACTAAAATTTTTTTGGTTTTATGTTAGTCTTTGTCTGGAACTGATGGATTTTGAGCCTGGGATAGGCCTGAGTCTCCAGATTTATAACGAAAACTGGTTAGGACCATGGCTTCCTTAGATATATATGTGTGTATGGGTGTGAGGGGGTGGGGTTTGAAAAGATGTCCTTGGTGCTATAGCCAAAACACTGGTGTATTATCAACACCTTTCTAGCTACCAATACAAAGCACAGAACCGTGAGGACTGCTATGGGGAAAATCAACTCCGCTTCAGCCAGACCCAATACAATCTCCACCTGTTATAGAATCATAGAATTGTCCAGGCTGGAAGGGACCTCCAAAGGTCATCTAGTCCGACCTCCCTGCAGTCAGCAGGGACACCCCCAACTAGACCAGGTTGCCCAGGGCCTTGTCAAGTCTCACCTTGAATATCTCCAGGGAAGGGGCCTCAACCACCTCCCTGGGCAACCTGTTCCAGTGCTCCACCACCCATGGTTCTCCATACCATTTGCATCATGCTCAGGTCCCACATAATTTAATACATACATGTATCTTCTAACTATCCCATTGTATTTAATTTTCATTACTGAAATTCCTTCTTACCAATCAACTTATACTACATACTTAAACCATCTTTATACCCAACACACAGATTAAAACATTCTTATTAACCACTATCCCCTGTCCTTTACCAGATAGATCTTACTCTCCAATTCCATGGGCTTTCTCCACTCCTCTAAAAGTTGTAAGAACGGGCTATGACTTGGGCCCCATCTATCAAGATAGGTGTTCAGAACACGAGAAGCAGCATGTTCAATCCAGGGTGCCAGCATCAGCTTGGTTTGAGTCATCATTGCACTTGCCCAGTTCCTTGTGGAATTCACTCTTTATCAGTTCAGACAATTCCTCCTACATGACTTCCTACAACATACGACTCAAATCAAAGATTATTTTTTCCCCAAGGTTAAATCTTTTGTTTCAAATTCAAGAGTGACTTATGTGATGGCTTCCATGGCCAGGTTCACCCCTTGATCGTGAGCCCGTCTATATGCTGCATCCCCTCTACACATCGAGCAATCAGCGCAACATGGCTAGTGACCTATGGGAGTGGCTACAGCAGTGGAAGAAGACTAATGGTTCACGCAGGGGTAAACCCATCATGTAGATGCTCACATGCCCAAAAGCTGTGCCACTGAAGAACATCAAAACAATGAACAGGTAGACAAGACTGTCAAAATTCAAGCAGCTCAGGTGAACCTGGACTGGGAGCGTAAGGGTGAGCTAATTGTAGCTCAAAGGGCCAACAAAATATTGGGTCATCAAAGGAGAGATTCAACTATATGACCTACCTTTAAAGCATTGTTTTCTACATGGACAGTGATGTTGTACCACAATGCAGCAGATGGGTTTAGCCCTGCACTGCCAATTGGTCTTCTTCCACTGCTGTAGCCACCCCCATGGGGGCATTAGTCACCATCCAGGAGTCAGTATAGAGGTAGAGTACCAGCCACTTTTCTCATTCAGCAATCTCTAGGACTAGTTGTATGGCTTTCAATTCTACAGACTAACTTGATTCACCTTCTCTTCAGTGGCATCAAAGACTTGACAAACTTCTTGGTTTTTTCCTCCCCAAGCACTTAATAATCTCCCTTGCCCAAGATAGGATCACCTTTTTGATGATGTCACATGGGCCAGTTTCGTGGAACCATGCCCATAAGAAAGGTGTGATCAGAGGGGTGTAATTAAATTACTGTCTATTTTGTGAAAATAACATAGTCATGCAATGTCCCAGGGAGACTCCAAAAGCATAAGTTAGTATGAGATTTTGCTAATATGCTGAAGTTTTCAACTAATTTTTATAAAGGGTCTAAATTCTTTCAAAATATGTAGGGTTTTTTCCATTTCTTTGTGATACAAATATCCCATCTCTTCACAAATTTGAGATGGATATTACATGACCGAAGCTCCTCACAGAAAATCAAAAGGATTTTCAGCTTAGAAAAGCCATGATTTATGGAAAAAATAAATAGATAACTAATATTTGAATAAAGAAAACTTAAAGTACAAGGAGAATGGTTGTGGAAGAGATGCACAAAGGTCTTATTTCACACTCTAAGAGCAAGAATTTTACTTTCCAAACTTACTTTTATCCAAATTGTAGAGTTTTAATTACAACAGTCCCTGCCTAGTAGTGCCCTCTGGTGATAGGAAGCTCTTTCTTCTAGCTCAGACATATGAAGGCTGACAGTCTGTCATCTGCTCTTTATTTCAGCCTCCCAGCTCTCCACAGTCTTTGAAACCTTTTGTGTAGGCAGGCTCTGTTGTTTCCCAGGGCAAGAATGATCTCTCTTTTCCTTGAAGAGGGACTACCTGATCTAGTCACCCAAATTATAATAAGACAACTCTGAATTACAGTGGACTAAATAAATGCTGTGCTTCAGTATATAAAATGGATCTGAAAAACTGTGCCTAGAAAAACACAATATTAATACAATATTCAAGCACAACGGTTCAAGCAAATCCTGAAAAATTAGTAAACTATATTAGCATTATTTTTACTTCTTTGGACCTTCAGTGTAGTCTAGTAGAGGTATCAATTAAAACATGTGAAGCTTTTGTCTAGTATGTTCCTCTTTTTTTTTTTTTTCTTTTTATCTTCAGTAAATTTATTTAAGTTCTTACTTATATCTAGGATATCTATACAGCTTATGAATGATTTAAAAATCAATTTAAAAAACTGAAACTTCAGTTTAACTGACTCAGTATTTTTATTTGCACGGCATATTTTTTTTACTTTATTGTTCCACTTTAGAAGGTTATGTAAAGCAGAACAAAGAATAGGTAATGACTTATACCACGAGGTTTCTGATCCTCACATTAAAATACAAAATGGTAATATAAATCTAACAAAAATATGTGAACTGCTAATAAGTCTTACATAATTTATTACTTAGTGGTGATCCTGGCAGTCATTGTTGACAGTGGAAAATTGATGATCTTAATGAATTATATAAGCTAGAGCTTTGGGTAATAAAGTGAAACAGTAATTCAGGAGAAATATTTTTTGCACTCATCTTGCTTCCCTTGAAAAACTGTACAACACATTTTGATCCACTCTGTGTTCTGAGGACAAGGCAGAGAGAACAGTTGACCCTACAATGAAACAGGTATATGGAAAGAAAGCATAGGAGAATAAAAAGTCCTCAAAACCTAAAGATTAAGTATTGCGGATTAAAGTTTTGCTACTGGATTACTGGTGGCAGTTAAAACAGCAGCCGAAAGAGGGGACTGAAAATATGTGAGAGAAGCAATCCTGGAGCCATCAAGGTCATTGAAGAAGGAGGGGGAGGAGGTGCTCCAGGTGCCAGAGCAGAGATTCTCCTACAGCCTTCAGAGAAGACCATGGTGACACAGGTTTTTACCCTGCAGCCCATGGAGGACCCCATGCTGGAGCAGGTGGATATGTCCTGAAGAAAGCTGCATCCCACGGAGAGTCCACACAAGAACAGCCTCCTGGCAGTATCCACATCCTGTGGAAAGGAGCCCATGCAGAAGTAGGTTTTCTGGCAGGACCTCTGACCCCGTGGGGGACCCACACTGGAGCAGTCCGTTCCTGAAGGACCATAACCTGTGGAAAGAACCCATGCTGGAACAGTTCTTGAAGAACTGCAGCCTGTGGGAAGGGCCCACATTGGAGAAGGTCATGAAGGACTCTCTCCTGTGGGTGGGACCCCATGCTGGAGCAGAGGAGGAACATGAGGAGGAAGGAGAGGCAGAGACAGTGTTACAAACTGACCACAAGCTACATTCCCCATCCCCCTGTGCTGCTCAGTGGGAGGAGGTAGAAGAGTCGGGAACCTGGGAAGAGGGGATGGGTTGGGGAATGTGCTTTTTTAGATTTGTTCTTATTTCTTATCATCCTACTCTGTTATTAATTGGCAATAAATTAAACTAATTTCCCCAAGTCGAGTCTGTTTTGCCTGTAGTGATAATTGGTGAGTGTTGTCTGAGTCCTTATCTGGATCTATGAGGTTTTTTGTTATATTTTCTCCTCCTGTCTGGTTGAGGAGGGGGATTAATAGAGTAGTTTGGTGGACACCTGGCATCCAGCCAAGGTCAGCCCACAAGTGTATTTGAATGGATGTTACTGATAATCCGGTTCAGTCTCTAAAAACTCGCAATGTTTTACAGGTAGCTTTTCAATCTTACCTTTAATGTCTCCAAAGATTGTGCAATAACTATTTCACAAGAGAAGTCTCTGTACGCTGATTGTTCTTTTTCTGAGGAAGTTCTTGTAATAACCAAGGCAAATTTATCCTTTTAACTTGCCCATTACTCCTTGTTTTATGAATAATGTTGAGCATGACTAGCTCTTCCTTTTCCTCATATTATTGCCCTTTAACTATTTATGTAGAGTTATCATGTTCCTCCCTAAGTGTCACCTCTTTAAGCTAAATAAATGTAATTCCTTTAATCTTCATTTATAAATTATGGTTTATGTAGAAATAAAACAAGACAGAGTTATGTGAGATTTGCGTCTTTTTCCAAACACTAAAATAGTTAAAATAATTTACTCCTCTGAAGCTCTGCAGTTGACTTAAGGAAAGCGTCTTTCTTTCTGCAGAGCAGAAGGATGGCAATAGGAAAAAATTTCATAGCAGGTCAATTCAGTGCCATCTCGAGTTGTGATGTTTTTTGGCAGAAAGTGGCACAGCTTAAAACAGTAGCTGTAAAACGTGATATCTGGGCTTTACATTTCATTCTGCATTATATCTTTCAACATGTGGTAACAGTGTTATATTTCAGATAACTAGGTTTTCTAGGATTTGCATCAGCACAGCAACAATACTGCTTTACTACATTGACTGTTTCTGCCTAAAGAAGATGGAAAACTATGTAGAAAAATAACAGTTTCTCAGTAAATTTTTTTACTACAGAAATAAAAGGTCATATTCATAAGACCATGAATTTCTGTCACTGTGATACCAAAGAATTTTCATGCTCTTACAAGCCTTTACTTTTAGATTCTTTCTTATTTTTAGTGGTAAATACCAAGATTTGAAGGAAATAGTATGTATATATTAGCTAGCACTCAGGACTTCTCAGAACAGTTTACTCAGGCAGAAGAACTGGTGCCAAGTTTTGAATTCAGGTGAACTCCAGTGTGGTCTTGTGGTGTCAATATCCTAAGTAGTTAAAGTGCACTTAGCAAGCTCCTGAAGTCCACCTATCCACTGGTTTCCACCCCAAAAAAAACCCAAAAACAAAAAAAAAAACCATCTTGGCACACAGGAGATAAATGTGCCTCTGATGATGCTGTTTTTCAGGTGGAGGTCTGTAGTGTTGAATTGAACAGGACTATGTATATGGAAGGAGCCTGAAGAAAAGACAGTTTAGTCTAGTGTATATCTTTGGGCTCAGGTAGTGATGCAGAACCTGTGTTGTGCTCTCACCTTTCCACTCTCTTTCCAAAGCTATGGTCTCTTCCAGTCTTGCAGAATCCCACAGCTTATTCTCATTCTTCCCTTGCACTCCATCAAAGCCAATAAAATCAGAGCTGTGGTGGGAGATAGCTTCCATGTAATTTTCTAGGCTAGCTTAAGTTGGGCTTGCTAATAAAAATTGTAGCATTTTTACTTTAGAAAAATTATTGTAAAAAGCATTCGAAATGGGCTCAATTTCTCACATGCTGGCAGAAAAACTAGATTGGCTGGAGAGAACAAAGATGGACTGTGTTCATTTTGTCAATTGTTGCAGTTTTTTTCTATGGTATTCTGAGATGAGCCACTTAAAAAAGAAACCTGGCTGGATGATTATCAATCTGCACAGTTTAAAACTTTCAGTTCTGGAAGTTTAGAAATAGAGTTAAAAATATATTTCTTGGCAGTACATTCTTTTATTCCCCCTTCCTGCATCAGCTCATGAGAACAAATGGGAGGTTTTTCCATCTGTTTCAATCCTATTAATGTTTTAAATCTCCTTTTCTCATAATCTCTTTTAAATATGTTTAAAGAGATGTGGAGCTCCTGTTACACTAAAATAATAAACTAGATTAGGTTAAATAGGATGACATTTCTTTCTGGGTTTGATCCACTTAATAAAAGAATCTCAGATTTGGTGTGATTATTTGTGTAGCTTGAGATTTTATGCTATTGTTTAAACCAGATGAATTTATGCAGAAATAAGGTGGTATATGCAGAGCTCAGTTCTCAGTTGGTTTGAACCTAGTTGGTCTCAGCTAGCGTCATTTCACACAGACTTTTGTTCTTACAAGTCAAGTCATTTAATAAGCCTATGATATTATTACATTGCATAAAAAGTGCTCAGAATATAGTTCTTATCTTTTTTTATTTTCCCCTGAAGTGGTTTCATACCACACTTCACCCTATATTCTCTAAATGAATAAGAAAAATGAGAGGATGAAAAAAAGAGTAGAAATGTGTTGTACAGTAGGAGGGATACATTTTTATAGAGAACACTGTATTTAAAAAAAATTACAGTAGCAAATCAAAAATTGCAATAATTAGGCAATATTAATGCTATCTATATGTAACATAGAGCTTGCCATATAGAAATTCTATTAGACATTTGTCTAAAGTGCTTAAAGTAAGATTTCAACAACTTGTGTTTGCCTTTGAAGAATTACATTCAGTAAACTGGAAAAAAAATTTTTAAAAAAATTATGTGTGCATGTACTTGTTCTAACAAATTTAATAAAGTAGCATAGCATCATACGTGTTCCTTTGCATCAGAAAGGATATCAGAGCTGGCAGATCCTTGTGCCTATTTATTGATCAATCGAAATAGTTCATTGTAGTAGTAGATTTTTATCTTCTTTGTTAATAAACTCTTGGATAAGACAATACTCATTGATGCTGTTGAGTTTGATACTTATTTACAATCATCATAATGTGGGAATCTGAGTTTCAGAGCCAAATAACTAAGTAAAGTGCTTAACTGGGCAAGCCAGTCTGACTGTATCATGAAGTCAAAAGATAGCCTAGAGAGAAAAAGAATGACAGATTAATGCAGACTTGGCACATCTCCAACCCTACCAGGTACTTACTTTCTACACTACGTCCTCAGTATTTACTAAAGCCTGCTGCTGCTTTCCTACAGACCTAAACCTGTCTATTTTCAAACCTCATGCCGAGAAAGGTTCTTTCTGGTTTACATTTATGTCTTTACTCCACTCTGAGTGGCAATCTTCCATTTATTGCATTTTGTGGCACCAGCTGCCTTCTTCCTGACTTTTATGTTTTCATTAGCTTAAGTCCCAGTAGCATTATTTTGAGAACACTGGAGAAACTTTTAATCCCTATCAGGAGGAAGAAAGTTTTCTGAAGCAGAGGTACAGAAAGCAGTTTGGGAGGTGTAGCAGTTTAGGCCAGGTTGGTCAATGACAAGACAACAGATGCTCTCCCCAACCTCTCAATCCAAGGAGAGAAAGAAGAGACATAAAGAAAGTTATGAGTTTGGGAAAAACTAAACTAATGAAATAGTAATAATAAAATAAAAAAGGAAATAATGAAATAGATACAATATATACAAAACCGTATCAAGCTCCCAGGGAGATGTCACCAGCAGGCACTGGGGAAGCTCCAGACTGGACTCAGTGACGAATGGGAACTGGATTCCAAATAACAGACAGGGTCCTCCTCAGATATCAATCATAAGCCATTAAAGAAACACAGCCATGAAAGAAGAGCCAACCTGACCCCTTTCATTCCTCAGCTTTTATACTGAGCATGGCAGATAGGATCAAATGCCCTATTGCTCAGTTTTGGGTCACCTGACCTGTCTACACCTCCGCACAGGTGCAATCCCTCCACAGGGTAAACAACCAGGTCAGCTGACCCCAGTTGCCACAGCAACAAATATAAGGAAGAGTCTCTGTCACTGAACAGAAACTTGGCCCTGCTTCACCCAAAATCAGGACAGAGGAGAGAAAGAGGTACATTGCATGGGGAAACAAAAAACAAACAAAACCAAAAAAAAAAACCAAAACAACCCACCTAAACCCCAAAACAGTACAGGGATGGAAAAAGAAAGATATTACAAAGTCCAGAAAACAACCAAAGTGTTTGCAAATCTCGTGTATTCTCATATATGGCTCTTACTTGGATATATATTTTTACTTAACAGGGTAACCTAAAATCCTTTTGATACCTGAGAGAATCATAGAATAGTTTGGGTTGGAAGGGAGTTTTAAAGGTCATCTACTCCACCCACACACAATGAGGAAGAACATTTTCAACTAGATCAGGTTGCCCAGACCCTCCCCCAACCTGACCTCGACTGTTTCCAGGGATGGGACATCTACCACCTTTCTGGGCAACCTGTTCCACTGTTTAACCACCGTCATCATAAAGATTTTCTTCTTAGCCTAGCTCTACCCTCTTCTAGTTTAAAAGCATTGCCCCTTGACCTATCACAACAAACCCTACTAAAAGGTCTGTCCCCATCTTTCTTATAAGCCCCATTTAAGTATTAAACAAACAGTTTTGCTCTTCATTTGGATACAAATCATTCTGTCTTTCAAGAGAAAGTCGAGGACTGTGATGACTTTCTTCTATACTACCAGCAGCCACTGAAATGAACACCTTCCAAATGCATGGATAAGGGAATTTAAGCAAAAGCCAGACTTCCAGGATATATTTTTGTAATTCCCATGCCTTTCCTAATTCTTGTTGCGTGTCTGTACATGAAGGCTGACGCAGTTTTGCTCAAAGCACAATAGGGATTACATAAGGGAAACCCGCCTTATGACCTCACAGGTTTTGACTCAAAAAGTCTTTTAGAGGTTCTGTCTTTGCAAAAATACTTAGCAGTTATGTCAAAACTGTTCACCTGTTTCTGTATCTGATTCCAGCAGCTGCTGACATACATTTACACCTCTCTTCCTTGAGGTTGCCACAATTTGGGCAGATGCTTATTGTTAATTTTCCTGATCATTATTTTTGAAGAGTCCTGTTTTGTGTTCCAATAATGAAACTGACATTTATTATAGACCAGGCTTATTTCACTGCTTCTTGGGGTTATTCAGCCAGCTAATTTGTCTTTAATGTTCATGCCATTATGATATTGCATTTCCCTTAGTTTGTTCTCTTAATGTTTAATACAGCTCAATCAGCTGCACTTTCAATAAACTTTAGTTATTTTAATTAATGTGAATATGTTGAGAGCAGGTCAGTAAGAACCAGAACTCTTCTGTTTTTAGGAAGGAACAGCTACTTGCCATGTTAATTTTCATACCAACACAACCTTTAAAATATTTTCTTTTTTTTCTCTCTGCAAAATTTATAAGTATAGCAATACAAAATTTTACTTGGTATTTTAAAATTATTTTCATTTTTTATTATTTAAAAAAATTAGGACTTGTTGATGCTCTCTTTTTGATCATGCTATCTATGATCAGAAATTAAGTGACTGATGGTCAAAAATTCTACTGATTTAGTGACACTGAAGTATTTCTGTTAGAGTGAACTAAAGTAGTGTTAAGCACCCCCAAAATGTTCTCTTTTGGGCAGCAAAACTGGCCTGGGAGCCTAAGCAAATACACAGTTAATCCTATTGGGTGACCATTCCTCTGTAGCTGTGTTCACTGCAGAAATGAAGGAACTCAAACTCATCATCATGTGTTCATCTGAGCTGCAGTATGAGAAGGCATAACCCAATGACTTAAGATTTTAAATGTAGGTCTATAAAATTGACCATGTACATTCACCCTTCTCTAGCATCCTGTTCTGTGTGAACGAATTGCTGCACCTCTATACTTTCCCTCCACTATGTCAGCAAGGAATCACTGCATAGTAGGAAGAGTAGCAACCTGGACCTGACCCAGGCAAGCAGTCTTTTTGTCATATCAAAAGTCTAGATCCCACTAAAGTCCATGACTTGGCTGGATTAGAAAGGTAGTATCAAACTATAAAGCTTAGTATTAGATATTTCTTTATTCTCTTTTAATAAGTCCTCTGGAGTTGTAGAAATGTCACCCAAATAGTTGATATGTTGAATTTCAGTGGAGTAAGCATTAAACTATTCCTTTTTCTTTGTTTGTATGGAGGTTGCACCAAGTAACACATCCAGAATTATTTGTCATTTCTCCTGAAACAGCTAAAGAAATTAACATTTTGATTTTCCTTTTAAAATCTGTAAGCATAAATGTCCAAGCAAATAAGCACATTATTAAAAGTCAGAGATAGTTTTTGCTACATTAATTTTCACTCTAAAATTAGGGTTTTGTCTCACAAGTCCAGCAATCTTCAAAAACAGGTTGGTAACAGTTCCTTTAGATTTTAAAAGTTGTGTCATCCTTAAGAAAATATCTATAAATTATGGAGTAGATAAGGATATTTAGGTTATACTTAGGGCGGCTACTCATCTTTGAATAAAACAATTACAGAAATTAGGGACCTTAAAGAGAACACTGCAGAAAACACACGTCACTCTTGAACTCCCAACTTACAAAAAAGTAGTTCTCTGTAGTTACTTAGACATTATGATTGGTAAAACACCCAGTGGAAGGTCAAATATGTTAAGACCCCTTTCATTCTTCTGGAGAATGTGGTTTAGTAGCTCCTAGTTTGACTGAGGTGAGCAGAAAGAAACAAGTCAACAAGTCAACAGTCAACATATCTGGCTTTATTAGGCTGTAACACAGCAATTAACTCTGAGACATAGTCATCACTTCTTTGTAAAATGTAAGCTAAAAGTCCTCTCTTGAAGGATTCAATCTGACTGAGGACTGCCATCAGCAGTCATAGAACAGTTCTCTGCTGCTGGTCTTCAGACTTCACCCTTGGGATGTTTCCCTTCACTGCCAAATACTGGCAGCCACAGCTTGCAGGGAGTTAGTGCCCCCCTACAGGACATTAGCAGTCCCAGCCATGCATATTTACAGTATGCCTTTGTCCACCAACTCCAACCGCCAACTTCATAAAGACACCGTTTTCCAGAAGTTCCTGAGACTTATCTGCCTGTTTATGCTATACCTCCTTCTCTCTTCCAAGACATTGTTTCACTCCCTTTTGGGCAGAATGTTAATCTTTCTTCTGGAAGCTGAGGTAGCAAATACAGCCTTTGGTGAATCTAAATGAGAAATGTGTTGCTAGTAGGCAAATACAGGAAGTTTATCTTGATATAGTTAGGAAATGAACTAACCTAGGCAAGGGAGCCAGCCAGCAGTCTCTTTTAAAATTATGTATGAAGATTCCTTCTGATTCAGGACACTTTTAGGCAGAAAGTGCATATCACAGAAACAGGATACTCCTGGCAATAGGAGTATTCAAAAAAGGAGAAAAGTGTTTTGGTAGAAGAATAGCTGTTTAGCATTAAGTAGAGTTGGGAGGCATTATAGAAGGGATCAGATATACACAAATCCTTGCCTGCTGTAAAGTGCTGATCTGCCAAAAAAAAAGATTATGATAAATGACATCATATAGAAATGAAGAAAAGAACCCAAGGAGTACTGCAGAAGTGGTGTTTTCTTGGCTGATTTTGTTATTTTTTTCAGTGACCTGGCAGAGAAAGTAAAACTAATGTTACTAATGCTTTCAAACAATTCTAAACTTGAAGGACCGTATGCTGAATAAGCTGTAGACAGTGCAAAAAAGGTGCAGAAAGATAGCCTGGGAATAGAGACAGAAAAGAGGCAACAGAGTTTTAATATGTAACCAAAAGCAATACTATTAAATTGAAGGAAGATAGCAGTGCACAAATTGGTCCTGTTTACAGTGTGGTATAGCTTATAAAAGCCCAGAACAATTCTGATATGTGCAGATCTTGTCATGCAGAAAAAAACTAATAGCCTGTTTCTCTCTGGCTTTAGTGTAAGACCAAATAGAATATTAAATAAAGTTCCAGACACCTGAGCACTGGAAAGACAGCAACAGTGGGATATTTAGAGGGGTCCTGCAAAGAACATAAAAAGTTAAAAGGATTTAAGGGTAAGTAGAAGATTCAAATACAAATTATTCATATTTAGAGACATTTTGTATACCTCCTTCTGGAAATCATACATATATTTTAACTAGAATACACCAGATATAGGAAATGTTATACATGGTAGAAAATATAGATTCAGACATTCCCTCCTTTTTCAGTTGTTTTATTCAGTTAGATGAATGCAAAATTTACAACTTTTCCTTTCTTACAGTGAGGACAATGTATCTTCCCACAATCTTTTCATAAATAATAAAAACATAATCCATTCAGCATTAACAAACTTCCTTAGGTCTAACTTTCTGAATGGCATTGGACAGTTGCTCTTATTCCTGCCAAGGCCCTATTTAGCCCTCCGCCTGCTTATACTTACTCTCTTTTCCTTCCTCTGCAAATAGCTATGGGTTTTGGCTGACAGGAATTGAAAGGAGGCAAGTCCAGGGAAAGTTGACTGTCATTTACTTGTGCTGCCAGCTTTATGTTCTTTACTTGCTGTAAAACAGAAATGACACTGCTTTGGACACAGTGACAACTTGTTTTTTATTCAAGGTAATCAATAGTTCACTGCAGTGAAGAAGGTACATCTGTTTACATCTGTTAACTCTTGCCATCTTCATGTAAATATTTAAAAGGCAAAATAGACTCTCATTCCTCTTTTGCATCCCTTTACTTAAGAGAAGCTACCAGACTCTGAAATCAGGAGACCCCACCTGATTATGGAAACCTTTTGGATTTCACAGCAGTGGACTGATGGGCTCTGAAAACTAATTTTGCTGAATACCTGTTGTTTACAAAAAGCAGACCAGGAGCAATAGGGTAACATTATGCAAAAATCCCAAGGTTTATCCCAAGGTTTTTGGCAGAAAACTGCATAAATTATACTATTCTTATTGTTGAAAAATGTATGTAGAGTTTAAGTGGTTGTGTCTAGAGTAATTCTGGGATTATTGAAAGATTTATTTCACAAGCTCTATAAGCAAGCCTAAAGGTGGAATGTCACCAAGGGGAATATTTCACTTCCATGTACATTGACTATATATTTCTACTGCTCTCCTTTTCTTCTTTGTGTTAGCATTAGTGCTTATCGTGCCACGTGGGAAGTTAGGTTATTTTTCAGCTGGATGAACTTCCTGATCTACTTAGAAAAAAAAAAAAAAGGAATTCTGAGAAAAAAAAAATAATAAAATTTACAAATACCAGAGCTACTACAGAGGGAGAGCAGGAAATTGAAGTTGTGTGCAGGGAAAGGCCGGAATCACCACCTTTGCTTTCATAGAACTAAGTGTGATGGGAAATTATGATGCTGCACAGAAGTGAGATAAAATGTCTGTTTCCGTATTTTAACAATGCGATTTTAGTGCACTAAATGTTTATACTTTGGGTTTTTTTTTTGAGAAGAATGTCAATTTAGACCAGTGAGTTTATTATTATATTAGTTAGAAGTGAATCTGCTTGTCTTAATCTATCATGTCTTAGTACATTCAATAATTTGAAAGCAATACTTTTATTGGATATGAAGAAAAGGATAGCCAAAAATTTTTTACAGTAGTAGTAACATAAGAATATGGGGACACAATATAAAAAATCAAGTTGCAGCAGCCTTAAGTTATTTTCTGGTGACAGACCTACCATAACTATGTATGTATGTTAGCTCACCACAACTGAGACAAAACATTTCAGTTTAGTGATAATAGCCTTTTAATGAATTCTGCCTAACAGCCTAACAGACCTAACAGCAACTATGATGTCATTCATGGCAGCTCAGCAGATAGATCATAACTCTCCATCAGCTTTTAAAAGCTGGATGTTTGAAACTGTATTCATCTGTGAATGTGAAATGTTGTAACGGCAAGAATCTATAGAAGTTCCTACCTCCAGTTACTTGAATGAAAATTGTATTAAATTCTGACTAAATTAGTTACTAATTCACTATTTATGAACAGATACAGATGGTGAGCTTTTTTTTCTACATTCAAGGCAACCTGAAAGCATTTTCCATCTTTCAGAGTTATTTAAAAGTATATATATATATAAATTTTTGTTCTAAGCTTACATTTATTTCTGTGGGGATGAGAAGTGATCAGATATAATAATTCTGTGAATTTAAAACACTCGGATTTCATCTAACATGCAGTAAACCCAGAATTGGAATCAAAATGTATATTCTCTGAAGCATTGCCTTTGATGCATTACCTCAGCTGTATAAAAACCCTTGAGAAAGAGTGAATGTGATAGAATATTCCTCACAATAGGTTGTTTATTATAGTTTCAGGGAGGTGCAGTGTGGACTATAAGGAAGGGAAAACTCTTTTCCTTTGAGAGGAATAAAAGAGAAAAAACTAAATATGATGACCTTTCAGGTATCTTAAAAACGCCTGCTATTACTACAGATCTCTTGAGAAATACCCTTCCTTGAATTAGTACAGGGTAAAAATAAAAATAAAAAAGGCAGTGAAAATCTCATTACAAGTAAATCATACCAGCTTTATTATGAATGAAATAATATAGGTATTTCTGTACATATATCAGTGTGGGAAATGCACCAAGAGTGTGACAAATAAAAGGATGTAATTTAAAAATGGCTTTTCAAACATATCAGTCTCCAAAAATGTTATATTAAATCATAGTGGGACTTCCAAATATGTAAATTAAACAAAATCTGAAAAGCCATATAAGGAATTAATATCCAGCAATAAAATTAAATGTGAAAATATGGTGTTGGTTTTAAACCAAAACTGAAAGTACATTGCCAAGAGCATATTTAAGACCCTATGTAAGTTACTGAAGTTGTGAGCACTGATGACCAAGGAGCTTGGGCTTTTTTAAATACATAGAATCATAGAATGGTAAGAGTTGGAAGGGACCTTAAAGATCATTGAGTTCCAACCCCCCTGCCATGGGCAGGGACACCTCCCACTAGATGAGGTTGATCAAAGCCCCATCCAGCCTGGCCTCGAACACTTCCAGGGATGGGGCATCCACAGCTTCTTTGGGCAGCCTGTTCCAATGTCTCACCACCCTCACAGTAAAGAATTTCTTCCTTATATCTAGTCTAAACCTACCTTCTTTCAGTTTAAAACTGTAACCCCTCTTCATATTGCTACAGTCCCTGATAAAGAGTCCCCCATTATCTTTCAGTTAGGAAGTACCTTTAGGTACTGGAAAGCTGCTATAAGGTCTCCCCAGAGCCTTCTCTTCTCCAGGCTGAACAGTCCCAACTCTCTCAGCCTGTCTTCACAGAAGAGGTGCTCCTGCCCTCTGACCATCTTTGTGGCCCTCTTCTGGACTTGATCAAACAGGTCCATGTCCTTCTTATGTTGGGGGCCCCAGAGCTGGATGCAGCAATACACACATGGCATAAAGTTCATAGGTATGTAGGATTGTAATAATAAATGTATATTTGTTCAGGTATCTGATTTGATGGTGAGCTCATAAAGAAGTGGCTGCACTTGTCCAAATTTTGTTTTTTACCAGGTAGAACTGATATTAAAGGAACGATTAACTAAATTCTGCTGAAGAATAATCTGTTCAACATATGACTGATAACTCATAAAAATCACTAAATTACTGCTGGGATACTTTAGCAGAGTTTCTGAAAAAACTGCTTTGTGATGAGAAAGTTTACAGTAAAGGATTAGAATATCTTGTTGCACAGGCAAAGGTGAGAAAATATGCACCATATTCAGCTTTGTTCTGATCAATCAGAAAATCTCTGACTTGGTTTATCTACTTGTTAATCTTGGTTAATCTAATTTGTAGGAAAAGAGTTTTTGTCCCCAAAACCATATTCAAAACATAGAATGCAGCCAATCATTTAGACTAGAGCAAAAAGAATTCCTAAGTAAATCCAAATTTCAGGGCTAGCTGTGCTGTGCAATGTTTAATATGAGGCCAAGAGCCGAAAACTTTACAGATTTTTTACTCAGCTATCCACTTAAGCACACTTGGAAAAGAGAGAAAAAGTATTATGTGCTGGCAGCTAAGGATCAGTTTATTTTCCAGAAAATGTTTGCTGTTGCATGATACTATCCAGATTCTTTTTACCAGGTCAATGAGCAGAAACAACTTATTACGATGCTTGATCATCTCCCTAGCTAATGAAGTCAATAAAACTCTAAAGTGAAAGTTATAGTCCTAGCTAGAATGGCATAGTTTTAGTGAAGTATTGAAATCCAAGGGCATACACAGGTTACTGTTCTTGGTGCCTTATTTGTCCAAATGTTGAGGAAAAAAATGCCAAAGAGTTTTAAGGATTTTTTTCCATTACAAAGTTGCATAAGAGAGAATACAAATGTGATAAATATTTTTGTTTGTGAGAACCATTTTCTGCAGAGAAAGCAAGGCAAAACATCTCCTTTCTTTCCTGTACCTAAAAATATTTGACTAATTCATAGATATATAATTATAATGAACCGTGTTATCAAAGGGTTCCAGAAAGACAGCCTGCCTTTCATAATGACTGTGGAACCAGTCAACATAATTTAAGAATAAGAAAATTTAGGAAAAATGTAGGTAATATCATCAGGATTGTTACGGAATCTTTATTGCATCTTTTTTTGTTTAACTAGATTATCTGGTTTAATAGCATCCTTTCTAGTTTAGCAGCTACTAATGGTGACTCTTTATTTGATTTTTCCTTTGATTATTAGCAAATTCACACTGTGCACACTGTAGCTGTGTAGTACCAGGACAGCACAGTTTCTGTTCTCCTCTAAGAAGGCCACATTTAGATAGTATACTGTCACTGTGCGTGATGCTAAAATAGTTATATCACTGGTACTCATGCTGTTTTCTACCTTAAAAAAATGAAATAACATTGTAACAGCCTAACAATGTATGGTCTTCTACTTTAGATGTTGTTTAATTTTTAATTATTTCTTAATTATTTACTTAGGACACTAAATGGTTGTAATGGGTTGACCCCAGCCAGCAGATAAATACCCACACAGTCACTTCCTCATTCCGTCCTCAGTGAAATGGAGGTGAGAAGTAGAAGAGCAAAGGCTGAAAAATCATGGTTTGAGATAAAGACAGTTTAACAGGTGAAGCAAAGCTGTGCATGCAAGCAGAGCAAAACCAGAAATTCATTCACTACTTCCCACACTGGGCAGGTTAGGAAGACAAATTCCATAGCCTCAAACATCCTCTCTTCCTCCTCCTTTCTTGAACTTTTATTGCTGAGCATGACATCATACAGCATGAGATATCCCTTTGGTCAGTTGGTCTTGCCCATCCCAAGCTGACTTGCTGTGGGGAGCAGAGTAGGAAAAAGAGAAAGCCTCAACACAGTGCAAGCACTGCTGATCAATAGTCAAAACATATGGGCTACTATGAAGAAAATCAACTCCATCCCAGCCACACACAGTATAATAGCTCAAAATTATTTATTTGAATACAAAACATTATGAATCCAGAATAGCAGTACCATACTATTTCCAATGTTAGTTTAGTTTCCATTTTGGAATCAGTGGAAATATTCTGTCTGGGCCAACGTCCAGTACAAATCAGTTATTTAGGTTCTTCCTACAGACACTTCTATGTGTCTTATTCTCTATACTTGTATTACACAGATGGGCTCAAATGAGGATAGAAGGGCAGTTCCCATTTATCTCCTACTATCTAATGAAGCGGTAAATAACACTTCAGCTTGCCAGCATCCTCCTTTCAACGTTTCTTTCAAACATCACACTGCAGCGCTTGTCCACTATAGTCCTTTCAGCAGCCTGCTCAAGCTTAGGCCTGTGAGATTTTCTGAAGGGTTAATGGAGGCAGCAATGAAAGCCGTACACTAATATTTAGGGGAAATCAAATACAACATAGAGGACAAAGTAATCCTGTGTCCTTCACCTTGTTTCAGCTAGTAAGGAGTTAATTTTAATTCTAGTGATTTCTGTGAACAGAATGTCAATAATAACTATTGTTTTTAGTTGTTGCTAAGTTACATTTACACAATTCAAGGACTTCTTTCAGCTTCCCATAGAGGAATAGACAGAACAGTGGAATGGCCAATGAAATATTCGCTGAATTTCACTGAATTTTTAGAGTTGGAAGGGACCATAGAGATCATCTAGTCCAACTCCCCTGCTGAAGCAGGATT
>JAOXJK010000001.1:107257356-107279004 GCA_025774025.1 Xenus cinereus | reverse complement strand
ACCATAGAGATCATCTAGTCCAACTCCCCTGCTGAAGCAGGATTGCCTAGAGCTAGAGCATGTTACTCAGGACTGCACCCAGGCGGGTCTTGAAAATGTCCAAAGAACGGGACTCTACAACCTCCCTGGGCAGCCTGTTCCAGGGCTCTGCCACCCTCACCGTGACATCTATACCATAGATGTCATGGTCACTGTATAAATGAGGGTTAGCCAGGGTGTGGGAATTTGCAATTACTGCTTGGGATGGTGCCAATTTACCAGGCGGTGAGAGTGACTTGTGTCATTATTCTTATTGTTATTATTACTATTAATTTTCCTTTTTCTATTACTGTTTCTATTAAACTGTCTTGGCCTCAGCCCATGAGGTTTTTATCTCCTTTTCCCCTCCTTTTTTTTTCCCCTTGCCTGGATTCTTCTTAGTGGGGCTAGAGGCGGGGTCAGAAACCAGCTGCATAGTTCTAGTTTCCAGCTAGGGTTAAGCCACAACATTCCTAAAGGAATAACGTGCATCTCTTGTGCTCAAAACATCCATGGGTGACCATGGCTAAAGTAGACCCTGTGCAAAGACTCCTGGAGAAGTTAGTCTTTATGTCTTCTTGTACCTTAGAGAAAAGGATGCAGGAACCTGGATGGTGTTTTTCTGTGGTGGAAGCTCACTACGGTGTTTTTCCAGAAAAGCTCCTTAGTCACTGAGTTTACCACATCATTGCTGAGGTTGATACTGTCCAGTGAATATTATCTAAATGTGGATTAAAAAGGAAGGTTAAATAGCAGACACCAGTTGTGGGGTTTTTTGGGTTTTTTTGTTTCTTTTTTTTTTCTGAAAATGGCATAAAGAGGAACAGAAAAAAGGATCAGGAGCTTTAGCACCATCTGTTTCAGTCTACTGATCTAGTTCTGTTGCACCAAACAACTTACTAATTGACACACAGTCTTAGATAATTAAAGCTCATAGAATGAATTTCCCCACCACATGACACCTTCTCATTTTCTGAAATCCATAATAATTTGCATGCTTTTGACCCTTACAGCCTCATTTCCTTTTTTTTTCTTTCTGGGGGACAAAGCAATGGCACTCTTGAAGTAAAAGAAAACAAAATGGAGATTGTCCTAAAATTAATACAGTGTGAGTAGTTTATGACTGTATATAATGTGCAGGGCTTACTAAGCTCCTACCATGTATAACCTTGAATACAGATTCTCTGTCTGCTACCATTTTGTTAAACGAACTAATGTGTTTTTTAACTTTCTCCTGGGGTTGTGAAAATGTAAGCTCAGTTGATTTTTTATTTCACTACTGATCAGGTTAACAGTACCAGATGAATCTTCCTGTCCACAACACTGAACAGCCTTATAGTTTTGTCCAAGACAAATGTTAAATGTAATTTGAAGGTCACTGGAAGTAATGCAGTAGTTGCTGGGAAACACTTTATATCACTTTACTCTTAAGCAGTCTGTTTCCAGATGAAACTGAAAGAGATGTAAGAAATTGATTCCAGAGATGAAGAACAGAATATGTAATATTAGCAGCAGCACTGTTGACAGACTACATATGAAGCTTATGGTATAGTGTTCCCTTACCAAATATAAGTAATCACATAAACAGAGAGTAAACATCTGAAAGCCACAGCCTTCACAGTGTATTGGATAAGACATCAAACTGACATATTTAGTCAAGTTCAAAGTATAATGTTTGTACCTGTGACCTTTTCCATTACCTGTGTAGAGAGTGTGCACTATCCATATATCTAGAGTAATTTTTCCTTTCTTCTTTTCTACCCTGTTTTTTCATATGACTTTCCCTTTAACCATTCAGGCTCACTTTTTCCTATAGAGCCTTTTTCTATTCCACCATAAGCTCTTTCCCAAACACATTACATTTTACATCATTGACACCTATTGCCATGTTCTGCTTTTATGCTAACTGCTGCATTGATGAAATACCCTCTGACTACGAAGGAAACACTGATAACTACTTGGAGTGTAGTTCATGAAGCAGTGAATTCTCACTTTTAATCTAAATTGTGTTTCTTTAGTTTGCTTTTGAGAACGTCCCATAGGGCAATAGGAAAATCCTTATTAAAGTCAGTTACCTAATCTGGTACAGGTTCCATCTTGGAGAAAACAAGATTGCCTTGGAACTAGCTGAACTTTGACAAAACTGTACTGTCTGTCTTTTTCATTTTATTCGCTTTCAGTATAAATAGATTGATAATTGTTTCTGTCCTAGTTCTTCAAGGTAGGTGCCATGATCTCTAATTCTTTTACATTCCTTCCCACTGCTCCACCTCTCACTTCTTAATAGCTGATACAGAATTTCACATTCTTCTTTTTCAAACCACCTGTCTTCTACAATCTCTTGAAGAAAACCAATAATGTTTTCTAAATCTCTTTGGTTAGATTTTATTTTTTTTTTAAAGCATTTAAAGATATTTTTTTCAGGCTATTGTGACTTAAATTCAAGTAATTTATCTAAATATTCTTTAACGTTCTCTTTTCAAATTCTACCCGATGTACTTATCCTTGTGATAAAACTCACTGTCTGAAGTGTCCGGTCAAAATTACTTTTTCTTTCTTTCTTTTTTTAAATGGAAAATATCAAAGGCGGCATTAAATTTCGTCTGTTGTGCATAATCTCTTTTTTGTTCTCCTTTCCTGTTGAATAAGAGACTTTTGCTTCCTTTTGATTTCATTTTCTATTGTGTTTATAAAACCTTTTCTTGCTGTATCTCATTTTATAGCTAGCCCTTATGATTATTTTCATGTCTTCGTTCTTCTGTCATTCCTTCATACTTATCCTTTGGCAACAGTATTTTTTGTCAGTTTGCATTTTTTTTCCCCAATTTTTCCCATAACATTGATGCATTTCTGATTACATTGGTAGTTTATTGAATTAACTGTCTTTCCTTTAAATTAGAATAGTCTGCTTGCTGTTCTTTTAATACTGTCACTTTCAGGATCTGCCAGTTTTCCTGTAGAACAACTTAATAGATATAAAGTATACATTCAGATATATAAAACATACTTATAGATTGGTCCACCACCTACCACCTTAAGATCATGGTCTGCTTTTGTGAAAGTTGTTGTCCTTACTCTGCTGCCATGATCTGTCCTTTACCCTAGAATAATAACAAATATAGTTGTACAACTGCTTTCATACAAATTATTTTCACTTGTTTTATTTTACAAACCAAAGCAGTTATCAGTGAGCTATTATTCTACATTTGATCTTGAGTACCATAAAGCACTACATGAGATTTTAAATGGGAAAGATAATTTGGAAAATAAACTGTACCCCAGTACATGTCAAGAATTTGTATTACTTGGTACTGGGTTAAGTGAAGTCTTTGTCTTTAGTAACTGCAGACCTTTGCATGCTTCTGTTTCTCAGCATAAAAGGCTTCACTTCTCATTAAGGTCTTGCTTTTCCAGTCTCTCTGTTGTAATTTTACTCTCTAGTATTCTTTCCACTCTCTTTATATTTTCACTATCTCATAAGACAAATAATATTTACTTTCTGGTGGATTTCTGCCAAATCTTTTAAGTCTGTCTTCACTAAGCCCAGGATGGATGTATTTGGTTTACGTGGCAAGATTTTGGTAGCAGGGGACTGCAGGAATAGTCCGTGTCTGACAGAACCACTTTCAGCCACCTCTAATCACCAGCCATCACCGCTGGTCAGAGCTGAGCCCATCAGCAACACTGGTGGTACCTCTGTGAACATATTTAAGGAAGGGTAAAAAATGCTGTGCCGCAGATGTGAGAGAGGAGTGATAAAATGTGAGATAAACAACTATGCAGACACCAAGTGGAGAGAAGGAAGAGGTACTCCAGGCACCAGAGAAGAGATACCCCTGCAGCCCTTGATGAAGACCATGGTGATGCAGGTTGTCCTCCTGCAGCCATGGGGAACCAGAGTGGAACAGATGTCCATACTGTAGACTGTGGAGGACCCTATGCAAGAACAGGTGGATATGCCCTGAAAAAACATGCATCCCATGTGGAGCCTATGCTGTAGCAGCCTCCCGGCAGGCACTATAACCTGTAGAGAGGGGTCCGTGTAGGAGCAGGTTTTGTGGCAGGAGTTGTGACCGCATGGGGGACACAAGCTGGATCAGTCTGTTCCTGAACAACTGTACTCTGTGGAAAGGACCTGTGCTGAAGCAGTTATTGAACTGTAGCCTGTGGGAAGGACCCATGTTGGAGAAGATCAGGAACAACTGTGTCCTGGGGGGGGTCCCCACACTGGAGCAGAGGGGTGTTATGGACTGGCTGCAACCCTCATTACCCTTGAGCCACATGGCAGGGAATGAGGTAGAAGAGTCAGGAACAAAGTTGAGCCTGGGAAGAAGGGAGGGCTGTTGCTTCACGGAATGTCATCTGTGAAAAGAAACCAAAGTTTTAACTTTGGTTTTCATATCAACCGTTTATGGAGTTACACATCAATCTTTCAGTATTTGTAAATAATAATACCAGCTGTATACTCATCTCCTTGACTTACACTAGCAGAGGACTCTCATCATGTCAGTCTTCTATGGGGAAGGTATGTGACTGTCCAGAGTAATTAGTAAAGTCACTTATACTGAAGGTTAAATAAGTCATGGCCAAAAGGCAGCATAAAGTATTGGCAATATATCTTTAATATCTTTAACTTGGTTCCAGTTAGACCTCATACTTCCTGGACTGGTTTTCAAGATAGGATTTTCTCCCTCAGAAGGGGATCTTTATCTCGTTCTTCATTTTTTAATGTTGGAATAACCACAAGAATCCTCTCAGCATTGAGACATGTAGTCTCTCTCATCTGGTTGTTCTGGACATCATTTTTCTTTTGGTCTCAGCACCATACAACAGTCCTTAACCTTGAAGGACAGGGAACTTGGATGAGGCTACTGAGCAGTTCTCTTATGTATGAGGTAGTTGTCATCTTCTTTTCTTCCCGTAGAACAGGTGTTTTCCTCCCATGAGGAAACCAGCTATTCTTTCCCATGCTGAATATCCCTATTTGATGAAATCCTCACAATTCTAGACATTGGACTCACTATATCATGAGCAGGTATACCAAATTCCTTAAGTATTCCATGTCGAAGTGCATTTCATACTGTATGCCTATGGCCTGTGTGTGGTTTGGTTTGGGTTTTTGGTTTGTGTTTTTTTGTTTGATTGGTTGGTTTATTATGGGTTCATGGTGGTGAGGGGGGGTCAAGGCTGTTTTTTTATCCTACTGACAACACAAACTCCCTTCCTTTCAGGTTGATTCCCCACATCTGTGCATGAGTTAAGTCCCCATGTTCAGGCGTAGAGCAAGAGCTCGCAGCAGTGCTGGGTGTGCTTCCATTCTAGACAACTTTCATGAGAAAATATTTGCATTTGGCCTGCTGGCAAACATATCTACTTGTGAAAAATGGTGGCTAGAAGCAGTTTGGGTGTATACCTGAAGAAAGCTATCAAATTTTGCAAGCCCCTAAAATTCAGCCACTGATTTTTCAAAGAAAATTTTTCTTTAAGCTTTCTTAAAAACTGTAATCGCAATATTAAAACAATCTAAATATGGTAATGTTTTTTATTAGAGATTAGAGTGGAGTTTCTGCCTGATTTTGTGGTTTTCTTTTGGCTTTTTTTCTCAAGCTTTGTGGTTTCTGTGCTGTTGGAAAAAATCCCACTGTATTACTTGAGTTATGCTATTATGCCCATGTTTTTGCTTATATTGGTCTATGATTTGAAAAATTCGCACAGTTTTCAGCTGCAACAACTGAGTCAGTGTTTAAATCCAACAGCTGGTACTGTATGTTAGCACCTGAAGTAAATAACACTCTTAGTGATGTACTTGTCTGTCCCTATAAACATGTTCATTTGAAACTGTCATTGTAAGATGCCATGATTTATTACAGCTTGAGTTTCACTAGAATAGCATAAGCAGAGCTATACAACAGAATAGCTAGACAGAAACTGTGGCCTCTCTTTTTTAGCTTACATTTTGTTACATTATTTTAATGGTAGATCAAAAATTACTTGTTTTAGTAATATTTAATGGCAACCTATAGTCAGTATTCTAATTTCCAAGATTTAAAAAAAAAAAAATATATATATATGGAAGCTTTTGTAACTGAAAGAGGGTAGCAATGCAATTTTAAGAATGTAACAATAAATATTCGTATATTCTCTTTTCAAGACTGAAGTTACTGGAGATGGAAATCAGCTAGATATTTTTCTTAGCCCACATGTTCCAGGACGCTTGATCATACAATCAGTTCAAGATGACCTTTCATATTGAGTGTGTTTTTCAGAATAAGACATTGAGGGAATTCTCAATTTTTAAAAAAACTAAGGTCATAAAGAGTACAAAGTTATCAATCTAAACAAGTCTAGTTTCTTTATTCAATGGTTTGTCCTTATCCATCTGTTCTTAGGAGTTATGATTCAAGGGAACTGTAAAAATTCTCCAATGAACTGAAGATGTAGCAGAGTGGAAAAATGAAAGAGCAAAAGGGAATTACATAGGAGGTGGTAAGAAATGGTTTAGAAATAGAATAGAAAAGATCAGTGAGGAAAAGACAAAATGGTTAAAAGAACTAATCAGAGTTGGGGAAAAGCAGTAAATTTTCAAAGGAAGCTTTATTAAAAAATAAATCACATGGACAAAAAGCCCCTTAACTACTGGATGAAATATATAGACATATGAAAACCGAATGAGAATATTTTCCTGAAGAATAATTATACCAACAGAGAAGCAGAAGAGAAACTAACATCGCTTATGTCTGAAAAGGATATAATTTTAAAAACACAACCTGATTTTGACAGAACAGTTGGTTAACAAATGGACATGAACAATTTCTTTTTTTTTTGCACTTAAGCAATTTAATAGGTAATTTTATGACAGTACTGGAAAAAATGTCCAAGTTCTTATTAAAGATTTCTTGCAATTAAAATTACTATTTTTCATTATTGCTGTTTTTCAAATATTTTAATTGCTTAACTATTTTGGAAATTAATTAGGTTTTGTGTTGCTTCTTTTCTTTTCATCTCAATTTATATTTCAATTTATCTTTTGATAATGCCTACAGACTTCTTGGCATACTGTTGTATAAATGAAAAAGTCTCATTATTTCTGTGTGACCTGATGCACTGCTTGCCAGAAAACAGTCATCATAACTCAACAATCTAACTTGCTGAAAACTGAGCTCTTTGGTCAGCATTGCAAGAAGATCTGAGAAAATAAATAAAGTCAGAAATGTACACACAAATGAAAAAAGCAATAGAAGGTAAAGTGTTTAGAAAGGAGCTGTACATTCTTCAAGGTAGGTTTAAGAACTGAAAATAACTGCAAAAAGAAAATACTTAATAAAATGATATTGTGTTAGGGTATGGAGACAAGACTAAGGAAAATGGATAATCCAGTAGAAATTTGATAATCCAGTAGAAATGAAAGAAAAAGGGATAAAGAAGAAAGGCAGTATCTGTGTGCAATTAAAACATAGTGATCCAGGTTTCAAAGGCAGCTGGGGCTTTCTTCTTTGAAAGTGAGACCTCATGGACAGGTGACACTCTTGCAAAGCCTGCAGTCATGGAAGAAGAGGGAGATCAATCAAGAGAGGATGAGGGGCTTGACTCAGACCCCCCCCCGCCCCCGCTCACCATGCAGAGAGAGTGCTCTGAGTCTCAGAACTGGACGCAGCCGCGGGCAAGTGAAGGGCACAGGGGAAGGCTGCTGCAGCCATAGTTGCTAATATCCAGAGCGTGCTCATCATACTGGGCAGTGCTAATAAAAAACTTACAGTCCTCAGACCAAAAAAAATCCCATGCCTGTATTGGTTTGTACTTATGTCAGACTAAAGCAATCATTTTAGGCCTCTGACTGGGCCTAGAGTTTGAAACGCAAGATTTTTTTTTATTGATTTGGTCTACAAGATTCCTGTGTCTGTGCAGTGGACACTTGTCTCCACAGCTGTGAATCATAGAGAGAAATAACTGTACCACTAACCATCTTTTATAAGATCCAAGAAGTATTCCTCTTTCTGTAAAGATTTTTACTGCTTTCAAGGTTTGTTATGTAAAGCAATTTAAAATAGCTTAATTCTTCAAAGCCTTTGTGGCTTCCAAAATATTGGCTCCAATATTCCAACATTAAAAACAATGTTAAAGATTTCTTTCATATCTCCACAGAATAAAAATGTCATAATCCAGTTACACGTATTACTGATGTGCGATCTTTCTTTCAGATGTGAAAGATCTAAAGTTAAAAAAAAAGGTCATTGCTCATAATGATGCAAAAAAAATCAAAGCAAAAAGTACTTAACTAAGCTATTGTATTAACAGGTAAGATATAAATGTAGGAAAAAGGATGCATAAAGATCTATAAAAGAAAATATCAAAAGCCAACAAGATAGTGAAGTTTTCTTCAAATATTTTGAGCAGATCATTGAACACTGATTTCTATTAACTGTTCTGAGTTTGTTGCTGTGCATCAAATTAGAAGCAAAATCTAAAACAATGTTTCTGCTAAATGACAGTCATTTTGCTCTGTTCTATTTAAATAGAGTGCAATAAGGATCAGCTACACAAAGGGGTTGCTAGAAGAAAGAAATAATGTGACATTTTATCACAGGTCTAAGTAATGCATCACAAATGTGACACACACCTACCCCTTGACAATGATGAACAGGGAAAAAAAAACCCACACCGTCAGATCATTTTTTCCCACGTGAGCTCTAGGAACAATGAGTAAGAGAGTCACATTTCACTGTCTCTGTGAAAATTGCACACAAATCCTCCATAGGCTGAAGTGCACTTCTAAAATGGCAAGCCATACATCCTGGAGTATTATTACATGGGCTTGATGTGCAGCAAAACTGAAGATAGAACAAAGCATCTTCTGCTCCTCCTTGTACATCTCTAAGACCTCACCTTCAATATCCAGTATCCATTTCAGCTACAGTCAAGAGCTGCTGTGTTCTTTTGGGCACCAGCACCAACTTGGGTGAACCCATGGAAAATATGGCAGCAGTGCTTTACTCCAAGAAAGCCATGCGTCCAAATGCTTGCACACAAATGCATAAAAGGAGATGACTTCATTTCCCAAGCTTGTGTTTCAGTCCTTCCCACCTATATATGCACCCAGCCTTCTGCAATCCCACTTCCCAACATACCCTAACACTGATCCCAAGTACTTTGCTGAAATGGAGACTCTGGAAACCTAGTGTCACTGAACATAATAAGGTGTAATTGAGCATAACATCTGACAGATTATTCACAGCATTTCATAATATCTGATTTTTATTTTACTTACAGGATTTTTTTCTATGCTGCACACTTATTTTTATATGGTAAACTAATCCAAAGAACTGAGACTTTGTTTTGTTTCTTTCCATAACAGATGTGAGGAGGAGGAGAAAATATATGTTCATAAGAATTTTCAGATGCAGAGGACTCTTTCTCTGTCAAAGAATAAATATAAAAATGGAAAAAGTATTCTTATGAAAAACAGCAATGCACAAAGGAGATCTGCAGCAATATAAACTGATGACATATGCTCAAGAATTTTATATAATTCAAATTAATTTTATTTCAATATATGATCAAAGACCTTAGTTATGTGATTTACTCTGTTATTTGTATTTTTTCTCTCCACTAAGCTGCAGAGTTTTTTAATGTGCAAAGCTCACCGACATGTGACAAAGAATGGTACATCAAGTTATTTTTCTATAATTACTTGAAAAATGTAACCTAAAGTATGAGTGGAGGAAGGAGCTGTGGTACATGAAAAAATAAATCAAATGTGAAGTGCAATTGTCTCTACAGTAGTACATTCATGAAACATTAAAACTAAACTATTCACAAATGAGCACTAGCAGTTTCCATGATCCTAAAAAAGTTTGGTTTTGTCTTGATTCTAACCTATTACAGATATATCAGTAATAAAACTATTTGTTCAGACACTAGATTCTTCAACCCACCTGGGATGCAAGACCTCTCTTGCTCCATTCAAGATGTTATGTTTCCGACTAGTAGCCGATTCCAACATTATACTTGGAGATCTCCCACACGTAGTTTAAGTGCTAAATTTTGCATATTTCTAGCATTAAAATTTTGTTAGTCAAGGATGTAAATTAATCAGTATTAAAACTAATAACTCTTGGAGGAAAAATAAACCAATAAAAAGCATTACTCCTTGCTCTGATTCTTGGTCCTAAACTCTTATCACAGTGGTCTTTACTTACTATTTTGTCCTTTGTTTCTTTTATGTGAGTTATTATGCAAGTAATTTTGTAATAGCTTGTGCTGTTTCAGTAAGAACCCACTTTTCAGGATATTTCCATTTTCATTAATATGAATAAGACCCAAATATTTCTGTTTGAGACTATTTTTGAGCAGTCTTAAGGCATCCTTAAAAGCATGTTGGTATCCCTTACTGAAGCGTGCATATTATTGAAAGATCCCTTTAGTCGTGTGTAGGTAGAATAACAGGCAAAGCAAACTAGGGTATATAGAAAAGATCAAAAAAATATTTCAAGTTCCAAGCTGTTCTTTGAGAAACTAAGAGTACATTTCGTTACCCTAGTGACCTGTAAATATGAATTTAAATGGACATTTTAAAGAAACTCCAACTGGTGGAAAGTGTGCAGCTACTTCAGTGGGTCTTATATCAAGCTCTGCGTAACTGTGATCCTAGGCCTATCCATAGGAAATCTGAGAGCCCCACTAACTTTGAAATATAGCATAACTCTATTAAAAGAAAAAAGTTATTTACTTTGTCTGTTGTGACCAGTTTGAAAGATGATTGGAGAGTTTCTGGTCCATGTTAAGTCAATATCTTCTGCCAAATACAGTTTAGCAGATGTGGGTAACAATCTCTAATACTCGGTGTCTTAGTTAACCCTCTGATAAACAAAGTGACTTATTCAGCAATGCAAGATGAGAACAGAACTGAAATCCTCTTTGAAAGCTATGATATCTGTTAACCATTTCTAAAGCAGAAGTGTTTGCTTTATCAAACTTGGTAACATTAACATTAATACTAGTTTTCTACTGTTGTCTTATTATTTGCAACTTTTTACTATTTTCTTGTTCTACCGCTTTTTTTTTTTTTTTCTTCTCTACCGCTGAGAAGTGAATGGTATAGTTGTAGCATAAGGGAAGCCGTATATGTAGACAGTGTACTGCTATGAACATGGGGATGGTATACACATTGCGGTACAATTCTCTTATTTAGACTATTCCTTTATGTGGGACCCTGTTTTGATGTGATTAACTTCTGCATTCTGCCAAATGACTAGATATGCTGCTTTAGTCTTTTAAAGCTTGCAGTTCCATATCCAAATCTTCTGTGTCTGGGCATCGCCTAAGGAAAGAAATAGCATGTTAAGAAATACATCCGTATGCTTAACCCGCTCTGAATTAAAATGCAGATGTTCCACCAACACAAGATTTATGACAAACTAATGCTAACACCAGCTATGCTGAACTCTATAACTATCCAGGAAACTATATAGACAAATGTTAGTTCCCTCGCGTATGTAACTTTTCATTTCCCAGGCTTTTCATTTTCTGGTAGAAATGAGATGTCAGAATAAGCAGAAATCCAGAACAATCTGCTTGGGAAACTTTGCTAAGTACAGCCAGTCTACACTGCTGTTGCAGTTCATTGGCTCTATTTTAAGGAGACAGGAATAGAAAACAGGAGACAATCATGGCTCTGGTCCTCTGCCTTCCCCAGATGAAGGGAAAGGGGATGAAGTTGAAGCATGAGCTCAGAAGAGTTCTCTGTGATGTCTGTGTGCTACAAAAAACCATTCAGTGTCCTAAAACAAATTTAAGATGTATGGTCAAAGATTTAAAAAAAAAAAAAAACAAAAAAAACAAAAACAAAAAAAAACCAAAACAAAACAAAAAAAAGGCAAACAAACAACAAAACAAAAAAAAACAAACACAAAAAAACCCCCAAAACCTAAACAAACCCAAAACACCACAACAAAACCCCATAGCTTCAATGTGCCATGTAGCTGAGAGCAGAAAGGATCAAGGAAGATCCATTCTTTTCTAGGACCCAAAAGGAAACTTAAATTTCAATGTGTTAGCTAGGAAATGTACATTTTAGAGAATGGAGTCCAAGTAAGACAAAGAACCAAACAGAGCAGCGGAACAAAAGAGCAATTGCATACATCCTCAACAGAAGGAAAATTCCCTCCTGCCCTACTGGAAAATTCATTTATCTCCAGAAGGTGAGCAAAGCCCACTAAACAAATAATTGAAAGACTTCAGTGGCACTACTGCACCAAAAGCATTTGATTTCTAGCTGTTGTAACATATAATGCTTCAGAGAAAGGTAAAAGAATAACCCATTCCAATAAAACAATAAAAAAGCTGAGGTGAAATTTTACGGTGCTTTGCCATCTAGAACTTAACCACAAATAGGGAAAAGGCAAAAGTGTAGCGAAGGGAGAAACTATTTGGATCTGTTTACTGAATCTACACACACAGGTCTCATTTAATTAAAGCTTCTGTATTCTTCACCCTTTTGAAAGTGAAGTTTTGAATGCAACAGAATTATAGATAGAATTACTTCTGTACCAGTGCTAAAAATGAAAATTTACCCTACTGCAGCTAGTCTGATTTTTTCAATGCCAGACTTTTCTCTGTCTTATACTGTGTATCACATTTGTTCTGTAATAGCAACTTAATGGCTTTTCTGTGAGTTCCTTGAGAAAAATGGTTCTGTGGTTTAATAACTGTTGCTGTTGGGCAACTTTGATATTTGTTGAATTTTCCTTTTAAAGGCCTTGAGGTTTGGGTGTTGTTTTTTTTTTTTTTCCCTTTTTTTCCATTATTCCTAGTAATTCTAGTATGCTTCTGTGTAACTTCCTTCCTTCTCAGTGTTTTCATCTTAGATTTCTTGCTGAGTGTTTCCTTGGACATTATTTTATCATGTACATGTGCTTAGTTCTCTTGATCTTTCTCTGTGAGTGGCTTTCTCTGTGTCAGCCACTCCAGCCTCCTTTGCACTGTTCTCTCTTTCATAGAGAGTCTCTAAGTATTGGATCATTAAATCTTCTGAACTAAACACAGGTGTGGTCACTAGTCATGAACTAGTTCATCCATCTCCCAATGAACACGAGTTTCTTGTTTAGTTAATTAGGCTTGTCTTAACTTTATAGAGTTCACTCTTACCTCTCCACGCAAAAAAACTCCAGTCATATCAGCTTTAAAAAGTTTTATATATATATATTTTTTAAAAACCTAGAGAATTACTTTAATTGGCTGTACACCAACAATTCTTAGTTTCTCTCCCTACTTCTTAATTGCAAATCTAATGTAATATTACATTCTATTTAGGAGACTACATTTAGGAGACTATATTTCTTGTTTTCTGTCATATTTCTCAGTTGTCCACTATATCTTTTTGTCCCTTGAAACCAATATACCTGGAAAAATTTTTGTCATGCTGCATCTCTTTTTGCACAGTGTCATTTCATGAAAACACAATAAGACCTAGAATATTTACATTTGCAGCCATTAAACACCCTCCAATGACCATTTTGGTTTGATCTCCATGTTTAGTCACTCAGCCAAGTTCTTCTCACGGACTCCGTTCACATAATAGTCACATAAAAATGACTAACAATACAAGTGGTTCAATACTTAAATCTAAACAGATAATGGCCAGAGTTTTTTGTTCAATGGATCATTTTATGTTGCTATCATTAATTAAAAAAAAAAATAAAAATGAAGCTTGCTGTGGAAGATGTATTGTCAAGCTTATTAGAAGTAGTAAACAAAGAGGAACTGTCTGTTCCGGGCACTAGTCTGTTTGGTTTTTTTTCTGATGGTAAATTATCCTTCGCAAAGTGATGTTGTACCATCATTGTGCAGAGAAGAAACGTAAGTACCAGGCTTAGTGAGAGCATCACAAAGATTGCTGGTGTATCTGCAAGGGGAAGTGGACGGGCTTGTGTTGGTAACCAAATTCTACCACATCATGCAGATTAAATATGTTACTAGGGCAATAGCTAAGCCATTTGCCACTCCACTGATTTACTTCATGAGTTATTGCCATGGTATTCAGTCAACTACTTCTCCCAACATGTTCAAAAGTATTAAGCTTCTTTATGTGTGTGTGTATTTCAGAGAAACAAATACAAAGTGACTATAAACAGTTACAGATGGGATCTAAGCCAAATGTTAACATCACTTACCATGGAAGGTAACTTCATATTGCAGTAATTTTCCCAGGGCCCCTCATGAGCTGCTGCCTGACTACAAATTGTGTGCCACAAATCAATGCAAAAATAATATCCCAAGTTACTTCAAATTCTGAATAAGATGAAAAAAAAAGCACAACAAAATAATGGAAAAATTTATGGTAAACACCCATCCTGTCAATCCAGAAAGGGTCCAGAAACCCTTTTGCCAGTAATCTTACTTTCGTGTAGCTAAGAGGGTATATAACTCTCAAACTGAAGAAAGCAATATCAAGAATTAGGAAATGGCAATTTTTAAATTTTTTTTTTTTAAAAACGGAAAATATTTTTGTCTCCCTAGTTTTCACCTGTTGACAATAAAATATTGTTAGAACAGTTAAACTGAAAGTTGTTGCAATATAGTATGTAACTTTAAATGCTTGGTGTGTTTGTTCACTTGTTTTCTGCTTTACTAGTAAAAAGAGGGGATTTTTTAGTTTTTTTAAAATAACATAATAAAATTTTGATTTCTTGATACAATTCAAAATAACTGCTTTTCTTTAGAGAATCAATATCTACTCAAATTTGTTCCAAAGCCAAAAGTAGACTTCTCTTGCAAGCTATATTATTTTTTAATGTAATAGAAAAAAGGCTTCATGTCACACACTTCACATGAAAGAAAGATCTTCTTGGGCCAGTTTTAAAGTGCTAGGAAGAGTAGTGTATAATAGTACCACTCTCTGCACATAAACTAGAGTGGTGCCAAGGGGGGGCTACCGTAATAGTGGTAGTAAAAATGGAAAGAAAAGACAATGTAGTGAAAAGGCAATTTGGGCGTTCAACTAATTTAAAATACCCAAACTGAAATAGCAGCCAGGAGTACTTTCTTGCATTTACACTTAGCAAAGGTAGTGACCTTTTGACTTCAGTTATGGATCTTTCCTATGATATACTGCTCTTTGAAAGATTAATAGAGAAAGTCTATGCACTGTTCTCTCTTTAAAACCCTTTTTAATCTCTCATCAGATACAGCAATTTTAACATACAAAAGTAGCAGGTATTACTTCTGCAGCTTAGAAATATTCTGCACAAAAGTATGCACCAAAAAGGATCAATGCTTTGTGTCTGTTAAGTTTCACAGCAAAAACATGTTGCAAGACATTCTCTTCTAGAGGGTCTTGTGTATGGTTAGCTTATTCCTTTAATGTTTCTACGGAATTGCCCATTTTCTCAGCACCAATCAGGCTGATATAAATTGAAATGTGCATAATGTATTCAATAACACATCAAATTGCTTTTTTGGGCTTATTTCAATTTTAAATATAGGCTTGACATTCAGCCTCAGCTACACAAAATACTGCTAAATTTAAAAACCTGACACTATCTCTGAACATACCTGACTTCTTGAAGATGAGTATGCAAATAGTATGAAATTGATGTCTTCTTTTGGGTAAACTAGAAGACAGAAAAAAAAGTCATAATTCTTACTATTACTTTCTGTTTGCACTTTTGGTCAGAGGACAAAACTTATATGTTTCAGTTACATCTGTAAAATCAGAAATAATAAAACCCCTCCGATATAATGTTTTGGCTGCAACAGGCTATTCTACTTATTTATTGTTTTACATTGTTCAGCTGGTGACAATGACAGTAAAAATTCTGCACAAAAGCAAAACAAGAGATTTGCAAAAAACTGTACATATCTATTTCTTATTTCAAAATGTCGTCAATAACACTAAGAAGAAAGGAAGAGGAATTGTAGACTTCCTTGCATTACTCTGTCAAGTTGCCAGGTCTTAGCATTAATAACATTGGGACCATACTTTCCAGTTTGGGAAGGTACTTTAGTAAGAGGTATAACCAAGTTCAGAACCATTCACAGGTGCCACTCCTCTGATCCATCCTCGGAGAGAGCAAATAGCTGAGTAGGTTGTTCCGTGCTCTGGGAGAGAAGACAAGAGGGTTTCTGGAAGGGGTTGCACTGCTGGGGTGATGCTCTGTGGATGGAAGAGGCTACCCTAGGTGGGGCAGAGGCAGCTGAAAATGGTGGTGGCATCATCATGAGGTTGGCCATTACCTCAGATAGTGAAGGATGTTTAGGGCTCCGTTGAAGAAGCAAACTCTCAAGTTCAAGATCATAGAATTTTTTTGCCCACTTCCACTGGATCCTTCTTCCAGTGCAATAAACCACTGCATGCTCTAGGGGAGGAAACGCTGCCTGACATGAACATTGCTGCATGTGTCCTTTGGAGTTGATCTGGTCTGATCTCCTGCATACACCTGGTTCCTGACATAGTACTAACAGTTGCTGTTGGGAGAAATCTGTCAGGTCGATGTAATGCAGCAGCATTAATTACTGTGCAGGAGAGACGACAGCCTGTCTTTCATAGCCCTTTTCATTCCCTGGGAGTAGCAGAGACTGGATGCCAGAAACCCCTTTGAAATTGAGACTCCTGTACAACTTAATGTTGACATTTCACATCAGCCCATTACATGTACTATCTATTAGACCATACTAGTGTCCCCGAGGTGAGCATGCATATGAAAAGGTTGCTAACATAAGGCAATACCAGTAGCATATTTCAAAACACTAAAAATTATCCTCTTCCTTCTCCTCCCCACCAGTAATGGTGAACTTGTTAAAGAATCACAGGGCTTCTGAGAGGCTGGGGTGAGAGTACAAGACTGTCTTCCTCACTTTTGCCCTTTCTCCTAGCCCAATTAATTTAATAATTATCATAATCAAATCCTGTTTATGAGTCATTTAACCTCATGGTGCAAATCTGCAAAAAAAGTATCAGGAGGTCATCCATACCCCAGTACAAGTGGTTATAGAGACCCGTCTCCTCTCCAGTAGCTCTCAGGAACAGCAGCACTGGCTCAGACCAAGGACCTGTGTAGCACAGCAACCTGCCTCCTGCAGCAGCTACATGCAGGTATGCAAGGAGGAGAGAAAAAAGATTAAGTGATACTTCTAAATGATGCTTCCCCCTCAAGTTCTGCTTGACTCCAACTGCTTTCAGCTTTGGAGGTTTCCTGAACATGCTCTGGTTTTTCTACTTAAAAAATCCTGATAACTTATTGAAGGCTTCTCCAGTCTTCCATCAAATCCATGTGAACTGTCAGTATCTACACTACCCGCAGCTGGGATTTACATAGATCTCTTACCATGTGAAAAGCTGTTTTACCTTACCAAGTGTTTTCAGACTCATTTTCCCTACTTTAAAACTTTCACTAATAGGCTCCTAGTGCTTGTTTTTGTAGATACGACAATCAGGACTTCTCTGTGCTCCTGAATTTTGTAGATCTCTCATAAACCATGCCAAACCATCTATTTTCTTATTAGTCATTCTTAAATGATTAATCATTCTTTTTTCCACTTTTTTTTTAAATTCATTCCAAGACACGGAAGCAGCGCCCCAAAGAAAAGTGAGTCACAGACTTATGTGGTGGCATAATGTTGCTTTCAGAGGTGTTTTATCTTGCTTCTTAGTAGCTTCTAACAATAGAATTATTTTTGTCAGCTTGGGTTTTGACAAAACCCAAACTCGAAACATGGGTTTTGAGATCATGTTCACATAAACCTATCACAGTCTCTAGATGTCACTTGTGTTTGGTAATGGTCCACATGGAGCGTGATATTCCACATGTAGACTTAGGTGTCATCCTTTCTGAGTTAAATAGATTAAGAAATATTACTTATACACCGTTCACTTACATGTCTGTCTACAAGTTTTTTTAGTTATTGTACTGTTAGTATCAAAACTTCCTTTTGGAGTTTATTGTTTCAGTTGTCTTCATTGCTCTCAGTAACAATATGATTAGAAAACTTACTTATTAACCCTTATGCAGTTTTTTAAATCATGATAATTCAGTATATAATACTATCAGTTCTCAAATCTTTTTAAAGTAATTATTTAATCTATATCACAACCTTTTTCTCATCCTGTGATTGCTTGATTTCTTTAAAGGTTTTTAATAAAGACTTTTAGTGAAAACCTTGATCATATGTAAGACTAGTAGGTTTCCGAACTTTGCAAAGAACTTCAAGGGGTTTGTAAGGCAAGTTTTTTTCAAAAATGCAACATGTATTGACCCTTCCTAAAGATTGGCAGATCTGGGTATCCAGTTTCATGGTTTTTTTCACTTAATTCTCTAACCTAATTCATAGTCACTTCAACTTAAGGCAAACTTCCTGAGCCTCCCACAAGGAGTTCTAGCATGGACCTCTGTCTGGATCTTCCTCTGCTACGAACACTACTTTACAAAACTCACTACTTTTCTTCAATTGTCTTGTCTCCGAATGCTCCTTTTGTACGCTGGTTATCAGCTTGCTCTTCATACTGTCTGACATATTTTTTGCTCCAGGTAGATTTGAATACAGTGTTCATACAGAACATTTTTCATTTAACTTCCCAGAATTTGATTGTTTTTATTTCACCTAGATGGAACTTTCTGAAACATGTTGCTTCTTTCTAATACTTATTCTACTTAATCACATCAGCTTCTTATTCTGTCTTAATAAGTAATGTGTGCTGATAAATTGCTAACACTGTGTTGTTCTTCAGTGCTCTCCTCACTGCCTAAAAGCATTAAATTTTAGTTATCCCTCTTATCCTCTTTTCAACAAGCTTGCTAACCGTTTCATAGTTTCATATTTCAGGTCAAGTGCAGTCACAGAGAGCTTTAGATTCATTCTAACGGAATATAAAATTTTAATATATTCTATTTAGTATTACAGAATAACATGTCAAGTGAATGATTTTTGGTTCAGATCCTGCACACGACTTGGGATGAAGTAAAGGGTTTAATTTTCTCTGTTGGACTACATAAGTGCTTCATTTATGAAACAAGCAAGGATACTGTATAAAAATACCTTTTCTGGACAAGAGCTACATTGGAATGTGAAAGGTGTCTGTGCAATGATAAAAAAGATCTGCCAATATGCATGACCTCTGTTTGTCTATTTATTTATTTATTTATTTATTCCCCTTGGGCGAAATAAGGGGTTTCTAAGTTGAATCCACATCCTTTTCCTCCTTTTTCTGAGCAGAGATGATGATATTCTAGAGACAAAACGCTGCAACTAGTGGTGTAGTAAGGTTGGGCTGTACTATGCAGACTAAGGCATGAAACTGATTTTCCAGGTATGATAATAATATTTTAATGGTCAGTTTGGTAACAGCTGTAAGAAATGTTTAATTATCTGTACTTTCAGGATTTTGTTAAAAACTGTATCCATGTATTAATTCTAATTAGATTCCAGCATTTAGAACAAGGGGAACTGGCACAATTTTAGCAGTAAATAGATATGAATATTTAGATTAAAAATAGTCTGCAACACTTAACATTAGCATAACTATTTAGATTATCTTTGGATATGTACTCCGTTTTTATTCAATATATATGAAAAAGGGTATGACATGTTTATGCTTACATTTCTGATGTCAGTTACTTAAAAAAATGAACATTTTGAATAATATATAAACAGAGTTTTTTAGATAGTGGTTAGACCTATCTAAAATTAATGTGTAGTTGCAATAGACAACAGTATTACAAATTTTTGGTATTTAATGGTAGTATCAATCAAATCTTATTGTTCCAAAACCCAGATAATTCAAAGTAAAATTTACTGATGCTTTACCTGAAAAAGTTTTGATGTTTTGTAACGTAATCCATGGAAGCCTCCTTTTGCAACTATTAATTATTTTTGCTTGGCTTGCAAATGTCAACAAATGCACTCATGTAGGTAGTAAATTGTCATAGGAGTGCTCTAAAGTATTCTCATTTCTATAGCGTTGATTTGTAGATATCCATAATACTACAATTTGCTGTTTTCCCATGACAAAGGAAACAATGTTGGTAAAAAAGTTTGCTGTTATGAAAGGTTTTGTTTTCCTTGAGACTTTCATAACATTTGTCATTAGCTGATAGTGGTAGTACTAATAAAATACAGGATTTTGAAATTTATATTTGCATTATTATCTCCTGCAATGAACTTTGAGTGTAACTGCTCCCTAATTTTTTTAATGTCAGTGGATCAATAGTCCCATTTGTGACCAAGACCCTTGATTGTAAAAAGTATAAGGTAATCCATAATTATATTGAGAGTAAAAAAATCTTTGAAAGAGGAGCATATTAAAGCTGTAATAAGGGGGAACAGTTTTCCATGCAACTTTTTCCATTATTTGCAAGAAACTCTGTCTTATTAGAGATGACTGTCTGAATTCATTCCAAGTTTTCACATTTCCTTGTGTGTCTTTTACACCTCAAAGACTCCGTCAAAAAAAGAAAAAAAATTAAAATGCTGACATCGGCGGCTGATTTTGTAGGGGTTTGTAGTCTTATTAACAAATTGGCAATTGATCCTGGGTATACTGAAGGAACATTGTGAAATTTTCTTTCATGGAGAATTTGTCTTTTTGTTTTCTTTTAATGTAACACCACATTGAGTGTAAAGGGGAAACTTAATTTGGTGGAATAAATTGCATGGCTCTTGGCAGTTAATAAATCTTTATACAAATATTGACACATATAGATTTACTTTGATGCATGCTGGCTTTATTTTTTGTGTATTTCAAGATTTGAAAGCATGTTAAACCTCTAGCTGTTTAAATATATATCTGTCTATTGGGTGTGGCTGGGATAGTTAACTTCCCCACAGAAGCCCTTGTAGTGTTGTGCTTCATGGTCCTAGCTAGAACAGTGTTGATAACAGACCAATGTTTTGGCTATTGCTGAGCAGTGCTTGCACAGCATCAAGGCTGTCTCTTCAACCACCATCTCGTTCCTCTCCCAAAGGCTAGGGGTGGGCAATGGCAAGAGATGGGAGGGCACAGAGGCAACTGATCAGAGGGATATCCCATTGTGATATTCCATACTGTATGAAATGTTCTGCAATAAAACCTAAGGCAGAAGAAAAGGAAGGCATTCTTTAGGAAGACATTTGTCTCCTGAAGAAAATTCTACGTGTATGGACACCCTGCTTCCCAAGAAGTGGCTGGACATCTCCTGGTGATGGGAATCTTTTTTGTTTTCCTTTGCTTCTGCACACAGACATTGCTTTTTTTTTATTAAACTGCCTTTATCTTGACCCTCAAGATTTTCATATTATTCCCTCCCCCATCCTGCTGAGGAGGGAGAGTGAGAGCAGCCAGGTGGCACAAGGACGCTGGCCAAGGTAAACCCACCACAAGCTAAAAAGACCTAAACCTGTCATCTTAGGGGAAAAAGTATAGTTCTTCTGGCTTGTGGGAAAGTGATACTGCTTTTACAGATGATAATGCTAATAGCTTAGCTGATATTAGATTTTTCATGTTTCTTCCCCCCCGGTAGCTGTCTTTTTCTGTTTGGGACTGAGGATTATGCCTGGAAAGCTTTTCTATGAAGTCTGGAAGGTAATCTCTTGGTGGTTTAGTGTTCCTTATGCAACTCCAAAGTAAATACACTTTGTTCTAAATATAATGATATAGATATG
>JAOXJK010000001.1:107236263-107257190 GCA_025774025.1 Xenus cinereus | reverse complement strand
AAAACAAATCTGTTCACATGCATGATTTATAAATCTACTTAATTCTTTTATGAAACAAGATTGATATTAGAAAAATTAAGACAATTTGAAATAGTATATACATACTATGAGTACATTAGCAATAAAAAGAATTTTTGCTCTGATTAATTTATCAGGTGATATGATACGAAGCTTAGCTTTTATGATTTGCAAACAACTAAGTACCTACTGTTTCTTGCTGCAGATGATAGTGCCTCTTGACTTGTCAGTGAACATTAAGACCTAATGCATCTCTTGGGAGAGCTACAATATAAATCACAGAACATAAAGAGCTGTTTTTCATCAGCTGAATAATAGTTCCACTGATACAGAAAATGGAATCCTTTGTATTCAATGATTTTTAAAGGTAATATCTAGTTTCAAAATTTTGCAAAAAGTCTTGTATGTGGTCTGCTGAGCAGATCCATAGCCACTGATGACAGTGGGGAGTTCCTCAAGCCTCTTCTGCTGTTTTGCTCTACAGACCTTGACGTGGTGAAAGAAGTAAGCTTGGCTCTTTTCTCCAATCTCCTATTGTTGTTCCACTGCAAAAGCTATGCTGCCTTGTCTCATGAGAGCCCAATAAGTGAAATCATTTACTGGGTAGCTGCTCTACCTAGAACTGTAAATCTCCAAGTGTATTTATGCAAGTGTTTGAGCTGCCATTAGATGGCAATTACCTTTGGCCCATATCTATCTGAGCTTGACAGAAGCTAGTGACTTAGACTTGTAAAGTCTGATCTCTCGTTACTGTTCTCTGGTGCTTTTAGTCTCTCTGATCAGATGGAAGTGTAATATCAACCACTCTGTGTATACATGATGATATTTATCATGTGTTTGAAATGTTCATAAAGCTTGGAAATGGTATTAAGAGGTAGGAAAAGTATTTAAAACTTGCTTCCATTACTTCTGATGTGAATAAACCCTGATTAAACTATTGTTTCACAACTCTGTCATTGTAGTTTATGCCAGCTTTGTAGAGTGAACAAAACTTTATTCTTAATTCTCTTCCCACTGGACCAGCATTTATGATATCACAAGCAATTATTTAGCATTTTGGTCCTGAGTTATATGACGACTTACATGAAATGCAAAAGTGATTGCACAAATCTAGCACAGATCCACAATTGAGCAAGCTTACAATGATGTATGGTTGTGGTTTGAGTCAAAGTCACTCACTGTGTTGGAATGACGGCTGGCAGTCAGATGCTTGCTCAGCTGCTCCCACTCCCTTCAAAAGGACAGGGTGAGAAAATAGGATGGAAAAGCTCATAGTTTGAGATAAAGATAGGGAGATCATTTACAAATTACCACCACTGGAAAAAACAACTCAATTTATGCAAAATTAATTTAAAAATAGGTTTGAACAGCAAAAAAACCAAAGTAAAATCAGAACAGCTTCTACCCTTGAATCTTTTGCAGGATTAACTTTACTCCTTCATCCTCAACTCCTCTACCGTCCCCACAGACACTTCTCTTTCCCACAAGTGGAGCGAATGAGATGGAAAATGGAGGGTTGTGTTCAGTCCAGAACAGTTAGGCTCTGATGCTCCTTTCTCAGAGGTCACCCTGCAACCTCCACTGCCAACACCCTGATGCCTACACAAAGTAGAGCCATCTAAAAAGCTAGAGTGTCTTAGCGGTCAGCGAGCTGCCTGGTTTCCCAGACTGTGTGAGCCATCACTGTTGGTTGCCTGACCTCTCTGTCACATGTATGAAAAAAGATAACTAAAGACTTGAGGTTTCTCTGATGGAATTTAATTTCAAATTACTTCTTGTAAGATCATTGTTGTATAGCTTTACCCACAAAGTTGTCTACATCCAATCAGCTTAAGTGAAATATATATTTGAATTGTTACAGGTGGGTAGCAGCTAAATTGATACTGGCTTAATTTCAAAACGGCAACCAATTTTCAGTTTGATAGAGCAACCAAAATTTTTATTTAATTATAGTAGTTTGGATATAGCAATAACATTTGAAGAAGAGACCATTTTCCAGAAAACTTTAAAGATTCCATTTATGCATTTATTTAGCTGTAACAATCAGATTGGTCTCTCAGCTCTCCAGAGATGGGCATATAGTCAAAGCTGGACCATCAGCCTCGAATAATCATCAGTCTCAAAAAAAACTACCTTTATGAATGACTTTATAATAGTCACTTGAAAGTGTTCTATCTATTGTATGTATTATGATTGTACTACCTAAAGAGGCAATCACTGGGAAATTGTGATTAGCATTTTTCTCAGATAAATTGTTTACACAGACCAATATTCAGTTGTTTGCTTTTACAAATGTTATTTTCTCACTGTTCTGCAACTGCTTTTGCATAGCTCGAAACAAAGAATATATAAGAACACTGTATAAAGAGATTTTTTATTCTGCTTCCACTTGCATCTTTTTTTTTTACCTCTGAAGGCATTAATATTTTTTTTCATTAAATTTTTGTTGGAATATTTTGAAATATAGTCATTAACTTCCTGTATTTATGACTGGTTGTGCCAGGTCACACATTGCTTGAAGCAGTATTTTATTACCATGCAAATTGCAGTTTCACACCAATAGCCTCTTTAAAGTCAAAGGGGAAATAAAGTTTTTAGATTAGAGTTGGACAGTTAGCATACCAAAAGGGGGTGTGTTTAGATCTTTATGAGTTTGGATGAAATTTTAAGTGGATTTCTTTCTTTAATCCCCAAGAAGATACTATGTTAGTTAAAGATTTGTTCTTCCAGGTGGTAATGCTTTCTGCAATAGTCGTTTTTCTAATTTTCCTTGATGTTGTTTTGTTTTTTCTTGCTCCACAAAAAAAATATAGGCTTGGAAGGACTGAGTCATCAGTTTGAAGTCTCTGCTGTCAAAGAAGCTGTATCGTGTTATCAATGATTAATGTTAAAATATGTCTTGATGAAACTGAGTTTGAATCTTGTTCACACAGGGGACATTCTCACTTTAATTTCTGGTCATGTACTGAAAGTAATCTTACTGATATTTATCCTTGTGCCAACAGTTCCTTAACTTTATCTCTTTATTTTCACTTGTGTCCTTGTGTTTTTATTTTGTATTTAGATGATGTAATCACATCCAATCACACCTTTGCTTTATTAGCTGAAACATGCCAAGCTCCTTTAGTAACATCATGTATGACAGGATGACCAACCTCTTTGCTTTCCTAAGAGGGTATTTTTGAACTCTGCAACAAGTTGTACCTGTTGTAATTTATATATCTTGCTGTATAAGACATTTTTGATGATCTTAGAGATAACTTGTTTTGTGGCACTTCCTGTTCTCATGGTGTTAATTCATATTCAGCATAGTTTCTTTGATCAAGAAAAACATCCATGGGGACTCACTGCTTTAATTACTGAACACTATGGGTGTGCAATGTCAGCTGGGGAAATTCGTGTAGCTACTTTAAAGAAAATCAGTTTTGATTCACAACAGCTAAGTATCTTGCCATCTACCTCATGTGCTCAAGAGCGCTGGACCATCCCAGGATTGACACCTTCCTGGCAACAGAGATATCATGACTGTCTGAGTTTTCTGATGACTTTGTTTATGCTTATATTGGTATAATGCTTTCCAGAGTTTGTATTTGTGTCTTTTTTTAATATTATGGTTATTATATACATTAATATATATGTGTATATATATTAAGGGATGCCATCCAGAGGGACCTGGACAGGCTTGAGAAGTGGGCCCGTGTGAACTCATGAAATTCAACCAGGCCAAGTGCAAGGTCCTGCACCTGGATCATGGCAATCCCAGGCAAAAATACAGGCTGGGTGGAGAATGGGTTGAAAGCAGCCCTGAGGAGAAGGACTTGTGCATGTTGGTGGATAAGAAGCTCAACATGATCCTGCAATGTATGCTGGCAGCCCAGAAAGCCAGCCACATCCTGGGCTGCATCAAAAGAAGTGTGGCCAGCAGGTCCAGTGAGGTGATTCTGCCCCTCTATTCCACTCTCATGAGACCCCACCTGGAGTACTGCATCCAGCCTTGGAATCCTCAGCACATGGACTCCATGTGAGTGTAGTGATAGGGCAAGGGGTAATGGTTTTAAACTGAAAGAGGGGAAATTTATATTAGATATTAGGAAGACATTCTTTGCTGTGAGGGTGGTGAGGCACTGAAACAGGTTGCTCACAGAAGTTGTGGATGTGACATTCCTGGAAGTGTTCAAGGCCAGGCTGGATGGGGCTTTGATCAACCTGGTCTAGCAGGAAAGGTGGTTGAAACTTGATGATCTTTAAGGTCCCTTCCAACCTAAACTATTCTATGATTCCATGATTATTTTCCTCCCCAGAACACACAGAACTTTGTGGCTTTCATGTATGCAATTTTCTTCAAACCAAGGTGAAAGAACACTAGGCCTGTTTTTGTGGTCTCAGTAATAAAGATGTGTTCTGTCATAGCTCTGCAAACCTTGAGGGGGTGTGATAAAGAGCCTAAAAAAAAGTTTAGTTAGACAAGAGTACAGTTTCCTCTAAAGCTATTGGGTAATATTGTATAGTCATAGCCAATATAAGTCTCCCTCCAAATTTAAATGCATATTGGGAGAAAGGGGGGGAGTTGGGGAAGAAAAACTCAATCAAAAAAAAAAAAAACCTAAACCAAACAAGTAATTAAAAAAAACAATGCAAACAAATACTGAAATCCAGCAAACCAGTCACAGATTATGACTTTTGAATTTACTTACTCTGCTTTCAATAGCTGGAGTGTCTAGCTGTCCTGGTTTTAGTTGGGAGAGACTTATTTCTCTTCCTAGTAGCTGCTGTGTTTTGGATTTAGTATGAGAATAATGTTGAAAATATGTATTTTTTCTGTTGTTCCTAAGTAATATTTATACTAAGTCAAGGACCTTTTTCAGGTTGCCATAGAAGCTAAGAGGAAACATAGACAGAAAATGTTGGCCAAAGGAGTATTCTGTACTGTAGACATGATACTTGGTTTATAAGTGAGGGTTGACTGGGGAACAAGGATCCACAATAGCTGCTTGGGATGAGCTGGGCAATTGATCATTTTTGGCAAGAGCAATTGTATTGCATCACTTTGTTTTGTATATTCTTTTACCATTCTTCTTCTTATTATTATTCTCTTTCATTACTCTTCTATTAAACTGCCTTTATCTCAACACATGATGTGATTTTTCCTCCTTTTTCTCCCTCTTCTCCCTACCCTATTGAGGGGGAGTTATGGGGGTGGAGCGGGAGTGAGTGAATGGCTGTGTGGTCCTACTTGCCAGTTGGGGTTAAACCAGACCACCGACTTCTATTAATGACAGTAGGAACCTCCACGCCGATGAAACTTCACAAGCAGGATTTTTTTTTTTAAAGCATTCCTGTTTACCATCAGCTATCACTGAAAGTGGTTTAATGTGTTGTAACAAGAGAAAATAAAATAAGATTTTCAAAAAAGTTCACAAACTTAAAACTTGTATCTTACTTCCTATGTTACAGTTATGAATTATGCTTTATACATCCATAACACAAAAGAAGCAATGACTTAGTTTTAAGATACCTATCCACTAAGCCAGCATATATTTCTTCCACTAACTGTACTTTCCATAGCAAAGTATTCATTCAACATGTTGTTTTATATTGTATTAAACTATATCAGAAGGGGTGCTAGGTGTTGGAAGTTCTTTTATCAGCTAGTGAAGTGACATGAAGGTGTAAAACTGATCAAAATTTCCTTTATTCTAAGTTAGCATTTGGCAAGTGCTTTCCTATTGCATTTGTAGATTAGATGGTTTGGGTTTTTGGTTTGGTTTGGGGTTTTTTTGGCTGCTCACAACTCCAGCAGTCTGTGCAGCAATTAAGTGTAGGAACAGTCTGTGTTACACTTCCCTGATCAAGAGCTGGTATGCACATGTGCAGCCTCCAAAATCCTGGATTTAATGTAAAGGTCATCCTACAAGTGTATCAGGGGATTTTATATACAAATCCTCTGCAAACACCTTGTAGATAAAAACAAAACTAAAAAAACAAACGTAGTCATGTAGCTTTCATGAATGAAACCATGTACTGAATCTTTTCTGTCTCAAAGGTAGCTCAGCACTTGAGAACCCTTGAAAGCAATGAAAATCTAAGATGGGAGGGATTTAGCACTTATAATGTGGCCTCAGAAGCTGGCCTTGAGCTGTGTAGAATATGGGTTGGTGTAGTTGCAAAGCATTAATTGGGAGAGCAAGAGGTTTCACGATGGAATATGGATATATGAGGAGATGTAATACTGTAATTAAAAAAAAAATGCAATTAAAGAATTGTGTTTGTCATGAGCACAGGATCCATCCAGGCAGGTGTAAAAAACCTGCCAGGATTATAGGTGGGAGTGCAAGTAATGCCCCAAGGCCAGCCTGTCGTGCATGCACTTTGCAGGATCACTTTCCTTTTTGCAACCTAGGACTGTATAGTGAGCAGTTCCCCAAATGCTTTCTATGTATATTAGACAAACTACAGTCACTCAGATATCATAAGAATGTGACAGAAAATTAATTTATAATGTAACCTCATTTTCTAATGGAGAAGCACAAGATCTTAGGAAACACGTTTAGCTGCTGGTGAATGAATTTAATAGCTGGCCTGAAAGAGTGTTTGGATCAAGTTTCTTTGCTTAGTAGCAAAATACACATAGAGAACTCAAGAAAAAGAAAAAATCGATAAGGGCTTGAAAGAAGAAGAAATAATAATAGGTAAAAAAAGTGTATTTTGTGTCAAATTATCTCAGTAGAAACTCCAGTCGCATGGTTCTGCAAAAAATCTGGGGCTAATTTTACAGTACTAAAATACAAGGATCATATTGATTGCTCTATTGTGTTCACATTACAAAAGAAAAAAAAAGTTATGCAAAGGAAAAGACACTTCAGCCATTCAGAAGTTTACTAGGTAATGTTTTGATGAAATACACCTGGTTCTGTAGGATTTGTTTTTTGAGGTACACAAATAATAAGAGAGTTTATTAATCTTTACTGAATTTGTCGGTTAAGGATTCCTTAATGAGTATATAGTTATAATAGAATTGTGTTCATAAAACATTTCCCCATTTGTTGCTTGTAAATTCAGTTCTCTATAATAAAGATAGAGAACAAAATTATTCATTTTGTTATATTGAGTGCAAATACCATCTGAATAAACAACTGTTTCTTCTGGAAAAAAAATGACTGAACTAGCAATGCTTCTGATGTGAACCGAGTTTTCCAAAGCCAGGCTAACTGTTAAATAAATACGTCTTTTTCTTTTTTCTTCAAGTCAGTCATTGCCTAATGAATAGACCATTAACCTTGTTAATTTAGACTCATGCTCTTAAGCTTATGCCTGGATTCTTAAATTGTTACTGTAAACCTACTGACCAACTTTCTGGAACACAAAGATTCAGAAGAAGACATAAATAACAAGTATAACTAAAGAAATCACTCTAATTAAAGGAATTGTGTTGCCTAAAAAATGATGCAAAAGAAGTTCCTTTTAAAAAAAAAATCTTTATTTTGCAATCTAATGCTAATTACAGCTGAATTCCTGAATTCAAATGTTTAAAATATGGTATAAGATTATAGTCTTTGAGTGTGTAGACATTAACTCTTGGTCTCCCCTGAAACAAGATGGGCAGAAGCTATTTTTAGAATCATAGAATGGTTACTTGGTATCCTTTCTAATCCTGCCTGTTCTTTGTAAATTACTGTGCCTAAATAAAAATGGATCATATAATCATAGAATGACTGAACAGTTAGAGTTGGGATGGACCTTAAAGATAATCTAGTTCCAACCCCCTTCCATGGGGGTCTTGGTGTCTTACTACCCTCACTATAAAAAATTTCTTCCTAATAACTTGTCTAAAATTTACCCTTTTTCGGTTACCCCTGGTCCTATCACTTCACTCCCTGGTAAATAATCCCTCACCATCTTTCCTCTAGGCCTCCTTTAGGTATCGGAAGGCTGCTATAAGGTCTCCCCAGAGCCTTCTCTTCTCCAGGCTGAGAAACCCCAGATCTCTCAGCCTGTCTTCAGAGGAGAGGTGCTCCAGCCCTCTGATCATTTTCATGGCCCTGTGCTGGACCCATTCCAACAGGTCCATGTCCTTCCTCTGTTGAGGACTCCAAAGCTGGATGGAGTCCTCTGGGTGGGGTCTCATGAGAGCAGAGTAGAGGGGTAGAACCAGCTCCTGTGACCTGCTGGTCACGCTTCTTTTGATGCAGCCCAGGATGCAGTTGGTTTTCTGGGCTGCCAGCAGCACTGCTGGCTCATGTTGAGCTTCTCATCCACAAGCACTCCTAAGTCCTTCTCCTCAGGGCTGCTCTCAATCCATTCTCTCCCCAGCCTGTACTTGTTCTTGGGATTGCCCCGACTCACGTGCAGGACCTTGCACTTGACCTTGTTGGATTTCATGTGGTTCGCACAGGACCACCTCTCAAGCCTGTTCAGGTCCCTGTGGATGGCATCCTTTACCTCCAGCGTGTTGACTGCACCACCCAGCTTGGTGTCATTGATAAACTTGCTGAGGATGCACTCAGTCCCACTGTCAATATTGCCAACAGAGATGTTGAACAGCACCGACCCCTGAGGAGCACCACTCATCACTGGTCACCACTTGACCGCAACTCTGAGTGCAGCCATCCAGACAATTCCTTATCCACCAAGTGGCCGATCTGTCAAATCCATGTCTCTCAAATTTAGAGACCAGGATGTTGTGTGGGACAGTGTCAAATGCTTTGCACAAGTCCAGGTAGATGATGTCAGTTGCTCTTCCCTTATCCACCAATGCTGTAACGCCTCTTTTGAGTAATTTTGAGTATGTTCTTGCAATAATTCCTAACTTTTTATTTATAATGCCTTGTCATGAGATGTGTAGGAATATAACCGGATCAACCTCTTTAAAAAAACAGTATGAATTTGGTTTTAGTTCAATTTCCATTCCATTACAATATATCATAGGGTTTGATCATCATTACTAGAAGAGATGAAAACTACAAAACTCATAACATATACCTGGACTTCTCAAATACAAATGTATACTTACAGCCCTTTGGAAATCTTACATGATCAGCATGGCTTTTTTATAGGTGTTGCTGGTACCTTAGTAGCCACATTTTGTGGCCGTTTTAATTAGTTGGTATGAAGTGAAAGGCCTAAATTCATGAAGACCACTTCTCTTAATCCAGAAGTCACATGCAGATTGTGTCTCCTTCACTGAAAAGATATTTTTGTGCCTGTGAATTTGTGCCAACAAATGAATTCCATATGCTTCTGGGTAGTGTCCATGGCTGCTTCGAGGTGAGGTCTTCCCACAGGTAATAGTGCATCTCTGTGGTTTGGATGGCAAAACCCACAAACACGAGAGAACTGTCATGGACCCCCATTAGATTCGTAGACCAGGCTAGTTGTGAGAACTTTAATTTTCTATCTTTTGGTTTCATTTAGTGAAGTAATAGAGCAGGATATGCCTTTTCAAAAAAGGCTTTTTAATATCAAATCCATAGTCTTGGTACTCAAATTACTTTGCTATTATTAATTGCTGATGGTGGGTTTAAAATATGTTTACAGCTTGAATCTATATTTTTAAAGGAAGCAGATACATTTTCATATTTAAAGATTAGTGCTGATGCAAAGTTATCCTCTGATTTTTTTTTTCTTTTCTTGAAAACAATGCAAAATTATTATTTACAATAAGATGATAACTCCAAACCATATTACTGAGCCACTGGATAAAAGCATATTATTTCTCTGTGTTTCAAAAAAAACCCCAAACCAACCCCAAAAAAAGCAAACTAAGAACTCCCCCACCTTATTCTTGGGCATGCTGTATTCAACTCCAGGTAGGATCATCACAAAGATCAATAATGGACTGTTATTAAAAAAATGTCTTCTTACCCTCTTAAATTCTTTAGTTCCAAAATAAACTTACCCCTATGAATAAAGAACTCACCTTTAGCAAAGAGGAAGGTGGATTGTTTCAAAAAGCAAACAGAAATTTTAATTTAAAGTATGGATTTCCTTCTCAGAATAAAAGATTTTGTTTTATAGACATTAGTAAAAAGTACAACTACATTAATTTCACTTTCTTCTTTCTGTATCCAAAAGCAGTGTTTGTGTTAGAAAATTCTCAGCTGTACACATAAAGTAAATCTATTTGCCTGTTAAACGACTTTAAATAATAAGTGCTGCAAAGATACCACTGTGCATTGATCAGTTATAGCTAATAAAATACTCTTACACTCTTAAAAGTTTATCAGTAATTGAAGAAGTGGGAAAAAAATCTGTTATTTTGGTGGGAACAAATGTAGTTAAAAGTAATACTGTTCTTGCTCTTTTTTCACCCTGAGTAATTATACTGTGTTTTTGGATTTCATACCCATAAAATTAGATGTTCAGTTTATTTTCTGTTCTTTCAAGCCTCCTTAATACAAGTTAACTGTTCTTCCTTAGTGAAGTGTAAATTCTTCAGATAGCTCAATATGATTAAATAGGACCTATACCAATTTAATTCTTTGGTATGAGTTTTTTGAGGCAGTTTTTATCCCTAAAGAAATGCATGGGAACAGCTATTCAGAAACAGGGGAATTGTTGCTATCAGAAATATTGACACTTTTTCATTAAATAGTACTCAAGAATTTGGTGCCTACAGAGTAATGTGTGGCCATATTCTGAATCTGAAACATGACACAAATTCAGCTCAGATCCAAATCTAAACACTATTTCCTTGTCTACATTTTCCATTATGTTGTCTTAAGACTCTCTTGAATATATGTAATTGAGATTGTCAGCTCTGATTTTCTTATGACCTGAAAAGAAAACAAAATTGAAGTCAGTGAGTGGAAACCAATATGATATGTGCCTGCCCTGTTTTCAGCTAGATGTATTTACTCAGCCTTTTGCTGTTTCAGAAAACTCTCAAGCATCTTGGTCAAGCGGAAACCCCTTGCATCAGCTCTTGTTAGAAGTTATCTTCCTAAACCAGACAGTCTGTTCATCCAGACTGCGCTGACAGCATTTTTTACTCTCCTTATAGTGGCTACTACAAGGATGTATTTCTGTACTTTAATGTCACTTCTACAATTTTAAGTACCATGTTATCATAAAGACAGATATTATGAGTCCTTCATGGAAACTGACTCTTTCTAAATGCATGCCATGTTGTTATATTTTGAGGATAATTATAAGACTTGGAAGTCAGTCTTGGAATTGAAAAGACTTAAATGTTCTTCTTTCTCAAGTTCTAGAAGAATTTTGCTAGCAGACCTGCAGAACTGTAGATAGTGCCAAGCAGATCATTCATCTAAGTATTTTGGTAAGTAGCTGGCGAAACATCAAAATGAAACCCTAGTTTTAGAGTTATAGATTCAGTTTTAAAGTATGTGGAAGGCAAATATTAACATCGGCACAGTTCGGTGTATAAAATTCTGAAACTTACCAATGAGTGCTATAATTTTAGGTTGCCTAATATTCAAAGTTGAATGTAAGCACTTTATCTATTAGTTTGGATTAGACATGCAACTGGAGCTTAAATTAGAGCTGTTTCTGAATGCATACAGCTTGTTTATAAGTTTGCTGCAAATTCATCTCTAAATAAAATATATGCCAGTTCTACTGCACACGAATGTCATGGTGTCAGACCTTTTGGTAAATATCTATATTAATATGAGACTCCTAAAAATTTTTAATATATTCTAAGATTAAGAGCCAAGGACATCATGTAAAACTTTTTACAATAACAATTCGTTCTCTTTTTGAGCTTAAATGTTTTAATATTATTTACTTATATTATTTATAATAAAGTAAAAGTGAAAACACCACCAGTCAAGTATGATCGTTCCTCACGCTTCTTCAATATTTTTCTTTTATTTCCTTTTTTTACTTCCAAAGCCTTTTCCTGGAGAGTCATGCTTGCATATTTTCTAGAAATGGAACACAATTTTATTCTAAACTGATCCTTTCTGTCAGATGCTTTAGCTAATCAGTGTCACTCATTACTGCTCTTGTCTTCTGATGCTGAACTACTCAAGGGCTCGGATATCACAGTTTGACAACTCAGGTGTGTAATAATGAGACTATATGCTCCATTTCTAAAAATGACTTTGAATCTTCAGTCCTTCAGTCTATGGCATGAATCAGCCTCAATAAGTTAAAACATTTTTGCTTTTTTTTTTTTTTTCCCCACTGAGATTATATGTTTAAGGTAATCAGTATTCACTTCTGTCTTATGGGGACAAGTTTTTGTTAGGCTGAGCAAGCCTAGCTGATGTATTGCTATTATAAGTTAGAGATAAATTTAATTCCATTAGAGGTTTTGTGAGAATTTACTGTTTATTTAATAATTCAAGCTGCAGTTGCCTTTGTTTGAGACAGTTGGGGAGCATACTAGCATTTTGGGGGAGAAATAAAATAATGTATTAGAAAAATCACCTTTCTTTGAAATTATTAATCTTTCCAAAGCTGCGAGTTATGGCCACCAACAACGCTATCACCAGCAGGAATGGAGTTCCACAGAGAGTACTGTAGTAAAAGACAAGACTTTCTACAGTGATTTTATAACAGTCAATTTCTGCTTGTTCTGTATAAAAATGCAACAATCTTCTTTCCATGCTCATTCAAATTCATACTACATTGCACCCAGCTTCACTGTAATACATAAATAGTCGTATATAGCTTTGTCCTAAATCCTGTCAGATGAAAAGAGCTGAATTCTAAATAAACAGTGCATTTTATTTAATATTTAGATTTAGGATCAAATGTTAATTGATAACATATCCTGCTGATTAAATTAGATATATCCTGTTTAAAATTTGGTAGATTTACTATAAAGACTAATCTCATATGAACCCAGTAAAGTTGTCTCAGCTGATTTAATGATGAATGACTATGGCTTAGACTCAGGAATGCATATTCTTTTCTTTACTCAGTCTTTCATTATAAATTAATACATACAGGCCTTTTTAGAAAATTACCTTTTTCTTCCTAGGTAGCATATCAATTGCAATAATGTTGTTTTTTTAATGTATGATCTTTCTAGAATACTTAAGTACACCTCAAATTTTTGCTAGCATTGTACTTCTGATCTTTTAACGAATAAACTCAATAATACTTAAGAAGAACTGCACTTCTGCTAGTAGTAGCAGTAGAATTTGTAAGAGCTCTTTGGTTTGTAGTCCTGTATCAAGAATTACACTTTTAAGAGTGCAAAACTACTGCAACTTGAACTGATGACTTTTTCTGAAGGTGAAAGGATAATTTTAACTCAACATATTTTTCTAACACTATAATAAATGATTAATGAATAATTGTTTTAATAATAATAGCTTTTATTTAAAAGTTATATCAAGACGTATGAAGATCATTATAAATTAGTGTCATCTGATACTACAAAGATTCATACACTGTTATCACCTGTCACTTAGCCAACATGTATCCTTCACTGCTTAAAATATTTTCTGTATTTTTATAAATGCCTTTGTATTGTACCTCATTTGTCTTTGATTCCAAATTCCTCATGTTTCTTCAAGTGATTTTGCTTTCATAGAAGCCCTCTCTCTAGTTGTTTGAAAGTAAATTCATCTGTGTTTTTTTTATTCTCTGCATGGTTTACATTTTTGGATAATCTTTTGGGGTTTTGGTTTGGTTTGGTTTATTTTGGTTTTTTTTACCACATCATTGTTTATACTTTGTCTAACTTCTAACAAATCTGTCATACGTTGGCTCTATGTCACTCATGCATCAGAAGGTTATGACTATTATTGGGGAAAAATGACAGAAACCACATGGTAGGAAAACATCTGTATTTCTTCTCATTACAATGAGAGAGAAAGAGTGACTGGTCCTGCAATGACCTCAGTGAATCACTATTCATCAGAAAAGCTAGTATGCAGAGAGCCAATATTTAATGTTCTCATTATCTTACAATACAATATATACCATATTCCACTTAATTAGACTAGCTGCTTTACTGGGATGTCTCCCAGGGATATCTGCTGACTTAGTCCAGTGAGTGATAGTGAATAGCAGTAGCTGAGGCTTAATTGGAACACTGTTATCATAAATCTCTCACTCCCTTTTTATTTTAGCAGGGACCGCTATGACTAATACCACCTGATTAAACAGTGCTTAATTAGGTGTTGAAAATTATGATGATTTTATACTCAATGCAGTAGGTGCCAAATAGTAATGATAAGAAAAACCCTTATCAGGCAAAGAGCCTGCAACTGGTGGGAACAAGCTGTGTTCATGATATTTTAATTACAGCAATCTTCTCCTTGAAATTAAAAGTTCTGAGTAGGTGTTGGATGTGACAGTATTAAAGATTAGTAATTGAGGCTTCAGGTTCATGCTTTAAGCCAACGGAATTGGTGTACAGAATATACCAGTTACTTTTTTCTCCCTCTGTGAGTGGTGCAGAAGAAAAGATAACTCAGAAGGTTCAGTGTTTTTCAGTTTGACCAGAATATATTTAATAGGTACAATGTTGTAAACTCACTTTTGTGAAAACTGAAGGTTGTATACCAGAGCTGAATGTAATGTTTAGTATGTAGATGTTAATAGCATAATGTAATGATGAGACCCAGAGAAAGAATTTTTTGTATTAAAAAGTATATATATTTTGCTCATATGTCCTCTGAAGTATTTCTATGAAAAGCTGGTGGTTTGGGTGTTTTTTAACTGTTAAAAAAATACTTCATATTTTCAAAGTGAAAAGTACACTGGAAAATTGAGAATAGGATTAGTACTGAAATTAATACAGACACAAAATAACAGTGTCTGCAGTTCCTGAAAACTTTGTATCATTCCTCATATTCAGAGTTTGCTACAAACAATCATAGCAAATGGTTTACTTGCTCATAATTTACATTTGATAACTTTCTTAAAGTTTTAAGTGGAATATTGAAACATTACAGGAAAAAAATAATATAGTTTTACTTCAGATATTTCTAACAGAGCAGGGGAAACTATTTTTGCTTTTTAATAGATTAATGATTGTTAGCAGGAATCCAGGAGTTAAATATTGCAAACACGACTCCAGGTGTAATTTCTTTGCTTGCTGTGGCAGATTTATAATATCTGGTTAGGACCACTGATACTTCTGAAGTGATGAAGCTTACTTTCAGTAAGCCCTAAAAAAATTGTCAGGAATTCACTATAGAAGAAATCACACGTTTGGATCAAGTTTTTCATGAATTGGAAAGTAATATAGTATGATGATGTAACTCCTTACAGTAAAGGAATAAAAGAAAGGCTTTACCCCTTGAGCTTTCTTAAAGCAACAGCCAACTCAAAGTAAATGAATGACTTAAAAATTCATGCATTTTCAGTGTTATTCTCTATGATATAATGGAGCTGCAGTTTTAGTATGTCAATCCATGGTTTAACTCTGCTCCTATTTTAGTTTTGAGAATTTATGTCCATTATTTTGTAAGTAGGAAAAATCTAACTGCAGTGAAACAGACTCAAATTTGCTATATGCTGATTACAGCAGCTGTGTGTTATTATGCATGGCATAAACATACTGTCCCACCTCTGGGTACTGAGTTAACCAGCATCCAGTCAACACAAACTTCCGTATCTCTCAGTGTAATCAGAGAAGGGAATGGGAAGAAAGGCCGAGACAGGGTACAAGATGCCTCTTACCAGAAAAGTGCCTGGTGACAGTGTGACAGAGGCAGCCTGCCACGGTGGATTTGTGAAGGAAGATTGTATAAGGAGACTGGTAGCAGACAGATTCAAAGGAAGGCAGTTTGGGTGTGGTATTTATGTCATTGCTAAGGAGGTAATTATTAGGTACTGCATGCTGCCAAGAGAGCACATACCCTGCTGTCCTACTCTAGTCCTCATCTAGTTTCTGGGGGCTGAAACTGGATAACTTTTGGGTTGTAATTCAGCAATTGTATCAATAGGTTTTCTGACTCAAAAGAATAAAATTCTTGGATAAATAAGAAAATACATGTTGATTATCAATGTGTAAGTCCTCTCTTGCAAAATAATTTTTGAAGCAGATATTAGCAAAGGCAAGAAAAATGTTTCAGATGTTTTTGCTATGTTGCTTGCCACAGAAAATCTCAGCATAAATGCTGCCAGGAAGCTGGTTAGAATGATGTTGTCTCCAGAGCTGTCTCAATGAAGTGGGGGAACGCCAACTTTTGGAGTTGCAAGAGTCTCATTAATTTGTGTATGTATGCATATGTACATTATTCATACATTTACACATATGATAATTTAAAACAGTTAGGGTATACAGCAGCTAATGAAGCATTCAAGCAACATTTTGTACTGAAGTCCAAAAAAAGTTTGATGCTAGCTTGAAAGTGATCTCTTCGTCCATTGTCTTTGGAGTACCTAAATATATTACAGAATGCCGTTCCAGTTCTGTGGACCTTGTGCTTTTTAAATACACATCATATTTTAGTAGACGTTAAGAAAGAGAGCATACAATTTTAACCATAAAACGTATTTTTCTTTACTTTTCACCTCAAAAGATTAAAATAATTTAGTTTAAAAATAAAAATCAGAAGGGGAAGAGAATTTTGAAGAAATAGCTTATTATTCTTCAGTGAGAAGAAAAAGGTGCCTTTAATAAGTCTTAGTCTTAATAATTCTCTAGTTATTTCAGAGTTGGCCTATAAGATCTTGTAAAAGTGAACAAAGCACTATGTTGTTTTTCTGACTTTGTAAAAAGGTCATAGAGTACCAGGACTCTAACTTTTTTTTCTAGTTAATACCCTTTACCGAAATCAGAATTCCATAACCAGCAGATTTTCTTCCTATGTCACTATTTATATACTTTGTGTCTTTACAGTGGTGTGGTAATAACGAGTATTAAGCTATTAAGACAGGCACCACTGAGAAGAGCCTGACTGCATCCTCTTGACACCTGCCCTTTAGATATTTATAAGCATTGATAAGATCCTCTCTCAGTCTTCATTTCTCCAGGTTAAACTGTCCCAGGTCTCTAGCCTTTCCTCATAAGAGAGGTGCTCTATTCCCTTGATCGTCTTTGTAGCCCTCCACTGGCCTCTTCCCCATAGTTCCCAGTCCTTCTTCAACTGGGGAGCCCAGAACTGGACACAGTACTCCACCTCAAGAGGGCAGAGTAGCGGGGGAGGATGAACTCCCTTGACCTGCCAGCCATGCTCTTTTTAATGCACCCCAAAGCTCAATTTAAATTTGTAGCTTGTACTGTGCAAAGGTGTTTGCATTTATTTGAATGAAAACTTTTTCATAAGGATTATTTATGTTTCTACTAAGCCTACAACTATTTTTTCTTTTTAAGGAAAAATATCAGACAAATATCGGACCAAATTTCATCACTGGAAGAAATAATGCAAATTTCACAAAGTGCATGTCAAATTAGTGCATGACAAAAAAATTAAACCTTATAATTCTAATACATAGCAAATGCCATAACAAATGTAGGTTTTGAAAGGTAATATTTTTTTAATGTGTCCTTGGCTGTTCATTAGCTATTGTTTTGATCCTCCTATCTTCTCTACTTGTTGCCGTCACAAAAATTCTCTCTACCAATAAGCAGAAATAATTTTCTGCCTTTTTTTTTCTGTTTTAATATTAGTGTTTCTGCAGTGATGTTTTCTTTTTAAAGGAAAGTAATTTTATTAAGAGATTTGAATGAAAATCTTTTGGATAGGAGAAAATACACAGTATTGCACTTGAGAAAAAGTTTGAAAACTGAAAACTGGTGAATTAAGGAAGGGAGAAAGCACCTGGTATCTGGAAAATGACTATACATCTCAGCACCAAGCTGAGTTGTGCAGTTGATACAATAGAGGGAAGAGGGACTTTGACAGACTTAAGAAGTGGGCCCATGCAAACCTCAAGAAGTTCAACAAGGTCAAATGTTAAGGTCCTGCACCTGGGTTGGGGCAACCTGCAGCAGTGCACATTGGGGGATGAAAGGATTGAGAGCAATGCTGAAGAGAAGGACTTGGAGATACTGGTGGACAAAACATTGGACATGATCCAGCAATGTGCACGTGCAGCCCAGAAAACCAATGCTACCCTGGGCTGTATCAAAAGAAGTGTGGCCAGCAGGTCAAGGGAGGCAATTCTCTCTCTCTGCTCCACTTCCATGAGACTCCACCTGGGGTATTGCTTCCATCTCTAGGGTCTCCAGCACAAGAAAGACTTGGACCTGTTAAACTGGGTCCAGATGAGGGACACAAAAATTATCAGAGGGATGGAACACCTCTCCTATAAAGAAAGGCTGAGAGAGTTGGGGTTGTTGAGCCTACAGAAGAGAAGGCTCTGGGGACACCTTATTGCAACATTTCAATATATAAAGGGAACTTATATGATAGATGGAGGTAGACTTTTATAAAAAGTCTGTACTGATAGGAACAAAGGGTAATGGTTTTACATTAAAAGAGGGTAGTTTTACATTAGATGTAAGGAAGAAAATTTTTTTTATTATGAGGGTGGTGTGAAACTGGAACAGTTTGCCCAGAGAAATTATGGATGCCCCATCACTAAAAGCGTTCACAGCCAGGTTGGACAGAGCTCTGAGCAATCTCATCTAATAGAAGATCAGGCATGGTGAGGTCCCTTCTAGTCCTCTATGATCTCCAGTAGGTTTTGTATCTGAAAAATGTTTCTGAATATCTTTACTTAATTTCTAAGAGAATAAAGTATGAGAATAAAATAGTTGTGAGCAGAGAAAAAGGTGCAGGAGAACGCAGGGGGAAGCAATATTTTTGAATAACACTTTCTGCTTAGTGAATAATAATGTTTTTCATATGGCTTGTGTAAAAGCCAGTCCCACCACTGTAGCCAAGAAATTTTAAAGGGTAGCTTACCACACCTCAACAGTGCGAGTACAGACCTATGCAAGCCTCACAAGTGTAATGCAGAGGTGAAATCCTGATTTGTTAGCTCCCATATAAAGTTAATGTATCTGTAATGAATAACAGTAGTGTGAACCTGTAGTTGCAAGCCTGCTCTTAAATCAGGTGGATTTAGCATCCATTTATATGAGCCCAGAGGTCTCTGTTCTCTATTCAGTGCATAGAATGGACATGCTCTTGATGCCTTTTATCAAGGAAAGAATTAGTAGGGGTACTTCTTGCTGTATGGATGCAGGTGCTTAAGCTTCCACAGGAGCCAAACTGTGTAATCATGCCTGCCTATTTACGAGTTCCCATTTGCTTCTGTAAGTGACTTATCTACTTACTGTACTGACTGCTGTGAACCTGACTTTGAAGCACTTAATTGCATCTATATGTTGTGCCACAAGTTAATATTGGGGATTTCACTCAAGGACTAAGGTGTTTAGAAGTCAAGTTTTGACATGCTCAAATACTCTCCTGGATCCCGCATTCAAACCCTTTTTCAAAATAGGACTTTTAGCTCCAGGAGTGTTAAATATTTTTCTGTTGTAAGTGTCCTAGAAAAGCCCAGTATCACAATGTTTTTTTATTCCATGAAGCTGTACAGAATCATGGACAACTGATATAGTAGGATGGGTTGTTTTCTGGATTTTAGTAAGATATTTCATTTTTCAGCTGCTTACTGAATCATTAAACTTTGTGACTGAGTAGGCGTAGGCCAGAATATTCACTGAAGAAACCTTTGAATTTTCAGTCTTTCAGTCTTTGCTTTCACTTCCAGAAGATTCATTATCACCAAGTTCTTATGCAGATGCTTGGCAAAGTTGATCTTTCAGTCAAAAACACAGTGAGCTTATATTGCCTGAAATTAATTTGAATTATATCTATACTTCTGTAATAAAAAGAATTGACACCTAAATGGGTAATAAGAAAGACGTATTAAAAGTTAAAAACTAGCTTTTCTGTAACCTGAAGATTTACAGCATAAGAATATCTACTATTATAATATGAATTTGTAAAATATATATTTAATATGGCTGTATTTTGCATTTGGTAGGATCTAAGAAATACATACAGTTGAATAAATAGCACATTATAGATCTATTCTGCTTTTTAATTTCATGAGAATTCCATTTTAAAGTGCAATAATCCAAAGGTCAGCCACAGACGATAAGTATGTTAGTAGCAATTGCACCACATTATTAACTCAAATTTACTACAGCTTTTAAAGCTTGTCTTAATGTCAAGCATAGTGCTGGAGAACTAATAATACTAATTGAATTATGATTCTAAAGTAATTAGACTTTCAGGATAAACAACATTATTTTGTGTATGTATGACTGTGTTGCTGGAGATGGTAAGCTCTACTTCATTAATTAATAAAGAACCCATATGTTCGGTTTTCAGTGGTGCTGGAGGCTGAAGTATTTTGTTTATCAAGGGATAAATCTTTTATAATGGTTTACCTCTGAAAGCAGATGAAGGATATGCATCACTTTTGTGACTTCCTTCATCCACAAGACATTTTTTAATTATAATTTCATATCAGCATTTGTATACAATGTCTAATACAAAACGTGAATAGAAAGTAGATTAAACTATTTTAGCAAGCTGAGTAGTTGTTCAGTAATATTTGAGGTTCATCTTGAATTAAATTAAAATGTTGAGGCCAAATCATCAGTCAACAATTTAAATTGATATTCCATCACTAGAAGTTCCTATACTGTGTGACTCAGATAAACTATACTTAAGAGAGGAACTAGTCAAAACTAATGACTAATAAACTCCCCCTCTTCATATTGTTTTTGTTGTCACTTAAACTGAAAGTTTCTGAATTTGGCTGAAACTTTTGATGAAGATACTTTCAGATTTCTATCAGCTCCTGATAGATAAAATTATGAGTATGTATTATCTCCTGATTAGTTTGGGGTTTTTTTAATCTTCAAAAAAAATCTTACACACACACAGAGGTCTACTTGTCCTTGGTAATAAACAGGTTTCCCAGATCAGGCAGTAGAATTGGAGGGGAGAGGGGCCCAAGAGGGCTGGTTGGTATTCAAGGATCGCCTCCTCCAAGCTCAGGAGAGGTGCATCCCA
>JAOXJK010000001.1:107211451-107229551 GCA_025774025.1 Xenus cinereus | reverse complement strand
GGGAAAAAAAAAAGCATTTGGAATACCTTTTAATATTTTTTTTCTTGTTTTTTTTTTTTCTCCAAAATAAATCTTGGCAAGCAGACAAAAAGCAAAACCAAAGCAAAACCTCAGAAGAGAACAAATCTGTCAGATTCCTTGATGTTTACTGCAAGGGAAGATTAATTATTTTTCATGTATACTAAATCATGCTAGTCATATAGCAAAGAGTATACATCCACATAATCCCCCTACTTCTGGGTCTACCAAGTCTGTAAAAAAATTCCTTCCCTGCCCCCCCCAGCAGGTTTGAGTATTATACTTTTCAGTCTCCCACATAAGTCATAACACCGAAATAGCGCTAGTCCTTGATATAGTACTACTATATGTATAACCTCGATAAGGTACTCATAGAGACTGAGGTCTGTATACTTCTAAACTTTCCAAAATGAGCAAGTACACTGAACAAGCCTCATCCTCTACATTATTTTACAAAACCATTATAATCCTGAGCCTAGTGCTGCAATGAAAATGGAAGAAAGTTATGCTCTGTTTTCTGGGTATAGTATTCTTAAGAGGGTCTAAGTTGACTTCTGCTCTCTTTTCACTCATTTGACTCAGAACTACAGTTTTATTTTCCCATTTAAACAGTAGGGCACAAAGCTATGAAGTTAGTTTAGGTTTCAATGTCTTCTTAAATTGCCTCTTTAGAAAGTCTGAAAGTACTTATCCACTTTCATGGATACTTTGCAGGTTAAAATGTCCATACACTGAGATCAAAGTAGAAAGTTTATTCTGACCTGAGGATGTCTTACAAGTATTCTGTCAGTTTCCTCCTGTTGAAATAAAGTGCGTATTGAGTTACGAATGTCAGTCTATTTTTGCTGTTATGGAAGAGATGAAGTTTTTGACTTAGCAATAGTCCACAGAAAAGGAGGTGTTTGGATTATAAAATACATATCTTGAACTTTACGTAGAAAGATGGTAGAAACTAGTGAAGAACCTGGAGACCAGGGATATATCATCAACTGTGAAAGGATAGATGAAAGTAGGGCAGGGGCTGTTGAAGTTCTTAACCAGCATGTATTATGCAATTCTGTAGTGGAGGGTTCTATATAAGAAAAGGCATTTTGAAATGTAGGTGGTAAGCTGAAGCCTGTTTAATAGCTTTTATTCACTGTGTACCTTGTCAAAGATTTGAAAGATAAATATCAAAAAAGTCAAAGGAGATGAAGCACTTGTAAGAACTTTCTTTTTTCAATGAAACACTGAAAAGCTTTGAACCCTTCCTTTTATTTTTTTTTTTCTGTTTCCATTTCAGTTATATCAGGTAATGAAGATAGAAAAGGCAGGCTTGAGTTTTGAGTCTGAAGTAAGCTAGAATTTCATTTGGAAAGCTATGAAAATTATAAGATAAAGCCTAACAATGAAGTGATGTTTTCTGTGAATTTATTCTTGAATTTTCTTTCTGTAGTGGCAAGTAAAGCAGCCTTTTCGCATAACTGTGGCAGATATCACCATCCTTCTGCAACCCTAAGCCACCACTTACAGAACCCTTTACTCACAGATGAAGCTGTCCGAGTTGCCACCTATCTCTCATCTTCCTGGCAGTTTGTCCTCTGCATCAGACAAAGCAAAATCTCCTATGAGATATTTTAAATACCTCAGAACTCCAAATCAAACAAAATTTCTTACCAAGATACTTCAATAATTTTTTGACTGGCTGGAGGAAGGTGGAGGGGGGTGAAGAAGCAGAGGTAATATATCTATATTGTGTGTAATGGTTTATTATACTTTTGTTATATTTCAGTTTTCTGCGTGGACTTTTTAATTAATTCTTTGGAAAGTTGTTTATCTGGCATTTTCTTCCTACACAGTTATTACCAATGCTTCTACACTATTAATTATGGGTTAAGCGTAATATTCTGGAAGGGGTTTATTGAGAAAAATAATTTTTTTCATCAAACAAGACTAAAGTTTATGTATCCTAGATAAAAGACATGCAATTTCCTGTGAAAAGCCTTGTGCTTTTGAAATGGAAACTTTTTTCATATTCATGTTTTTTTCTCCTGCAAGTATCTGTTTAGCTATTTAAGAAAATAACCAGATCATCACCTTTAAAATGAAAAAAATAATTTTTTCACCTTTCATTTTCCTTTCTGAAAATCCCTTTTTGTCATATTTGCTCCATGTTTTTGGGCAATGAAGTTTGTATTTTCCTGCAAATAAATTACTATTTAAAAATACCTCATAGTTATTTTGATATATACAGGGTTTTTTTGGCAGATTTTAGAAAGCTCAGGTGGGCTGTAGATTGAGCATGAAAAACATCTATTCACAGGTTTGTGGCAGTCTGTATTCTTTATTTGATGGTTTTGCAGACTTGTGTGTGTGTGTGAAATATAGAACTTCTTGTAATGAAAGCATCCTTTGGTTGTTCTGTCAATTACATGCATCCTCTTTCAATCTTAGCTGTTTGTTTAGCAGAAATTTTAGGGCTTGTTTTTTCTGTATAAAAACTTTCTTGGGATGAGCAGTCTGCTCTGGCACACCTTCAAAGACAATTATCTTCCTCGTTCCCATCCTATTTAACCCCTGGAATACCACCTCCCCTCTGCACATTTCACACTATGCAAACCTTACACTATGCAGACAGCTCAATGCAAAATTAGTTACTGTTAGAAACAGAGAAATGGCAATGATGACTCATAGTCTCTCAAATACCTGACTACTCTTTTTCAGGACACAAAAGTATAAGTGTGCTTATATTCTGAGAATATCTGAAATGATTCAATGAAAGTACAACATTCTCATAAACCATGGTTATGAAACAACAAGCATTTCTATAATCCTTTTATTAGTTACGTATTTTTAACTTTCATATTTAATGTGCCCTTTTAGATTTTTAAATTTTATTGACTATTAATTTTTAATATATTTTTGATAAATACAGTTTTTATCAGATTCTGTTCACATGCATTGGCAATTTTGAAGGGAATTATTTATGGCTCCTTTAGTCCACACTTAAATAGCTTTGCGGCATCATTATTGTTGTAGCTTTTGCACCAGCTTAATATGGAGAATTTACTTTATTTCTGGACTGATTTAATAAATACTATTACTACCAAAAGTGCCTAGAAAAGATGTTTCTATTCACATAGTGAACTGATGTGGCAGTACTGATATGCCTGTCTGTTTTGGTTATATTTGAATGTTCACTTCTGTCTGAAAAGACAACAAAGCAAAGATAGGTAAGAAAGTGGCAAGAACTGATTATGTAGCTTCTCTAAGGGAAGGTCACAAAAAGTTGTAACACATTTGTAGTCCATGCGTTATTTACTTAATTCTCTTTAATTTTCTGAATACAGTTGCTTAGTACTTTTAATTGTAAGGAGCTCCTGCTACCTTCAAATTTCTTCTGTTTTATTGTGAGGACTCATGTACCTTCACATCTGACTAGATGAGTGGGAGCTTGTGACTTGACAACATGTTACTAGCATTGGCCTGTTTCAGCAATTATCTGACAGACAGGAAGTAACCTGAGGCAAAAGGGAATTTTTAAGTTGAGCAAATAAAGAAATTTTGTATTGCTGCATATTTCCTGTAAACATACAAAAGATCACTGGTGATACCAGTGAATTGACATCTTATTTTTCCGTATTCAATAGTTTGCCAGTAAATTAAGGAAAAAAACCTTACACCTTTCTGTTCTATTTGTCAGTCATCAGAGGATTTGATCCTTCTTTTTCAGACTTCACATCACCTGCTGTAATACACAGGCAACCACTGCTGGAAGGATCTAAAGGCTTTCTCTGTCTGCCTACAAGCAAACTTTTCCTCTTACAAATTAACAGCTATTTTGCGATTTTCATTATTATCTTCCTTAGGCCACCTGTTGCCAATCTCATTTAATACCCACTCAACTACACATGGAATATGGGCAAAAAACCTTCAAAGAGCTTGACAGTTGTCTGTCAATGTAATCTTAGACTTGGTAATGATTACGTGAAACCAAAACCCGGAAAGTAAGCAATTACATAGGATGTAAGAAACATTAGTTAAGGGGGTGTCTATCTGTGCATACCTCTGTATGTCTCTATATATGTAATATCTATCTATAAATCACAAGTTTCCATTCTCCATACTCTATCTCTTGCTTTTGACAGATTGTCACTTTGGTTACAGCCACAGTGACAGATACTTTGTAATTAGCTAGTGACATTTCCTAGTATTTCAGAAATCTAAGGCATTAGAATGACTTTCACCTTACCTGAAAATGCTGGATATGTGACTTTTGTTGTGAATTTTAAGGCTGGTTTAAACTGTGTTAAAGGGTGTTGGGAAGTAATTTCTGGCATGTGGTGAGTTTAGGTGTGAAGTAGATGTTCCTTGAAAAACACCCACTGTTTTTCTGTGAAGTACTTCCCAGTACTTCCCTTCACAGTCTGCTTTCAGACTAAAATGAGCCACGTGTTTGTCTTCTCCAAACTTTGATTATTTCAATCCACGTTATAGCAGAGTGAATTTCCTGAAAAAGGCTTAGACAGTAAAGGATATCTCTTTTCTTGCAGAGCAAAACATTGAGTGTCAAAGGTCAGTTCTTCTATACAGAAACCTTTAGGATGCCTCATTAATTGAACAAAAGAAGGAGCATGTCACCAGGCATATGACTAGAAACAAAATTCCATAATTAACAAGACATTTTTTATTTTCCAAGTATTTAGTATTTATCCTCTCCCTTTCTAAATTTTTTTACTGTGGGGAAAGTGTTTAAGAGATGATTCATATAAACTATATCTTTATTAATGTATCTTGAAGATTTACTCAGCAAGAAATAAAGCATTGCAGACTGTCATTGCTTTTTTATCGCTTCCACTTGTTTGAAGGTTGCCATTAAATTTTCCTGTTCAAGCTGTGTATTTGTTAGCCAGTAGTCCTCTGGGTGTTATGCTGGTTGCATACACCTCTACTTATCTTTGTATTTGAAATTCACCCAGCAAGAACTGCTTTCCAGCACTTTCTGGTTTTAGCCCAATTTTCCATCTGCCCTGTCAAGCTGAGTGGCTGCATAAACAATGATATGTTTTCCCAGCTTGGCTTTGATTCTCAATTAAAACACAAATACAAGGCAAAAAGCATACTTATTCATTTTTATGTATCTTGAATGTTCATGCACTCAAAGTACAAATTTTCTATACAGTTTCCTACAAGTAGGCAAATATAAAATATCAGTTCCTGTAGTTTCTGAAGTTGCATAACTTCATAAATCTGAAATTGTAGACTGAAGATGTTGATAAAGGTTGGCAGGACCAGCCAACCAATATATATGTGTGCTTTTTTTTTTTTTCCCAAAAAAATCTTTCCACAGGAAAGAAGAACCAGGGGAGTTGTAGATTTGCAAAAACCTGCAATTGATAAAGGAATATTTTGTCCAAATGTACAATTTCAAATTGCATTATTTGAAGAAATAATGACTTTTTTTTTTTGCTTTTAAATTTTTTTACTCAGTGTGTTCTATTAAAAGGGAGAGATTTTAAAGAGAAGTATAAATATTTACTTTTTGCCACTTTTTCTACTGTCATTGGCTGTTTGGAAATATGAAGCAAAATTAAAATGAAAGAAGAATTCAAGCATGAAAATGTGACTGCCACTTCTGTTTGGCAAGTTAAGGGCAACTTTCATTATCTCCTTGGTTGATATTGAATATTGCAATTATTCTTGATAGTTCACAAGTTATAAACTTTCCAGATTTTGATCTGCTATTCACCTCGGGAGTCTTAGCTAGAAACCACTTGAGAACACCCAACTTCAGAGTCAGTCACTAGGAAAGGTGGTGCTGTCAGGACCACGCAGAGCAATTGAAAGGGCTGATTGAGAGAGGTGCTCTTTGGGCAATAAGCAGTCTACCTGTCACTCAGCATGACCATAGCTGCCAGGAGTGCCAGGAGTGCATCACAGATGAGCTTGTTGGCAATCAGAGACGTGTCAGAGCTCTTCAAAGCAGGCCAGTTGCACGCAGAGCCTGTTACAAGTAGTGTAGCAGCCCCGTAGGGGCATGTGGTAAATATAATTGCTAAAAAAATGGTGGGGTACGGAGGCTAGTACTGAGATCAGTGGTGATTAGATACTGCTGGATTGCACAATATGGCAGGAAGCTAATCCTTCAAACCTCTGTGAGTGTATTAGCCCATGCTGGTTGGTGTCAGGTCAGTAATATATTTACTCTTTACATTGTCACTTTAACAGAGATATCACATTTTCCTAAAAATATAGGAAGGGAAAAAAAACCCCAGCCCTTGCCTACAGTGTATTGATTTCAATAAATCATTTCTCTATGAAAAAAATACAACAGTAGTTGCCATCTGGAAGTGTTTAAAAAATACATCTTTCAACTACTTCAGTGTGGAAGGAGAATGAGAGATGTTTGGATGCTACAATTTTTTCTCTGCTGTGCAATCTCATGCATAGATTACATAATATTCAAGAAGAACTGGAACAGGAATAGGAACTTTTCCTTCAACAGAGACATCAGTAACAATCGTTAGTTTCCTATTCACACAAAGATAGTAGAATTAGTTTGATTTGGTGTGGATGAGGCTTGCACCAAAGGCATGGCACAAAAACCTAGTTGCTAAGCGAGCAATTTGTGGTGTAAGTAAATAAATAAGCTTCTTGTGATTATCAGTTGAGTGAATGGTCATTGTTTGCAATGATTAAAGCACTGAATGATGTTTGACTTTTAGTCATTAAGAATTTAGATTTTTTTGCTTTTTTTAGGATCAACTTGCTTAATGCATTTGGTAGCTTTTGCGTTGCAATGGTAGAAACCTGTTCTTTGTGTAATTTATTTGGCTTGAATTTTCTGCAAGGTCTTTGTGACAACCTCAGAAAGAGAGGCATTATGGATGCTTTTTAGAGGTGCAAAATGGATTTCAGGAAACTTTCCTAAAGGAGAAAGTTATTGGGGTTTTGGTTGAAGTTAGAAAACAATTCTTTTCCAGTCACAACTACCATGACTGTGCCTGTAACATCTTACATCATTTTCAGATATTGAAATCTAATTTTCTTCACATTTTCTATCACTGGTATAGCACCAACAATGAGTACAGTGGTGGGAACATGTAGAGGTGAGGAATGAACTTCAGAGAGAAGCAAATTACCAAGAAGGAGGACGTGGTTTTTTTATTTTGTTTAAGGTCTTTTGAGGGGGAGTTTAAATCATTGTGTTTGCCTTTTCCATGTATTTCACCAGTAAATTAAACAATGTCAGGTTTTATTTTATTATTTTCAAAACACCATTATTCTAAAAAATATTTGTAAACATTCTGATGAAGATTTAGACAGCTTGAGGAAAGCAAATATTTTATAGAGAAGTCCAGCAAAAAGTACAAGTCCCTCTAAATAGGAACTTATTTTCTTTTAGGAAAAAATAGTTCTGATTTTACATCTATGTAATAATTCTAAGAAACAATTTTTCTATGAAATAATTAATATTTTCATTTTATATCCTTTCCTTTCTTTACATTTTTTCTTTTACTAAAATTTTCCTTTCTGAATTCCATGAAGTCAACTATTACACATGTGTGTTTGGAGAAAGAATGTAATGTTTCACATATGCCAATACTATTTGAATCTGAAATAACTAGAATGCCATCTGCATAATCCTTCATAATTTTATTGTTTAAAAAATCCAAAATTTCAAAATGCCAAAATCAGCTACAAAGCATAACTTTCATTGTTCTGTCCAGCTTGAGTCATTTTGCTAGACTCCTACTACTAAGAAGAATGGTAGCCATAGTAAAAATTTCAGAGAAAATGAGAACTGGCAAATATTTCCTGCATAATGACTTAGATGTTGTAGGGAAGAAGGGGTAGATAGCAGCAGCTGAACAGATAAATGTTCATTCACAGTGTTCAGTTTTTCCATGAGGAAAAAAATGTTAGTTGAAGGTGAGAGGCCTCTCTTTCACCTTTCCTTTTTAGACCTTTTATAATGCCACCCATGCCTCAGAAAAAAATGGTGAATCTGGTCAGGAGCACTTAGTACTCCAAAGTAATTTAGTGAAAATTATTATACATTATAGTCAGGTTTGGGTTCCTGTAGGAGGTATTAGTAGAGAGAAAATTTATCAAATTCCTTTGTTTATTATTATTATTATTAACTGAAGTAACATACTACTCTCACTCAATATATAATCTCTGAAGATCAGAAAACTCAAAATACATCCATGGATTAAAAATCTGTATCTAAATCTTGAATGTTGAAAACAGAAAAATAAGCCAAGAAAACCAATAATAAGCCAAGTATGTAGCTGCAATAGTAAGAGTATCTAGATTTGGCATACATTAGACACTTTTATTCCGTGCTGCAAGATTTAACAGCGAATATTCAGGTGGCCCAACTGACTTCCATGGAGCTGAAGGGACACTGCCATTCACTAACAAACTCATTAGAGAAGAGATATCTTCAGATGGGTCCACGTGTATACAACACTAAATGATTTTTTTTATAGGGACATAGACTAGAGGACAACAATGTAAATATACGCACATTTACTTATCGCCTATATTTGCATAATATAACACCACCAGAAAAATCTCTGAAGTTTTTTCATTTACCTTCTGAAAGCAGCCTCTCAAGTACTGTGTGTACATCCCATGTTGCCATTCACCATTTCTTCATCTCTGATACGTTATGGGGAATTTATCTTCACTTGTAGCTGAAGAAACTGTTTAAAAACTCTGATAGACTTGCATTATAGCACTTGTGAAGACTTTTCAGAGTGTTTTAAAATAATATAACTAACATTCTACTTGCTCATCACTTCACTGAAGGGATTTTTGATAGCCCGAGAGTAACAAAGCATCATTTTTTTAAGAGTTGCGTAACAGAAATAGACATAGTTTGTGGTCATGTGATTTCCTCCTTGATCTTTATGATCTTTGTCACAAGCAAGTGTAATTTCTTTCTTTCATTTCAATATTTTTTATTTTTTTTTTAATTTGCCATGTCTCCAAGAACACTAATCTGGAACAAAGTGAGCTTTTAAAGACAAAAATTGGTGTCTATCATTCAGCTGTTGAAAGGTTAGAGAGTATCTTTCATGCAGGCCTGAATAATCTTGAATGATTACTAAGATTATTAATAATGTCGTAATTCTAATAATGATTAACCTCCTTGTTCTGTTGAGGACCTCAATTTATTGAGTTCTAGTCTAACTTTTTTTTGCCTTGTACAAGAAACTAAAATTTATATATCCTAATTCTGGAAAACCCCTTAAGCTTAAGGTGGACTTCTGTTAGCTCCCTGGAGGCAAAGGTCTCCAGATGCTTCTCTGTCAAAGACTCTCATAGTTGTCCCAGTCATGTTGCAGGGAAAAGCAAAAACCACCTGAAATGAGAGAGCATTTTCTAAGCATCCATACTATAATATCATACAGTTCTGTACGGTTTTGTCAAAACTGTAGTTTCTCTTAATTCTAGTATTTGCAACTTCCACATGTACTGAGTAAAATTAACCTATTTTTGTATAATTATTTTGCTGAATAGGAAGCATTTTTAGTAACTGCTAACTTTAATATGCAGCACACAAAAAACAACTGACATTAAACCCTTCAAAGGATACAGAAAGGAAACAGGCTGGGTTGAAGCAGTCTATTTGAAAAAAATATTTTCTGTTTTCTATATCTTTGTTTTCTTAAACTAAAGTACATGCAGTATTTTTTTTAATCAATTAAAATAAACAAGATTTCTTGATACCAAACGTATTTTTTGAAAGTTGATAATTCGCTCACTCAATTTTCACATTTAGATCTGAACTAAATCAGGTAAACTGTTCTCCAGTTTCTTGCAACTGATATTTTTATGTTGGTAAAGTGCAGACTAAAATTTATGTATAATTATAAGTGAATTTATCTAATGATGAAGATCTAATTGTTAACACACCATAAAACAATTTTTTACATGTTCTGTTCCTTTGGTGCCTCAGCTGTCACCCTATTAGAAGAATAAATAAATTTTTCTTCACAGAATTGCCATGATGTAGTAGATCCAGGCTGACTAGATGTGCAGAATGAAAATTAATCCATATGAGGCCTTGGAAGAAGTTATTTTAGGCTCTGCATAGACTGCTGTCATCATGGTGATTCTCAAACTGGTCAGGCAAAACTAACACTTTCCACTGTGAACTCTGTCTCACTGGAAGGAATCCAGGAAGCAAGCAAGCACCAACAATAAAAAGCAGATTCGGATTACCCATAGCTGGAGTCCTTCTGTGTGCTTTCATAAAGAAATATTACCTAGGTAGAGGGGGAAAGGGAAAGTTTCAGTGGCAGAAAAATGGAATTTTCAGATAATTCTGGAGTTCAATACTGTTCGGGTTTCCTGTTTCCTCACACGCTATCTTCCTCACAATTCCATTTTACTTCTCATATGTAGATAACAGCATACTGAAAGCAACATTTAGACTTGTCACTGCTCTGTAGGTCTTTGTGTCTTGCTTTTCATTTCAATTTCTTATTTCATTATTATAAAAGTCCATTTCCTAATAGATTTAAGTGAATGACTGCAATTTTCTTGTGCCAAAATTTGAAGAAAAGAAAATGGTATCATAAGTTACAACTGTAATGGAAATTCTCTGTCACCTACAAATATGGGCATTTAAGTCATGTTGCAAGTAATGAAACTATCCCTGAAATAATGAGATAAAAAGCAAAAACTGAATGATAAAATTGACTTAATATCAGATCATCTGTCACTGGTGTACTTATAGAGGTAGGAGGATTTATTGATTATTTTTAATGCATACAAAGGCACAGTGATCTTGGTTTTGAATAAGTTATATTTGACAGAAAAGCTAAGGAAGTTCTCTCGTAGAAAGTGACATTACTTTGAAAGTACCGTTTTCTTTCATTTAGCATAGATTTATTTTTTTTTTTTTTTGTAATTTATAGAATTGGTGATCTATAACAAATAATCCAAGAAAGAAATACTCTCATTCTGACTCTGATAGAACCAGCCATGCAATGAAAACTATTTCAAGATTCTGAGGTTTCCTATAACTACTAACTGAGCTTTATGATCCAACTAAAGTGAAACAGCAGAATAGGATCAACAGTGCAATCAATAACATGGTTATTATTGGAGAGATACGGTGAAAATTTTTTTAATATGCTTTACAACTTCAGTATTGCACCTTCCAGCAGAGTCCATAACACTGTCAACTGTCTTGTGGGCCATCAGCAAAATTTTTGACATTTCCAGTAGTCTGGGATCCAAACCAGCACGGTCCTGGTAAATTCACCTCTGGAGAACATTATTGGCAATAGCAAAATTACTTGCTATGATATGCTCACTATATGGCCAGTTTGTAAATTCTTGCAGAACTGAAAGATAAATATGCACATTTGCAAAGAAGTTGCAGTAAAATGCAAACCTAGATATGATTTTTTTAAAAGAAAACATCACTTTTAATGAAATAACGTATTATTATCTTGTGGAACAAAACTGAAGAAATATTTTCAAATTTAGACTTTACATTACTCAGCCAAAGTCCAATAAAGATGGCTCTTTGCAGCCTACTGTGGTTACAGTATTAACTATTTGGTATAAATTTTCCCTGGCAGATTGTAGCTCTTCAGGGGCACAGAACTGAAGAAATAAAAATTGTCTGTGCTTCCTCTACACTTTCAGTATGAAGCACGCTGGTACATGCAAAGATAGAAAAATAATAAAATGAAAGCTTTAATGGTAGCTATAAGTCTTTTGTGCCATCAATATGATGCAGAGAATTTGTGAATGCGGGGCTGGTGCAGGCTGGCTCACAAGAGGGAGGTTTGTCACACACCCAGGTCACTTACAGTTTGACCAAACCTTAACATGTTTTGTTTTTCAGATTTTAAGCAAAAATGAGTTTTTAAAGCAGCAAGAAAGAAGCTTTATGCCATGCAATCTCCTGTAAAATAGTTACTTTTGATAAATATTTGTCATGGGATTAATGTTTTGTGCTGATGATGTTTTTTATTATGTTGGTCTAAAATATCCCTTGCTTTATCATACAAATTAATAAGATAATGAGTTATCAGAGCTTTTGAGTATAGTGCTTTTGAGAATATGTGCCAAAGGAGTATACTGATAAAAGTATGTTTCAAAGTTTTTTATTGTGAGGTCATATTACCAATAAAATATGTATTCCAAGATCTTGGATAGATTTGAAATATTTGTGCTGACATAAAACAGCTAGGGATATGAAAGTATTTGAGGCCAGGTGCATGTGCGTAATCTTCAGTAAGCACTTGTAGATTCAATTTTTAAATAGAGACAGTTCATTTTTGAAACTTAGTTTATTTGCTAAGATTCTTTTTCTCTGCTGAGTCAGCTGACCTTGGAGAACAGCCATTGATTTTCCCAAACCAAAATTATTTCACTGCAACAGCTAAATTGCTGACCCCGTTTTGAGGGTGGACAATTCTGAATTAGAGCATATCTGTAAATGGAATATGAAATAACGTATTTTCTTGTCTGTATCTCATGAATTTATTTTTCAAGCTAAATAACCTTCCTCCCACAAGTATACACATACAGACATGCACCTGATTTATCTCAGTGTCTAATCATAGGTAAAAGTCATTGCTGGTTCCCATGGCGACTGAATTTCAGTATATTCATTGACCTTTTTCTCATCAGTATTTGCCTTATTATTCAGCACAAAAAAACCCTTTTTGTCATATCAATAAGAATTCTAATATTTATAGATCTTAATTCTTTTCTTCTGTCCAATCTAATAGTACTTTTCAGAGGTCCAGTCTGTTACTAGAAAACTTAATTTAAATGTAAGAAGTATTGAGGTTGTTCTTGAGTGTTATTTATGTATGCTGCATCTATGATTTGAAAACACAGCAAAAGACTTTGTTTCCATCTATTTTGACAGGCTCATCTCTTCAGAGAATTTATTTTATCTCTAATGTGAGAAGCAGATTCCATTGGCACTTCCAGCACAAACTTAAAACACGAAACACAAAGGAGCCAGCATGTCCATTCTTGTCTCAGAGAGATAAAAATTATTGTAGAGAGAGGAAAGAGCTACAAATCATAGAATCACATTCTGCTTGATTTTTTAAAAACTTTTCTAATGGAAAAGGAACCAATAATGCAAGCTGCAATCCTTACCTCTATCACTGTGTATGATCTGAGCTTGCACTTCGAAAGATATTTGCCTTTCATATGTCTTTATTCTGATATTTGTAGAGCAAAGGTGGGCGCCTTGGATTTCCTGGCTTAATCTAGTTAAAGTTTTAAAGCCTTCGGTGTCTATGATTTCATTACTATAGTATGAGACTGTTACAGTCTTGAATTTCCTTTGCCTTAGTATTTTACATGTATACATCTATGCTGTGTGTACATATATATAGGACAGTAATTTTACATAGTTTTTCTGTGACTATCCATAAACTACTGATAACTTAAGCATGCTGAGTCAGAAGTGATCAGGAGTAAAACAACAGAATTTATCTGCTCTGCATTTGTATTTTAAAATTGCTGTAAATGGAAGAGCACATTTTATGAACCAGTTCTAGCGTTTGATATGAGACAGGTAGTTCTGTATAAAGTGTGGTCCAGACATAGCAAACCCCCAGAAACACAATACAAAGTGACATTACATACAAAGTGTTTAAATACAGGCAATGAAGGATTTTTCTGGCTTTTTCTGTAACTTTGCACTTTAGTGGTCCCTTTCCTAACTCTCACAGACAATTGATCCAAGTTCTGTGTCTCTGTTTATTTATACATTTACACTATTTACACAAATTGTTAATTTTTTGAAGAAATTTGCAAAATCATACTCTTAAAAATTGTAAGGTCAGCTCAGAGGTATGTAGATTGGAGTTTTTTAAGGATTCAAATCATATTAAACTTTCATCCTGTAAGAGCAAAGTGAAAACCTTATTTGAAATTTTAATTACTGTAAATATAATTTTAAAATGAGGATAACTGATGCTCACTTCAATCAGAAATTTCATGGATATGAATTAGGCAATAAACATGCAGACTACTATAAACACATTGTAAATGTTTGTGGTTTTTGTTTGTTCAAGTTTGAAGCTTTCTAAGAAAAGAAGCATCTAATTGATTCAGACACTCTTCTCAAAAGACTTTCCAACTGCTCTATGAAATCACTACTACAGGGCTGAAAATGTCTGTTCTACAGCTCCCTATAAATTGAATATAATTATCCTGCCCAATTAGTACATTTTCCTCTCAAATATTTCCCTTTCTCAGTACACAGTATCCTCCTACTAAATGATTAAACCTAACTCCTTCATGTGTGCATGTTAGCCTGTGCTATCGTTACATATAAAGTTAAGTGTCTTGATAAACTCATATTTACTGTTAACCTAGTTTAAAATGCAAATTATACTTGGCAAATTCCTGAGCAATTTTCCATTCTTTCAAAAATTCTTGTAGCTTCTGTCTTTCCCCATCCCCGGCCCCCTGTTATGATAAGGGGAATATTAATAGCTTGCTGAGGAAACCTTTCCTTCCAAAGATTACCAGAGTTTTATAAAACTAACTCCAATATAGCCTCAGGGACCTTTGGGTTTAAAAAGTTAAAATCCAAATAAAACCTGAACATGTTTATGAGTTTAAGTAATCAACAGTCTCACAGGAGGAGGAGAAGGAAAATGGTTAGGAGACTAACTTTTAAGTTCAGAAAATGTGCTATATATTTACACAACATTTTGCTTAGTGGTAATCTACTAAAGAAAATAGTAATCACCTAGTAAACTACTCTTTGGGTAATTTACAGATTTACTGGTATTCCAGATAGGCTAAGATAATGTTTACTCTGAATGTGTGCTGACCAGGATAACCTTTCAGGACCTCTGACCCAATAAATCTGTTCTCCATAACTGCCTGCCTTTGGCTGCCAGTCTTCTTTCCTCCACCTTGCACCCCATTACTGACTGCAGTCTTATCACTCCAAACCTCTGCATCTGCTGTTCTGATAGGTTTGATTATCAGCTATCTCCTATCTCAGCCTTCCTGGTAAAAGTTATTATGTGAGTACATGCCTGCTACATTTCCAGATTTTTATCTAATACTGTATGTGCATCAATTGTCAGGAGTGCAAAAGGCACATTAAGTGAATTTTAAATGAGACTAGTTACTCTTATGCACAGTAGTAGATTTAAAAAAAAAAGATTACACTGCTGCTATGCAAATGTAAGGTGTATAAAAATTTTCTATGTAAACTAAAACCATTCTTTATCTATTTTAAGCCTTCCTTCCCCATACCTTTTCTTGAAGGAAACGCTTTTCTACGAATGTTTTTACATCATGGTAGAAAATGTTTATTCCTTATTTGTAATCATAATTTCCCAGATCATGTTTTCTGCCTGTCATCTTATTACTGTGCACATCTGAAAAGGACTTGGCTCATGTTTGTTGTCTGTCATCCTACTACTGTACACATCTGAAGAGGATCTGGCTCCATCTTCTCTGTATCTTATCTCTATCACTGTTGGGCAGTTGTAGACAGTGATAAGGTCTCCCTGACCTCCTCTCAAGGCTGAAAAGGCCCAACTCCCTCAGTCTGGGATGATCCAGGTCAAATGAATATTTAAAAAAATATTTCTGATCTGTAGACTTAGATAATTTAGGCTTGGAGATCCTTCAACCATACACTGTTGTAGCACATCCCTCTTAGATCATATCCTTTATTTTATTCTGAATAATTTAATGTAGAAAAAATGAACATGCTCTAAAAGAGGGCCAAATGAGAAACAAAATGTTGGCAGTCCTTCAGCTCAGTTTATTGAATACTAGGGACCCTAAAGGAAGCACTGAGTGGAGAATATACCTCATGTAGCTTTAGCTTAGCAAAGTTTATTCTTCTAGATGTCTGTGTAGGATCAACAGTCGATACTAAAAGTTTACAGCTCTGGACCTATTTCAGGTAAGCTTGAAATTGTTAATTTGGTTTCAAAGTGTAGTTTGCCATTCAAAAAGAGAGTCAAATTACTGTTGGACTCCAGGTGTCCACATCTTGAAATATGTACCAGAAATCAAGTTTATCACCTGAATGGCTGTGCACTGATATGGGAAAGAAATTTTTTAATTGCAGCTTTGTGTCATTTTCACCTTTGTTGTTCAATAACTATTTCTTCATGATCTTTGTTCATTTCCTTTTAAATAGTTCAAAATCACTCATCTTTGGAGTCAGCCTTACTCCAGGAGTACATTAAAATAAGGAGAATTGTTTGTCTTCTAGGAGGAGCAGAAAGCATGGAAGCCAAAGGTCAATTCAGATCAACCGAAATAACTTAAAGTACATGTTCATAGAGGATTGCTGAAGATTATATTGTCTGTAGCACAGATGAAGCACAAAGAAAGAAAAACTTTTTCTTCTTTCTCTTTCTTCCTTTCTTCCTCTCTTCCTTCTTCCTTTCTTTCCTTATCTTTTCCTTTCCTTCTTACATATGTCCTGCAGTTAGGTCACAACAACATGCGATGCTACAGGCTTGGGGAAGAGTGGCTGGAAAGCTGCCTGGCAGAAAAGGGCCTGGGGCTGTTGGTCAACAGGCAGTCGAATATGAGCTGGCAGTGTGCTCAGGTGGCCAATAAGGCCAACAGCATCCTGGCTTGTATCAGGAATAGTGTGCCCAGCAAGACTAGCGAAGTGATTGCCCCCCTGTACTGGACACTGGTGAGGCCACACCTCAAATACTGTGTTCAGTTTTGGGTGCCTTACTACAAGAAAGACATTGAGGTGTTGGAGTGTGTCCAGAGAAGGTCAAGAAAGCTGGTGAAGAGTCTAGATACAAGTATTATGAGGAGTGGCTGAGGGGACTGGGGTTATTTAGCCTGGAGAAAATGAGGCTGAGGGGAGACCTTATCGCTCTCTACAACTACCTGGAAGGAGGTTGTAAAGTGGGGGTCAGACTCTTCTCCTAAGTAACAGGCAATAGGTCAAGAAGAAATGGACTTAAGTTGTGCCAGGGGAGGCTTAGATTGGATATTAGGAAAAATTTCTTCACTGAAAGGGTTATCAAACAATGGAACTGGCTGCCCAGGGAAGTGGTGTAGTCACCATCCCTGGAGCTATTTAAAAGACATGTAGATGTGGCACTTAGGGACATGGCTTAGTGGTGGACTTGGCAGTGTTAGGTTAACAGTTGGACTTTATGATCTTAAAGGTCTTTTCCAACCTGGATGATTCTGTGATTTTATGATTTTATAATTCAGTAATAGGAGCACCTTTTCTTGTTTGCCCCTGTCCTAAAAATTTGTATATTCAGGAAGAAAAGTGTTATGGAAACCAATTCCTGGGTCTAGTCAATGATCATTCTAAAGTTTAATGTCTTATCTTTTGTGTCTGAAATTCCTTAGATTTCATCACCTTTTTTCCTTTTTTCCCATGAAGGCTTAAGTCGTATATTCAACTACGTCAAAGTTTGTTTCATGTGGGAAGTTAGCTTGTAAGTATTATTTTCTTTACCTTTTCTCACAGTTTCAGTTTTTATTTATGTACTCTTCTTGAGACATGTAAGATATGTGATGAAAGAGGATTTTTTCTTATTATTTGAAATTAAAATATAACAGACTTACACAAAAAAAAAAGACTTGTAAGAGTTTTAGTCACTTTTTTCAACCCTTCTACATGGTTTATGAAATGAAGTCATTATACTTTCACCAAACTCCTCATGAAATCAGGGGAAGATTCACTGTTGACATCTGAAAGTAGAACTCAGTATTTAGAATAGAACAGAACAGAATAGAATATTTTCAATTGGAAGGGACCTACGATGACCATCAGCCCTTTCACCAGCTTTGTTGTTCTCCTCTGTACGCATGCTTCTTAAATTGTGGGGCCCAGAACTGCACACAGTACTCAAGGTAAGGTCACACCAATGCTAAATACAGTTTTTTATTTTCGCACAAAATTTTTGACAGGAAAAAAACCTGAAGTCCCAGCCTTAGAAAATCTATAAAAATTTATTTTTAACAAGCACTTATATTATTTGATTTACCTCCAATTTAATAATATTATAAATCAATATTTTCTAATATATTGCTTGAAAGAATATACCAAGGGTGCTCAATCAACTAGGATTTACAGGAT
>JAOXJK010000001.1:107170069-107206345 GCA_025774025.1 Xenus cinereus | reverse complement strand
AGGAAGGAAGGAAGGAAGGAAGGAGGAAGGAAAGAAGGAAAGAAGGGAGGAAGGGAGGGAGGGAGGGAGGGAGGGACAGGAGAAGGAAGGGACAAAATGGAATTCGGACTGTCTGCTAGATAAAATATTAGTACTTACTGAAAAGACAGATATAATAGAAAGGTCCAGTTCAAATACAATTTAGGTTAGGGATAGGTCCTTAGATCTTTTGAACTGTATTTTGTAGAAAATAATTTATTTTTTTAATCCTTTGAGCATTTAAATTTGTCTCAGTAACTTCAGAAAGGAGAACCAGTTACAATAAGATTTTATATAAACATACAATGAAATCCAACTTTCCCAGTATAGAAATACAAATGGAACAATGATGCAAAAAACCAAGAAGAATTCACAAACCTTGAAAATGTGCACAGAATTCCCATCTTAAGAATGGTTTTGCATGTATAAAGCATTTTCAGGGAATAAAAAACACATTTTAATGCCAGTTTTCAGAAAATGCTAAACAGAGCTTTGTAGATTAATAAAATACAAAAACTCTGGAAAACATGAACATTAAAATTATATTTAGACAATGTCGCATTTTTTGTCTCCTGTACATGCAAAAGATTCTGATAGTATTTTGAAAAGATGAAATATGATGTGTCTCCGAAATTTGAAGGTCAACTTTGACTTATTGTAGTTGAACAGATAGCCAAAGAGTATAGCTGCTGGAAATTCAGAATGAGACTGAAAAAAATCCAAGCCAAAGCCTAAAAGTCTTTTGAACATGCCTATGCTTTTTCTAGAGATACTGTCACCCAATATGCCAATCTTTCAGTCAGGATTAGGATATTCTTGTACAAAAATCTTGGGTATAATAATATTTTCTCTATTTTTGTCCAATATGAAGGAAGTAAATTCTAAGCTATTATTGTTTAGAGAAGTCTCCTGAAATTCCCTTGATATAAAACCTAAAATTTCATAGATTTCGCTTTCATCACTTCAGTGGACCCCTACCTTGTTCAGCAAGTATTCTCCTCTGACGGTCTTCAGAAGTCTTCAGATCATATTAATGCCTGGGATATTTCCAGTTCCTAACCTGTACATTTTTTTCTTGATCAAAAAAACATAAGGACAGAAGTACTGGATTAGATCAACATCTGATCTCTGAAAACAGCCAAATGTCACAGAATCATAGAATTACAGAATCTTCTAGGTTGGAAGGGACCTTAAAGATCATCTTGTCCAACCATCAACCTAACTCTGACAAAAAGCAACACCATCACTAAACCATATCTCCCAGCACTGCATCAACCCGTCCTTTGAACACCTCCAGGGATGGTGCCTCAACCACCTCCCTGGGCAGCCCATTCCAATGTCTGATAACCATTTCAGTGAAAAAATTTTTCCTAATATCCAGCCTGAACCTCCCCTGGCGCAACTTGAGGCCATTTCCTCTTGTCCTGTCGCCTGTGACTTGGGAGAACAGACCTCCTTTCAGGCAGTTGTAGAGAGCAATTAGGCCTCCGCTCAGGCTCCTTGTCTCTAGGCTGAACAATCCCAGCCACCTCTCCCTCTCCTCATAAGACCCCAGACCCCTCACCAGTTTCGTTGCCCAATTAGATGTGGTGGAAACATTTTAGAGTCACAGAAACATTTGGCTTTGAAGGCACTTTGGGAGGTTGTCTGGTACAACTCCCTTCTCTGAGCAGGGTCAGCGTTGACATTAGACTAGTTTCCTCAGGGTCATGTCCAGTCAAGTGCTGTGTATATCCAAGGATGGAAATTCCACAGCTTCTCTGAGAAACCTGTTCCTGGTGTAGGACAGTCACATGGTGCTATTTTTCTTGCTCACATCTAATCAGAATTTCCCTTGCTGACATTAGCCAGCTCCTTTAGCAGCCTTGGAAATACCTGCGCTAGTCCCAGTTATTGGGATATTCAACTAATATTAATGCATCGTTTTTTGTGAAGCAGCAGTTAATATGCTGAAGATACAAGTACTTAATATTTTAGTAGTACTTTACAGAAAAAAAATATATGTTAATACAAATATGCTCAGCCCCTTTACATCCTGGAGATGATTATAACTTTGGTTTGAGTTTGGCAACTTAATTCACTGTGGGAAGTATCTAGTGTGCCATTTATAGTGCCTGACAAAGAAAATAGGAATTTGTATAACTGATAAGAGAGTGTCTTTTTGGAATCACTCCTGCAGTCAGAAATTGATCAGAAATACACACACGGCTTTATCAAAATACTTGGGTTTTATCTTGTCTATTGTTTGTCTTGGTTTTTTGGAAGGATTTGTGCACTCTCCTCCTAAATATAAGGTTTTCAAGATGAAAAAAAACCAAACAAACAACACCCCAAACCCCCATATATTTGTTCCTAATCCATTAAAGTGATAACAACACTGTCATTGTCAGTGTAGAGGCAAAGCAGGAAAAAAAGATGTGCAACTAAAGAGACTATTACAAAAGATTTTGAGAAATAAAACTAAATATACACAAAATTAACTTGGCATTGTTACTAAATGGATCTCAAACAGGGAAATAGTCCCTGAACAAAGCCTGATGATGGTATGACAATATCTACCTCATAGATAATGCCTTCTTATTAGGAATGTGCTTTACTGGGTATTGATTTCAGTCTCCTTTTAATCAACACTGTGGAGATCAAAAGAACAGGATACTAATTACATATGGGGCTTAGGACTGAGGTAAAGAGAATTGGAACTACGAATTACATGCATTAGAGTAATTCCTTTTCCCTCATGACTACCTAGGTGCTTCTCTTGCTGCTTAGAATTAGCAAGTTTTTCATACTAAGCTTTAAACTCTTTAAGATGTAACATTCAACTAGTAGATTGGCCACAGGGTAAGAAACACCCTGGTGATCTAGTGTATTGGCATAACATTAGCAGTGAAATTCTAATAAAGTGTATTAAGACATCTGTCCATATTTATGAAGGGTGTGGTTATGAATTTGCTGTTTGAACCTGAATGGTTTTATTTGGTTTAAGAGGAATTCTAGATTAATCCTCTCTCTAGTGTTCATTTTGTAGCCCTGTCTTAGGTTTCTTTAAGAGACAGCATTCTTCATACTGTTGGGTCGTGTTTCTTGGTGGGTAGTGTTTCTGGAAGAGATTGTTTCCCTTCACTTCTTGATACCTCAGTGCAGGTTTGATTTTCCAGCACTCCTTTAGGCAGCATCTTTTGTCTACGCAGTCAATTTGTTTGAACCATTTTGTGTTTATAGCTTTCACATCTAGTAAACATTACTAATTTCAGCTGTGAATTTCTTTCTAGATTTGTCTACTTAGAATTTGTGTCTTTAGGAATTGCAGAGGGATAGGATTACATTTTTTATCTGGAAGCTCTTGCACTACATGTTAGTGCTAAATCTACAAGTGATCACCTCTATGCATGCCTGCAATTGATAGATATTGAACTGGATTTTTATTTAAGAGCTACATAGGTTATTGAACTGCATGCACATATTCAGAAGCTTTAGATGGGATTTCCTGTTCTACTTTCATCAACATAGCCAAAGCCATTTGATTTCTTTCAGACAAGTCGTGTAGTTGGAAAAAATACTTTTTTATTTGTAGAAAAAATGTTGAAAAGTAAGAGGTACATTGTATCAAATGACTCCTGCTTCAAGCATATTTCACTACATTCTTACTTCTTAAAATTGGTTGGTTTTTATATTTTTTATTTCACTATCAATTTATTTACCTAATGCAATACATTTAGAGCAGCTTCTGAATTTTAGCATCTCTAACTATATAACACAAAATATCTAAAAATTAATTCTTCATCCAATAACCCTAATTAAGCATAATCCTGATTATTAGAGTGAAAAGAAATACTTAATAAATCTTCGAACCTTCCCCTCTTTGAATTAATTACATGCTCTGTGTGTACTTAGGCTGTCCAATCTATGGAAAGCAATTTTTTCCTTTATTTAGGCTTTCTGAATGATGCCCATATTAGTATAATGGGCATCATACTGAGATGCTAATAGCATTCCTGCAGGTTTTCTCTTTTTGAATAAAATAGTTTTTATAAATTTTGCATGATTGTGATGCAGATTATGTTGCTTTCTTGCTTTTAAGGGGGATTCCTCTCACTGAGGAAGACTTTACAATATATTATTATTAAATATAAATGCATTTAGTTGATATTCATGGTTCATAATTATGAAATTATGATTATAAAATATGTTTCTGATAAACAAAATATCCTCCCACACCATTTCCCTTGTTTTTAATCTGTGAAAAATATTATAAATACTTATAAGCAAAGTTCCATGAAGGGTTAGAAGACAACACGTCAAAGGCTGTTAAATTGCTTTACAAGACCAAGACAATCATTTGTTCTGGAGAAAATTCTGATGTAGTTCTCAAGAGGCATCACCAGCTTCTGGTCTTTCCATCTGCTCATCCTTGTACAGCTTTGCTCTTATTCCTCCAATGTGACTTTTGAAATAACAGAATTGTTCAGTGATCTCTTTTTTCTCTGGAAGATAACCAGCTAAAAAAACTGGTGACAGGGCTCTGCAGAGATACTCAGTGTGGCTCTGAAGATTAGCTCTATGTTTGGAAACAAAATAGCTAGGTAGGCATTGAGGTACCCCAGCAACACATGAACTCCTGAGCTCATGTATGTAAATTAGCCTCGTGGGGAAGCAGCACTAATTGATCTGCACGAAATGACCCAATACTACTGCTTCCAGGACCTGACATTCAATTATATGTATGGTGTGGCTGTTTTGACATACAAGTATTTTCATATTTCTCTCTAGAATGACTAGCATTATAAGGCATAGACAACCCTACAGATTTACCAACTTGCCAAACATGGTTCTTCCCTCCTTCCTTTTTACAGTTTAATTCTTTCTTTTTGTTTCCTGTGGCTGTCAGTCACATCCAGCCACCCTGCATGTCCTTTTTGGTTTTCATTTGGATTTTTTATCTAACTCTTCTTACTGCAAAAACTTCATGGGATCATGTTCCTGGTTGGTTTCTGCATGTTTCTTCATTGGGTGGCCACCCCTTAAAGCTCTGAAGTCCACTGCCCATTTTTTTCACCAACAAAAGCAGCAAATCATTGGAAAAACGAATGGTCAACACCATTACCTTGCAGGGTCCTAAGAAGAAAAATATTCTAGGGCCTACCTGCAGTTTTAAAAGACTAAGAAATCTATGCTAAGATTAAGAAAGATATTTTTACTGGAAGTTGAGTTCGGATATATGTTGGCATGTTCAGCTTGCATATTGTGTAGAATCATTTGCTTTAAACTATTTCTGTGTTTCACCTGAACAAGTACTACACAAAGAAAGACTTGGAAGTTACCTTCTAGTCTAAGTCAATAACATGGAATTCTCTAAAAATCTAAAAATGTTTCTGAAATATAAACTTGCATCTTAACTAAATCTAATAGAGGCAATTCTTTAAAGCTAATAGAGGCTTTTATTGTTTTGCTAAAAACACTACAATCAGAAAGCTAGCTAGAACCAAAGGAGAAGGTCAAACAATTCCTTGACAGCCTTTCTTAGTTCTCAATTTTTCAGTAGCTCTATATGTAGTCCAGTATGGGCCAACAGCAGATCAGGAACATATTGAGGTGCAATTGAATTAATCTCTAAAACCAGGTCTTGAGAAGCTAATTAGCAAAACTTCTCTCCAAAATCCATGGAGAAGGAAAATCATGAAATCATAGAATCATTTAGAAAGGAAAAGACCTTAAGATGATCAAGCCCAACTGTTAACCTAAATCTAACTGTGATGGTGACTGAGCACTGGAACAGGTTGCCCAGAGAGTTTCTGGAGTCTCTCTCCTTAGAGACATTCAAAAGCTGTCTGGACATGGTCCTGGACAATTGGCTGTATGTAGCCCCACCTGAGCAGAGGGGATGAACGAGGAAGCTTCCAGAGCTCACTTCCAACCTCAACCATGCTGTAATATTATGACCTAATTATAATAAGCTCATATTTGCATATCTAAAGAGAAAATAGAAATGAAATCTAATTATTATTCTGCTTCCCATTAATCTTTCTGGCTGACAAAAGCTCTTAAAAAAGTAAGACTGCTACCAAAAGTTCCAATGACTATGGAGTTAAAAAAAAAAAGGAGTGGGGAGGGAGTGGGAAAGAAATACATGAACAAAAGTTTCATATCTCAGTTGCGTTGTTGCTTCATCATACAGGAGATACAGATCAACATAAACAGTACGAAAAGCCTTCCAGTGGCAGCAGTTTTCTATTTGGGAAACAGTCATGAATGACAGTCTGCAGAGATGTCACTATTAAGAGTGCCTCAAGACCTGTTAAGAGTGATCTCATGAAGCTTTCCCTCCCAAGGTGTTTCTCTGGAAAAACCTGACTTATTCATATTGTGTTAACAGAACCCAAAAGGTGTGGGTGACAAACCTGGATGTCAACATGCCATGTTGCTTTGAAGCTCACATATGAAAAAATCTCCATTCACCTCAGTTTGTAATCCTTATTCTGGCTTAAATCAGTATCTGCTTTGTTGACTTCTCAGAATTCGGTGATTTATCCTGTTTTAACTCTTCTTCTACCTTAACTCTCAACTAACCGCTAATTTTCTGTGAAATTAGTGCCTAAACTATGAATCTAAGAAGTTTTATATATACACTGAGTAGTTTTTACCTTCATGGTACCTATGCCATCTGTCTGTCAATTTTGCCTCCTGGTTTTCTCAGCTGGATTTTTCTCCCAAGGGAAATACTGAAAATGCATTCACTGGGCGATACTAAAAGGATGAGGATTCAGAAGATGTTTTACACTGGTCTGGCAGTGGATCTCATGTCATAGTAATTCTTTTCCACTTGTCTTTTCTATCATACCTTAAACAGCTAAAATATATCAACACCACCCCTAAAGTAGTATCTGTATTTATTACAAAATTGACTGCAACTGCTATCTCCTTTATACTGGATGACAGAGAACTTAGCATACTTTTGAAAGAAAACCTTATCAGACCTTACTACTTAGAACCTCCTGAAATTAATTTTCAGCAAGTGATACCAATCATTGGGAGTACAATTGACCTGATCATTGTACTCTATAGAGTACCTTTGCAACTGGGCTAGTTGTCAGAGTCTCCTTTATTTTATTGAAGTAAGCAAGATTAGAGCATAACTCATTATATCCAAGAATTCCTGCTGAAAAAAGGTCTGAAGACTCATACCTTTAAAATGTGTATTTCCTCCCACTAAAGAAGGGTGATCAGCTTAGACAAATCTTTCCATAGCGGGTACAATTCAAGGACAGGTTAAATGAATCCTGCCATAGATAACCAAAGAGATTTCAGTTTGAAGCTGTGCACCGAAGAAACATGTGAAACTGAATATATGCATATGCTCTAGGATATGTCTTGGTTTAGACCAGACTGGCTAATGATGAGACAGCAGATGCTCTCCCCAACCTCTTGCTCCGAGAAGAGGAAGAAGAGAGATGAAGAGATTTATGAGTTTAGAAAGAACTAAACTACTTTAATGAAACACTACTAATAAGGAAGTAGTGGTAAAGACACAATGTATACAAATATATACAATACCGTATCAAGCTCCCAGGGAGATGTCACCAGCAGGCACTGGGAAAGTCCCAGATTGGACTCAGGAATGGATTAGAACTTGATTCCAGATCTAGATTCAGAAGGATCAAAGGCAGATGAACAGAGTCGGCATCAATCATTGACAAAAGAAAGCCATTGGAGAAGCAAACTGACCCTTTGGTTCCTCAGCTTTAATACTGAGCATGGCAGATGGGATGGCATACCAGGGGTCATACAGTGTGGGTCAACTGTCCTGTCCACTCCCCCCCACAGGTGCGAGCCCTCACATGGTAAACAACAGAGTCAGCTGACCTTGGTTGCCACAGCAACAAAAATAAGCAAGAGCCTCTCTCACTGAACAGAAACTGGGCCCTACTCCACCCCAAACCAGGACATAACCAAACAGATTTCAGTTTGAAACTCCTGACCAAAGAAATGCATGAAACTGAGTGTATGGGTATGCTTCAGACTTGATAGTCTGAAACCCCGGAATGACTGACACAGCTTTGGAGAGGGAGAGGGAAGAGGGAATGAGAATAATGGAATGTTTTAAGAGCACCAATTACACATGCAAGCTGGTAAAATCTTGGGAATTTTTAAGATGTAAGCTTGGGATGCAGGTCAAACAGCTTAGACTGACATTTCTTACAGCTTCCATGTGTTTCCTTAAGACGTTTTGGTGTTGAATACACTAAATCTGTATCAATATGCTCAATGGTCTGAGGCATCAGACAAGCAGTATCACAATTATCTGTTACCAGTGAACATACATCTCTACTTAGCACAGATTTTCCTCGATGTTCTTTACTAACAGATTGCTGAAAAACATTTTGCCATTAACTACGTTGTTTAAGCTAATGCTTCAGGTTAATCCTGAAATGTGTGACTGGGAATAACCAAATATGCAGGATAATAGGCTGTGTAACCTGTAATTCTTAAAGGATCTAGGCAAGAGAGTATAAACCACCCGTATTTTTCTGCTTAATATATTTTATCAGTTTCCTAAAATGTATTATTCTGACAAAACTCTGCTGCTGCTGTTCTTTCCCCTACCTGCATTATAGAAATATATTTAATAAACTGTAAATAAATCATAAAGACTGCTACTAAAACAGCAGGGCCAGGAAGAAGAGCTGACAGGAAACTAGCTCTAAAGGAAAAGAGTTAACAGAGGTCTTAGGAAAGCTGGGGGCTGATTTTTGTTGACAGCCCTGTATGGCAGATTTAAGGTAAAAATCAAAACTAAAAAAAAAAATATTTTAAATCTGAAGATTTTTGCCAGCTTTCTTTCAATACCACACCTGGAAACTTCTGTCATAACGGTAGATCTATTAATTAAGAATATTTTATGCAAGACTTGTTCTTTCTTCTGGTCATAATGTGTTTACAAAGTGATCATTAAATCAGATAAAATGGAGGTTTTTTCAGTTTCATAAGATTTTAAGGAAAATGTAATTAATTTCCAGATTTTCTGTTTAAACAGTGTTATTGTTCCTCTGAGGATATGTTATTATTTTTGTAACCTACTGGTTATACTTATTTCTGTAAACAGATTATCTTGAGGAAATGATCTGAAATGATGAGAACAATATGGAAAATGGGCTGGGAGCTCTTTAAGAGGTAGGCAGGGAGTGAAAAATTACAAAGGAATAAAATCCTAACCAGAATATTTCCTTATCCTGTCCTGTAAAATCTTGATCTTGTAAAACATAATTTTACTTTTTAAGTCTTTTTAGATTACTTTTCTACTTAGGAGATTATTGTTGGTTTGATTTTTTTTTCCAGTCTGGTATTACTCAGCTAAATAATTGCTTAGTTTCATCATTTCCTCTTTTTCTTTTAATTCTTCTTAATTAACAACGTACACTTTGAGATCCTGCTCATTGGCAGAAATTAAAATTCTATAAAAACAGCTCTTAGAAAAAAATAAATCTTTATCATTCTCCATATTTCTCATTCTTCTGAGGAATTTATAAGGCAGTATTATTCTTGTTACTCAGGTGGTAGTCAACTAAGATGTTTTGTGACTGAACAAAACAATGAGTTGAATCAATGACAGAGTTAAACTATACTTAAAGTATAAGTAGGACTGATATTGTTTAGAGTAAATGAATCAAACTTGTAGAGCTGTTAATTTATTCCAGAATTTTCTTTGTCTTCCCAGGCTGTACTTTCCTCTTAATTATATCATTTACTCTAGTGGGCAGTTCTAATTAAGACTGTTTTGTCTTAATTTACAACATACAAATATCCTCATCTGGAATCTGCTTAAAGCCAAAAATAGTAAATCATAAATCATCAATTAACAGTTTATGCTACAGTATGTAATGAGAAAAAATTGACTTCTTACTGGTAAATACTAAACATTGCAACAAATGTGTTATATAAAAAAGTCCTCCTATCAATATAATATTGTCATGGTTTGTTTTGGGCTGGCCACTAAAATGAATGAAAGATACTCTTTTTAGCTTCTGTCCCAAGGGAGAATAGAATGAGAGAGAGAGACTTATGGATTGAAAAAGAGACTAAACTAATGAAATATTAATAGTAAAATAATGTGAATAAAAATATTATAATATTAATAAGAAAATAGTGAAATATATACAATATATACAAAACCAGTATCAAGCACACAGGATGATGATCACATCACCAGCAGGCACTGGGAAAATCCCAGCCTGGACTCAGCAACACAGAGGAACTGGATTCTGGATCTGGATTCAGGAATGCACAGATTGTGATCAAAGGCAGACGAACAGAGTCCTCCTTAGGTGCCAGCCACTGAAGAAAGAGGATGACCCCTTTGATCCTTCAGCTTTTATTCTGAGCGTGATGCAGATGGGATGGAATACCCCACTGGTCAGTTTTGGGTCACTTGTCCTGTCCATTCCACTCCACAGGTATGACCCCTTTACGCTCTTCCACTTCCTACCTTCCAATGGGGCACACAACAAAGTTAGCTGACCTTGGTTGTTATGGGCATTGGAATAAGCAAGAGCCTCTCTGCATAACACTCCTTGCCATTAACTGTAAACATCAAACTTAATCACTCCGGTAGCAGACACTGTCTGAAGAACATGCCATTATTTTCCGAGAGTTAAAAGAGGCCTAACTGAAGAGTCAAATTACTGAAGAGAGAATTGGTTCTCTTCTACCTCAAACCGGGACATATTGGCATAGCCAATATTTTCTCAAAAATCCTCAGAAGGCATTTATGGATCTTCTGCTGATACATAAATTAGATTAAAGAAAGTGTGCTGTATATATTTTTAGACATATGCAGTAAAAAGAGATTGTTACTCTCTTTTTAACAACTTCCATGGACTCTTTAAATACATCAAAGCATGTAAGAGTGATCTTAAATAATTTAGCTAAAACTCTTAAATATATGCTTAACTTAAAGTATATATTTTGAAACTTTCATTAATTGATATTTTTCCTGAATAAAATTCTACAGTGTTTTTTTATATATATGTTCATAATTTATCTTGATTCTCACCAAGTTGAAAAACAATTGCTTAATTTAAGAAGAATATATAAAATGACCTTTGTATATAGAACAAGGAGTTTGGGTCGTTAGATTTTGAATTGGAAATAGTAAATAAATTTACTCCAGATCCTGACAAAAAACGTGAGAAAATAGTAAATTCAAAATCATATAACAGTAGGAGGTATGTATGCACGCTCTCAGAATTACTTTCAGCTCTACTTCTGATGGTGGTTTTATTAGCTTTCAGGTTAAGAGGGTTGAAACTGAAATAATTTCCCTATGAATTGTTTCCCTCTGCTCTCGATTGGTATAACAGCCTTAGTATATGTTAATCAGTAAGTAATTTTTATGGAATTTACATGAGTATTAGGTCTTTGTTTTGTAGTCTAAAACATCCTCCTTTTCGAAACCAAGAGATTGAGAGGCAAATGTGTATGTACTCCCTTCTTCTGTCAAAACATGTAAAGGGAGCAAAGCAATGGAAACTGGTGCATGTTTTCTAATCTCTACATTGTACAGTGTTGATAGGATGAAAATACTGCCCAAAAGAGCTCTGTAAGGGTCTGAGTTCCAGACATAACAGCCATTTCCTACCATTTTTGTAAGTACCATTCACAACTGGAACAGAAAATCTGACTACCCTTGAAGGAGAGAGCCACTTTGCTGGACAAATCCTACTGGCAGTAAACAGAGAATGATTTGACCCTGCATAGAACATTTTAAGTGTCTAGGGTAGGGGGGAACTACTTCATTTTGGTGGACCTTTTCACTCACAAATCCTTTCAACTCTCTGTAAGGAACATTAAATGTGTTCTTGAAAAATGATCATCTGCATGTATTAAAGTGACAACATATTTGGCATGTTATTTTAAAGAGTGGGTGAGAGACATGTAGTTGCAATCAAGACGTTTGGTAAACAATTTCCTGCAGTTTTAAAAGTAAAGTACTTAAAATATCTGTTTTTCCATTATCACTCACTACTATGCAGGGTTAAAGCATACATCATCCAAAACTATTCTATCCTGAACCTCCCTGTACAATCATAAGAAAAAATGAAAATACCATTGTCTGCTCCCTGCTGTCCTCTTTACTCATTCACTTGGAAGAAACTGTGAGTTTTAAGCTAATATGTGCTTGGACATCTACCAGTAACCACTATTAAAAAACTGCAAGTCTAACAGTTCAGTTCTTGCAATTTTTGGATGGTGTTTTCTGAATTTTTTACTTTGTGCATATGTGTTGTCTTAGTTTTTTATTTTAATACCTCCTTGCAAGAAGTGATTATCAGCAAACTCCCAGTAAAAAAGAGGGTGTTAGGAGATACTATATACCTATTCAAATGGATTTACAGTAATTTAAAGTTGAGATTTGAGTCATGTAATTTCATTTCTCCAAAAGGAAGGAAAAATAATCTGTTGTGAAAGGTTTCAGTGGAGATAATCTTTTAGTTCAGACAGCAAAATAGAGTAATAGGAAATTGATCAAGAAGAATTAGATTTTGTTTCATTTTTTAACAGAGTGTAAAAACACTGATGCACATCTGTCTTTTCTCATCTTTCTCCTTCTCTTTTCCCATCTTTCTCCTTCTCTTTTCCCTTTTTGTGGTGGGATATTAGTTACTTGTTTTGTTTTACTCCTTTAAATTTCTCTTGTTGATCCACCTTATCCACCTACATTGCTAAATAAATTGCGAAATGCTGAAATAAAAAAAAAAAAATAAGATTGATGTTGTCATTTCTAGTATAGTGCAGTGCAATTTAGCCCCAGAAATCGAAAATTGGATATATGCACTTATGGCTTTCAAGACATATTGTGAAGTTGTTTAGAGTATATAGGCTACCTGGATTATTTTCAGGCTTTTCAGCATTTTTTCTGCCATCAGACTGTTGTGCATACAGCAGCACAGCTCTACTCTACACAGCTGTGTTTATGTTGGTTCTTCATAATGTCAGTGCAAGGAACTAGAGAAATCTCAATTGCTTAGCCAGCAATTGAGATTTCTTGAATTGGCATCCATGACATCACATTTAAAAATTTCCTGATGAAATCGATACGACTGTGGTCCAAGCTTTGTCATATATAACTATATGATATTGTATTCTTTAAGCAACCTCATTAAACTTTAAATGATGGTATTACTGTTTGATTATTTTTTTGTCATGAAAGGGGAAAAAGAAGGTTAACAAGCTTTGAGAAGTCCTCCAATCTATGTTTTGTCCTAAAGGAAGTATACTGATCAGCATACTGATTTTTAGCATAAAAAAATATAGGATATTTCTTGAATCTTAGCTTTCGAGAAGTGGTTGGTAATAAATCTTTACCAGCAAAGGTCCTAAATAATAAGTGTTCTACTGTTATAGATTTTTTTTAAATTTATATTTGACTGTTTAAGTTTCTATTTGGCTGTTTAAGTTTATATTTGACTGTTTAGTGAGACACCTAGAAGCGACAAGGTGGGGGGACATTGTCTAAAGTTGGGCATAGGTACTCTCTAGACATACTGCAGACATTCTGTGATATGATTTATTTTTTTTCAAATAGGTACTAATCTAAAGAAAAAATGAAGAAAATTACTGCTTGCTTGCTTGGTTGGATTTTGTTTTTTGTTTTTTTTAATAAAGAGTTTGTGAAAGAGTTCGCTCCAGGTTGAAGATTAAAACTGTGTTCTTTTAGTAAAAAATATGCAAGTTTTATGCTGCACAAGATAAAAATATTTTCACTTGTGCAGCCATGGTCCTAGGCAGAATTTTTAGAGACATCATCACAAGTTGAAAATACAGAGCCCCCAAAAGATTGTTTTGTCTTATACTGCTGCACAGCATATTTTTATTTGGCATTATTTTTCATTTCAGCAGAAATGACTAGAGGCAAGGTAGGCATGAATTGGTCTTTCAGGTTTGTTTGCTGTTATCTTCACTCCAGTAGCACAACAAAGTTTCAATAATGGGAATGGTCCATGTGAGTCAAGGTGATCTGTGCAGCGAGGGATGTGAGGGTCTGCGAGGAAGAAAGAGAATTATAAATAGGGAAAATGAAAACACCCTTCTCTTCCCATCTGCAATTAGTAGAAGAGGAGACTTGACGCTTGCACAGGAACTGTGTGGGAGACTAAATGGGATATAATGATTCACTATGAAATTAATTGGGATTTGTGTTGTACTATTTGATGTTGCAGTTTGAGATTGTATTCTCAAATGATGGTGCAACATAATTATTCCAGTGGAGTTTGGGCTATTATCTTAGATACTTGCAGGAAAGCACAGTGTCGTTATGGTAGAGTGCTTTTGCTATGCCGGTCAGGAAGGTGGTAGCTGTCAAGCTTTGCAACATAAAATATTCAACCTCAGATAATTAACGGAGTTGGTTTAAAATATGCCGAATTTATGACTGAACTTTTGCCATATTAGAGCACTATAGAAGGCTAATGAAAACATGCATGGTAGCATGCCAGAGATATATGTTTGTTTGCATACATATGTATGCAGAATATGCATCACTGCACATGCTCTCCTTTGTGCAGTGAGACCTAGTTACTCCCTGCCCATCCCTGCAAGCTTTGGAATAAAAAGCAATAATCCCACTGGGGTCTGGTGTGCAAGAACTGTATTCCTATGTACCTCTTGTGTATTGCTGTACTACTGTGCAACTATTGTACTGCTGTGTACTACATGTTCCCTTCTGCTGCCATGGTGGGCTTGTGCACTGTACACATTTAGTACAAGAAGAATATAACACACAGAGAAACTTTATCGAGGGTTATAAAGTTCAGAATGGATCCCACTGGGTTAACATAAAAGCCACTGCTACGCTCTAATCAAATTAAACACTGCTTGATAAGTCACATGTACATACTAAATATATAAGGAAAATCAAACTAACATTGTCTATTTCTGTACAAATGCCATTAAGTTGTTTTCTTGTACTCTTTTTCACCCTATGAGATTCTACAGAAAGTGAGAACTAGAGATGGGGAGCCACACAATGTTTATTCTCTTATCTATTAAACAAATATTGCTTTTTTTTTAAGAAATGCTATGCTTTACAGGATGCAATACTTAAAGAATTAAATTACAGCTTCAAGTCTGACATTAGAAACCACTTGATATTTGTATCAGAACACAAACTTGTATAGAAACTCTAGATGTGCCACATTTTATCAGCACTTTATAAAACTGAATATATTTTAGCATAACAATCTGTTACATAGGGATATCTTTTCTCCTATCACAGCTACTGAGCAAGAGTACAAGAGAAATTCTGACACTGAGCTACTGTCTGCTGAGTTGAGAAACAGATCTATATGCTCCTCAACTTCTTTCTCCTATACTGTAATCACTTAAGCCAGGCAACAGGTCTTCAACTTTATATGTTGATTACTACCTTCCATGTTCTCCTCGCTGCCTTACTGTGATCCATATTGTCCCTCATGCATCTCAAAGGTCCTTTGATAGGCCAGCTACCAAGCCTTCTGTAGTAACTAGCTAAATCAAATTTTCCCACCAACTGTAAGACATCTTCAGTTTTACTCTAACTGGGAATATTCTTTAATGGACCTCTTTTGAAAAAACAAAATATTTAAATATGTTTGATTCCTTTGAGCTCTGATGCTGTACTCACCTAACTTGCCATTTTAACAACTTGGGCAGATCTGTGTCTGAGAAAACACAGACAATAATGACCTTCATCTTCACTGCATGTTAGAAAAAATAGTTTCTTCTTTTGTGCTTACATATGCCTATTGTCACTAGAGGTCTAATAAGTGCACAACTGGCCTTTTTAATGTACAAAAAATATGAAGAAGGCTTATCATTGACTGCTCAGCATGTAGGCAAATTAGTATATAATATGTAATTCCCTGATCAACAATGTTTTCTTTATAAAAAACATGACTAAGTTTCACCTTGGTTCTGTTAAATCATGGATATAGTAAGGTTTAGATATTAGTTATGTGCTGCCATGCAGAAGTGCTATTGATGTGAGCCTGAGTTTTGCTGACCTACTAAGATCATCTTTTCCAAGGTCCCAGTAGATTCAGGTTAGTACTATTGTGAAGGAGTCAGAGCAATTCTACCAAACAGAATTGCTTCATATTATCTTGTGCAAAACACTGTAATAAAATAACAAATAATAATAAAGCTGAAAGCAGCTTTTTAGATTTTGCAGCTTAGACTTGTTCCCAGTGGTGACTCAGATTAGCTGCTTTTTGGGTGAGATAATGAAGAATGCCACTCAGTATTTCCCCATGGACCAAATGACCTTAATTAATTTTGGTTGAGAAATACTTCCCTTCTCTGCTCGAGTTTCTTTCTGCCATTCTTGGATTAAAAAAAAAAAAAATCACAGGCTTTCAAAGTCAATTCATATTTAATGGATCATGAAGAAAAACCTCTATAAATAAGGTTACGAAGAGAAGGACCTTGATTTCAACAGGTAGGTAGTACCATTTCCTAAACTGTAAAAGCGATCATAACCAAAAGGGATTAGGACCATTCCTGTTTACTAAATTTAACACCCAAAGAATATCTTTATTTAGAATGTACTACTTCAAGTCATATAGACAGGTACACTAGCTATGCCCAACAATACAGTAAAGTATTTGGTTTCAACTTTTATGTTATTTTATTTGTGCCATTGAATAAAACAGCATGCATTATCAGCCAGGTAAAGAATATGGTTGATCTCAGAAATTTGCTTGAGGTGTATTTTGGAGCTTAGTATAAAGTGGAACTTGTTCTGTGGACTGATTCAGAGAGTGCATACCTAATGTAACTGGAAGAAAAAATAAAAATGAAGGACAAATAGTATCTACTGTAGCTACAGAAACCATGTAGTGAGCTGTCACAGTTTCATCTAAGATAAAACCATATAGATAGATATTATCACTTGCCATTGATGAATGTTTAATGACAGAACCAATACTGAATGATCTTGCACTTTTTGTCCTCTAATAACAATTCTGTTCTGCAGTGGGTTCCCAGTGATAGTATGTTCTGGGTTTGGGGGTTTGTTTTTTTCTTGTTTTAATTATTTCATCTAGAAAAAGATAGTAAAGTATTGAATATAAAGCCTATGTCAAATTGATATGTTGTATAGTAAAAGTTAATGGTAATTGGAGAGTTTAAGATTTCTGCAATGTAAAGAAGCATTTAAATCTTGTTAAAATTTGTACTCAGGCATGAGACTTGCAAGGTGTTATGTGTAAACAAATTTAAAGAGTTTGGGCCAACTGTGTGTTGCAGTTGCTCCACATTTATCAGGATCAAGTCTTAAGCTGGCTTTGGTTTTTTACTTCTTTGAACTTTCATTCTCATGCTCTGGCTATTTTCCAGCCTTTCATGTTTTCTGTCTGTTTTGGATACTTGTTTTTTGCTTAAAAAGTGTTCTACTGATCCTTCTTCAGTTTTATTTGAAAGCTCAGTAGGCCTAAGAGTTGTTTCTTCCTACCTTTTGACCTACTAAACTGAATTTTCACCCCCTCTTATCTCTACTAAGCTATTCTCTGATATGCTTTCAGTCTGGCTCTGGAGATTGACTCCCTCTTTTTCATTCATTTAGTGCTAGTGGAGAAGTCCCTTTCTGAGTGAACATTGCCTTAAGCTGTTGTGAAATGTGTGGAGCCAAAAATATAGTCTCCATTTCTTTAAAATCATACCAGGTGATTCATTCTTTTATTTTTTTCTCTTTTTTTTTTTTCTTTTCTTCCCAGGCAGGCAAAAGGTGTATTTTTTCTAAGGAAGAGGAGAGAAAAAGACACTCAATTTTTCTTAGAATTTATTTTTAACGTTGATATGTAATAAAAGCCCTGTTAGTCTGTTCTTTGTTGTTGTTGAATATACTGTTGTTAAATATAAAAACAGCATTAGTGCTGCTGTGTTTGTCCCCTAGCTTCCCTTTGACAGCAATAGGTGAATGTACTGGTCTAGCTTTTAGAAATCTGATGTAAAATGTTGCCACCAATTTAAAACAATTTTTCGTCAGAGCTTTAAGGCAGGAAAACAAAAATATACTGGAGAAAAAAAGAGTATAGAATGCTACAGGAGAATATTCGTAGACCTCAACATCAGCAGAATGGCACTGCTGTGCAAATAAGTAATAACAGTTGTAATTTATCAGACTAGGTATGATGAATTTAATTTATTGATATATGATGTCTATTTTGAGGTCTTTCAGCAGTGTGAACCAACATAGGTTATGTCAGCTGAGAATTACCAAACTATTGTAAAAATCACAGCATAATTCTGACTTTGAATGAAAGTAATTTTATTATTGCTAACTGCTTACTGGCTAACAAGTGACAAAACACATTTTCAGTTTTAAACAATAAGTTAATTTCTATTTACACATCTGTTTTTACCATCACCAGTTCTGTTGAATAAATAGCATTATGTCTGATATTCTCTATATAAATAGAATTAGTCTCACTGTTTTCCTATAATTCTATTTATCCACTTGTAGCATATGTAGCTGTAATGCAGTTTTTGTCAAAGCTTGTGTATGAGATGCAGAGGAAATTTTGGATTAAAATCTCACCATTATTATGTTAATGTGTGTCGAATAAAGCAAATGGTTAGAGAATGTAATGCAAGAAAAACAATAAACGGTGGATTTTTATTGCTTAGCCCTTCAATGCTCAAATAAACACTGAAAAATGTACATTACTGTGTAGTTTATTCTCTATTTAAAATGGTTCCAATATTTAATTTAAAAAAAAAAAAAAGTACAATCTTTTTTATTTCTTCCAGGGCTTAAACTCCTATTCAGCTCAAAATAACAGGAGGATATTCCACTGGTGTAGGTAAAAAAAGCAGAGTGATCTAGTCTAATAATCTGTATACTACAGGCAACATAATCATTGATTAATTCTCTTACTGTGCCCAATATCTTGTGATTAAATAGGGAGTTGTCTTTTAGAAAGAGGATAGGTCTTAATTTGAAGGTCTCAGTGGAATATATGCGCTTATTCTTGGCTACTGCCTAGATGATATGATATTATTTTCTCTCCTTGATTACCCAAAATGCACTTGGTATCTTGACAAGAGTTGCTGTTGTCTTGTGGTTATTTAAATCTTAGTGACAGACCAAATATTCAAATTTTGCAAATATTTTTGCAGCAGAATTCATTTCTTTATGTGTGTATGTAGTTAGGAGAGGCAAACTAGAATCGAATAGGTGAGGTGAAATTCTACTACAACATGGCTATTTCTCTAAGCAAATTTTCTCAATGTTTCCTAATTTTTAGCAAGTAAGCTTAGCTAAATTCCTCACCATTGGCTCTAACTGCTCACAAGGTGAAAGGTGAAGGAAGTGAAGGTAAAAGTTCACTTCAGGAAGAAATTTCTTCCTTTTCTCCACCTCTGTCTGCCTTTTCAGATCAGCAGAATAGACTGGTGCTTTGGGGTCCACAAGTATGGGACAGATGCAGATTCTAATGTTTTCTCACTGCCCTCACCTGAAGGCTGCCAGCTGCAGTGAGGTAAGCACCCTTCTCTCCTTGTAAAGCTTTTCCAGCTTTAAGAAACTTTTTTTAGCTAAACTAGTACATTTTCAAGAAAGTCTGAATTTTCTTTTTTACAAATCAGTTCTTTCCACTAAAAAGCTCCCAAACAAAGAAAATACCCTTTTGGGTGCTTTTTTTTCTTTTTTTCTGTCCTACTTTACTGCACAGCCAGTAGTTGCAGCCATAGTGGTATCTATCCTACACTTTTTGTTCCCACTCAGCAGGCAGTTCCCTGCTTTGTATACCTACTTGCCTCATTCTCTCCTGGCCACCCCTGCCTTACCAGTTACCCTTGCAGAACAAGTATGGGGTCCTGCAGGACTGGCTGTTGGAGAGGAGGACAGTACACCCAGGCTAGAGAAGTCAGAAAGAACAAGTCACCATAGTACTAGCTCCACAAGGAAAAGCAGACGGGTCATTGTTGTAGGTGACTGAGGGGGGAAAAAGGACCAATATGCTGCCCTGACCCATTTCACAGGGAAAGCTGCTGCCTCCCTGGGGTATGTGTCAGGGATGTGATGGACAAACTTCCAGCCCTAGTAAACCCCTCTGATTGTTACCCCCTGTTAGTATTCCAGGTGGATACCCACTTAAAGCATTTTGGGTGGCCAAAGACACATCTGTAGTCTCAGTAGGAGAAGGCAAATTTAGTTCCTCATCTGGATTAAAATGTTGTTACATGTTATGTTATCAAATGTTTCTTGAGTTTATCAGTAATGGTATTTAACTAATTAAGTATTTTAAGTATTTCAATTAATACTAAATAGGTTTCAACTAAACCTAATTGCTAGTTTGATGTAATATTTCCTCTGGTGATTCAAAAAATTGATTGTTTCTCATAACAAATTTTATTGGTTTTCTTCCTTGTTTATGTTAATGATTATATAATTTTATTGTATCCTTCATTTGAAAATGATAAATACATTAAAAACTGAATAACAAAAATAGAACCTGAAGAATGGTGTATAAGAATAGAAGTGATTGATGTTGTTGATGGTAGTGATTGTGACACTATAACACTAGCCTATTTGGGTACAATTTAAAAACCATATTCCCAGAATAAGCATAAAATGATAGATTTTCTCAGTTAAGAATCAGGTTTCTATCTGAAAAAAATAACCTTTTCATTTCATGCATGCAGTAAAAATAGAATATGAGGCTAAAATACATTGTTCTTTGAAAGGAACTAGTCTTTTTTATTTGTTTCTGGTTTTTTATATTTTTTCCCAGCAATACAATTTCATATACCTATAAATTATTATTGAAAAATCTAAACAAAACACTATTGTTTTCATAATGCTTAAAACAAAATAGAATGAACTACCCCTGATCTAAGTTATCTGGACTTACTTCTGCACCTGTCAAGCCTACAATGAAGCCTACACAAGCAAATAAAAATAGCCATAAAAATTGCTCACTTAGGGAAGCACTGCGGATTGCCATAGGTAGCATTTCTGTCGCAGTGCTGAACATTTTCATGTCACAGAGGCTCTGAGTAACTTCCTGTCATCTTCTTGAGCAGAATTTGAAGTATAATTCTACCATCTTCAAATACAAACTTTTGGAGTTAGCTGGAATTTGGTTTTTCTAATTTTTTTTTGCTTCTGTTCTTGTGCTACTGATTCCATTTTGTTTTCATCTGTTGTTATCCTAAAGCGTAAGATTTATCACCTCCTTTCCTGACCCTCTAATTAAATGAAGCCACCAAGTTTCTGTTCACAGTTATATGACTTTGATGGCAATGATTTCAAAGCTTATGCCTAAAATAAAGGATACACCTAACCAATGTTCTTATTAGGAATGGTTAATAAATTAAACTTTTGGTGCAATTAACCTCTGCCAGATATGTGAACACATCATTGCCTCTAAGTTAGTAGACACCAAACCTCCATCTTTCTGAATTATGCCTTGTGACTGAGACACAGAAAGTGAAACTTGCAGAAGATCCATTCAAGGGCAACAAGAAAAGCTTCCATAGATATGTTGGTGGCAAAAGGAAGACTGGGGAAAATGTAGGCCCTCTCTGAAAGGAAATGGGAGACCTGCTTGCTCAAGACATAGACAAGGCTGAAGTATTCAATGACTTTTTTGACTCTGTCTTCAATGGCAAGAGCTCTAAGCACACTGCCCAAGTCATAGAAGGCAAAGGAAGGGAGTGGGAGGATGAAGAACTGCCCATTGAAGGAGACCTGGTTTGAGACTATCTAAGGAATCTGAAGGTGCACAAGTCCATAGGATCTGATGAGGTACATATGTAGGCCCTGAGGGAACTGGCAGATGAAGTTGCTAAGCAACTATCCATCATATTTGAGAAGTCATGGCAGTCTGGTGAAGTTCCCACTGACTGGAAAAGGGGAAACATAACCCCCATTTTTAAAAGGGAAAAAAGGAAGACCCAGGGAAAATAAGGAGGTAATTGGTGATAGTCAACACGACTTTGTTAAAGGCAAATCATGCCTGACAAATTTAGTGGCCTTTATGACAGAGTTACAGTATTGGTGGATAAGGGAAGATAAACTGATGTCATCTACCTGGACTTGTGTAAAGCATTTGACACTGTCCCACATGACACCCTTGTCTCTAAATTGGAGAGACTTGGATTTGATGGAAGGACCACTTGGTGGATAAGGAATTGGCTTGCTGGATGCACTCAAAGTGTTGCAAACAACTGCTCAATGTGCAAATGGCGGCCCGTGACAAGTGGCATTCCTCAGGGTTTGGTACTGGCACTAGTGCTGTTTAATCTTTGTTGGTGACTTGGACAGTGGGATTGAGCGCACTCTCAGCAAGTTTGCCAATGACACCAAGCTGTGTGGAGCAGCCAACACACTGGAGGAAAGGGATGCCATCCAGAGGGACCTGGATCGGCTTGAGAGGTGGTCCTGTGTGAACCTCATGAAATTCAATAAGGCCAAGTACAAGGTGCTGCACATCAGTCAGGGCAATCCCAAGCTCAAACACAGGCTGAGTGGAGAACAGATTGATAGCATCCCTGAGGAGGATGACGACTTGGTTGATGAAAAGCAGAACATAAGCTGGCAATGTGTGCTTGCTCAAAAGCCAATCATATCCTGGGCTGCTTCCCCCAGAAGCTGGGGCAGCTTGCCAGCAAGTTGAAGGAGATGGTTGAGGGAGGTGATTCTAGCCCTCTGCTCTCATGAGACCCCACCTGGAGTATTGCATCTAGCTCTGGAGCCCCCAGCATAAGAACGACATGGACCTGTTGGAGCGAGTCCAGAGGAGGTCCACGAAGATCAGAGGGCTGGAGCACCTCTCCTGTGAAGACAGACTGAGAGAGTTGGGGTTGTTCAGCCTGGAGAAAAGGAGGCTCGGAGGAGATCTTATAGCAGCCTTCCAGTACCTAAATGGGGTCTACAGGAAAGGTGGACTCTTCTGTGAGGGTGGTGAGACACTGGATCACCTCGCCCAGAGAAGCTGTGGATGCCCCATCCCTGGAAGTGTTGAAAGTCAGGTTGGATGGGGCTTTGAGCAACCTGGTCTAGTGGAAGGTGTCCCTGCTCACAGCAGGGGGGTTGGAACTAGGTGTTCTTTAAGGTCCCTTCCAACTCTAGCCATTCTATGATTATATGATCCATTTTTATTTAAGCACAGTAACTTACAAAGACCATAAAGGAACAGGCAGGATTAGAATGGATACCAAGTAAAATACAATATTATTTTTTTTTTAGAGTTTACTGCATTTCATTTTAAGGATCACCCAGAGAGAAGCAGGCATAATAATAATATACTGCAGCAAAATGTGGTTGCCTGCCCTGAAGCAACAACAATCAAGTTTTAGATGTAATTCTTTATTGGTATTTGCAGATATATCTATAAGGTTAACATGTATCATTCATACCTTATGAATGCTGCACATACGGTAAACCTTACAGTGTCAACAATACTAAGTATATGTGCAAGTTCTTACAGAAAGGTTCATAATTTACACCTGTTTATCAAAATATTTGTGTTGGTATATGGTCTGAGAGATTTAAAGGAATAATTTTCTATTTGGAAATGTCGAGCAAATACATTCTGTTCTTCAAAATTTCTGAAACGGGCAATTTTGACTATTCACGTTTAGCTGTGACTTTAGTCGTAGCAGTCGTGATGCTTTCTTACCTCTTTCTGGCTCTGAAATTAGTTTTTAAGTATTACTGAAAAAAATGAGAAATGAATAGTTTTGAAAATTTTCACTGAAGTCAGATCAATAATGTGAGAAGCAGTCATTCAGGCATAATATTGCCATTGAACCCCAAATCAATCAACTCAATGTTAGTCATGCAATTTACCTTAAAACATTTCACCAATATTCATCCTGAGGAAGGAGATAGCAGATCCATGTAAGAGAAATTGTTCTTGTGATATTTCCACTGCAGTTTAAATCAGAGAGTCTTGAAAGCCAAATCATAGTTAAATAGGCACATATTCACCTGAATCAGCCTATAATTATTTAAATCCTTCTATTACTAATTTGATACCAATGGAAAGAATTGCAGAGTCAATAAATAATTTAGTAAAGGGGAGTTGCTTAGTAAGTTAAAGGTCAAAATTGTCTGTAATTGTAAGTCCTCAAACTGACTGTTATCTGACCAACATAACTGTTTTGAAAAAATATTACCCACAAATTTTTCAGAGTGGTTTGGAAGCTTTAATTCATCTAACATCATAGAGATAACTGAATTATCTGAACCCAACCCAGGATTTATTTTCCAAATTAAATAAAGAAAATTACTGAAATATTTGGTCATTAAATCTTTTCATTTACTTTTGGCACCACTTCACAGAATGAAGTTCAATTCACCATTTCAAGGTCAATTTTTTGGTTTAATTATGACTGTCTTACTACTGGACACCCTTATAGCCTTTTTCCTATGATGTTCATAGAGATGCTCTCTGTAGAGATAATTTAATTAATGTACAGGTGCTTTACTTTGTAACGCCTTGGAACTCAGCGCATCATTAACATGCAGCTTTTAACCAGATAGTTTACCAATTTTTGTAGCCAAAGAATTATTCTCTATTGACATCTGACTTCTAAACAGATTAGTTAATTTATCTGTGATCTTAAAAATACATTGTGGATAACTGCAGATGAGAGATATTAGGAGGTCAGCATAGTATTCTTCAGCCAGTGTTAAACTGCAAAGCTTTAGTACTGTGTGAGTCCATATGTTAGGAATCAAAAGAACTTATTCTAAATAAATATGTGCAATAAGTGTGTTAAAGAATTTGACAAAGCATTCTGTGATTTATAATCTTATGTTGATAAGAATGATGAGCCAATTTTCAGATTAATTTTTCTCAGGTTATTTCAAAGCCCTGTAGCAATGCAAATCTGTACAATGCTTCATAATATATTAGGAATATGACATTTTTAATCTTCACTTCAGGGAGACATCAAAATTTAGGATTTAGTTAATCTGACAGGATTTGTATTGCCATTATGAAAGTCTTCGAGATCAAATGTAATTATGTTTCTTCATGATATTTACTAAAGCACATACACACACACAAATTACTCTCAGTTCCTTTAATAAAATAAATTGTGTTTTTCTACCATTTGGTACTGTTTTCCACCAGAAGCTGTTGTTCATGTAAGAAAGTATAAGTAAACTAAAAACATTCTAAATGATTATTTTGCTTCTGCAAAATTATTTACCAGTGAGAGGGTTATAGTAATATTAAAAAAAGAAATATATAATAATATACTAGAGATGGTTCAAAGTAAATTGAAGTTCAGCTAGTATAGGAGATTACTGTTCTACCAGTCTACTCAGTAAATGGGATGAAACAATTAAACAGTAAAACAATAATTATACAATCATCAAATACCAGGTTGGAAGAAACCTAAAGGACAGAGAGCTGTGAAGAGGGAGTGCAAACAGGGATGGAGAGGGTACAGAGAAAGCGCTCCACAGTTTGCATGGCAGTTCACTCAGAAGGGCACGTGAGAAGGGCTACAACCTGCTTGTAGACCTACAGCCCAGGGAGGTGCTCTAGGTCTCTGCCAGGATGGTTGGCACTTGCCTCAGAGTTAAAACCGGTGTTTCTATAGAGAAAGTCCCTGAAATGTCTGACACCTCCAACCAGACGGAACTGTTAAGGTAGGATATTTCAGTACAGATGGTAGATTGCAACAACTGCCCAGACCCTTCCCACCCCTGAAGGCTCTCATAGAAAAAATCCAATACCCTCAACTGAGCAAGCTGGAATTCAAACTATTCAGGCAATCTGTCAGAGCCCCAGTCGAGCCCTACATTGGGTGCCAGTAAATATCTCGTAGTTTAGGCTGGGTTGGCCAATAAACAAATGACAGATGTTCTCTTTAACCTCTCTCCCCTCTCTCTCTCCCCAGAGAAGATAGAGAGAATGAGAGAGAGAGAGAGAGAGAACTTACAGGTTTAAAAAAGAAAATAAACTACTTTAATGAAATTATAATAATAAAATAATGAAAATTAAAACAATAATATTAAAAAGAAAATAATGAAATCTATAAAATATATACAAAACCATATTGAACTCCTAGGATGATGGGCACGTCACCATCAGGCACTAGGAAAGTCCCAGACTGGACTCAGTGTCAGACAGGAACTGGATTCCAGATATGCATTCAGAACCACAGAGATCAGGATCACAGGCAGACAGAGTCCTCATCAGACACCAGCCACTAAAGAAAGAGGCTGACCCTTTGATCTCTCAGGTTTTATACTGAGCATGGTGCAGATGGGATGGAATACCCCATTGGTCAGTTTTGGGTCACTTGTCCTGTCTGTTCCTCCCTGCAGGTGTGACTTGTCTATGCTCTTCTGCTTCCTAAACTCCAACGGGGCATGTTAGCTGACTTTGGTTATTATGGGGATTGTAATAAGCAAGAGCCTCTCTGCATACTATTCCTTGGTATTAACTGTAAACATCAGGCCTTATCACTCTGGTAGCAGACACTGCCTGAAGAATGTGCTGTTAATTTCAGAGAATAAGAAACTGAAAAGTCAAATTACTGAAAAGAGAATTGGTTCTCTTCTGTCTCAAACCAGGACACCTGGAGAAAAGGCAAATACTTGCAAAAGATGCACACAGGTTGATGATCTGTTATGTCAGGTAGCTGACTTGCAGAAAACAGTTAAACAGCTGTGCAGTATTAGAGGGCTGAGACAGGGATAGTCTGATTTCAGAACCATGCAGACACCACAGAGACTGAGGCACTTTGCACCCTGATGACCCACCACTTCAGTCCCCACCTTCCAGCATTACAACCAAAACCAGATATAAAGCTTTAACAACTGTAGACACCCATGAGCAAGGTCTGCCAGGAGAAACTGTACCAGCAGCACACAGTGGATAACACAAAAAGAAACTAGTTGCCTTAGTAGAGGGTGACTAGATTTAGTTAAACTAGATTTAGTTCAACTAGATTTAGTTTCCAAAATCTAGTCAAAAGGCTCAGACAGAATTCATCAGAGCCTCCTCTAGTCAAAGTCACAGAAACAGAGGAAGGTTAAACATACCAAGAGGGTGTCCTGGCACTGGGGTAGATTACATTTTAACAGCATATTTTAATGTCCCTTCTCATGTGATGAAATGGTGACTGAATTACTCAGGTCATACAAAATGTGAGCCAATGAAGTGTCTGCCTCATATTTTTACAGCCAAATTTTGTTAGGAGTCATATAGAGGATTTCAAACTATTTATTGAGACTCTGAAGTCTATTCATTGTTGCAACATGCTTTCTTAGTAAAACTACCCAGTCACTGAAGAGAGAGAATAGTGATAACCATTAGATTTTAGAAACATCTTCAAAATAAAGGCATCTCAAATTGAAATAGTAAATTATTCTGGAGCTAAGATCAAAGCAGCTTTGCCCTACTTTCTTAAGAGATTGAATCTGCTATCCTAAAAAAATAAACTCTGAAGAGCAAATTATTAAGAATAGAAATCATACAATCACAAAACGGTTTGGGTTGGAAGGGACTTTAAACCCCCCTGCCACGGGCAGGGACACCTTCCACTAGACCAGGTTGCTCAAAGCCCCATCCAACCTGACCTTCAACACTTCCAGGGATGGGGCATCCACAGCTTCTCTGGGCAAGGTGATCCAGTGTCTCACCACCCTCACAGTAAAGAATGTCTTCCTAATATCTAATATAAATCTACTGTCTTCCAGTTTAAAACTGTTACCCTTCATCCTGTCGCTACGTCCCCTTGTAAAAAGTTCCTCTCCAGCTTTTCTGTAGACCCCGTTTAGGTACTGGAAGGCTGCTATAAGATCTCCTCCAAGCCTCCTTTTCCCCAGGCTGAACAACCCCAATTCTCTCTGCCTGTTCATAAGAGAGGTTCTCTAACCCTCTGATCATGTTCATGGCCCTCCTGTGGACCCACTCCAACAGTTCCATGACTTTCTTATGTTGGGGGCTCCAGAGCTCCCAGTAGGCAGTACTCCAGGTGGGGTCTCATGAGAGCAGAGTAGATGGCTAGAATCATCTCCCTCAACCTGCTGGGTATGCTTCTGGGGATGCAGCCCAGGATATGGTTGGCTTTCTGGGCTGCAGGCGCATGTTGGAAATCATTTGGAAGCCTCTACTTGTGGACTAAATAACAGCAATAAATGAAATCCAACAAAATTTTTTTCCAAGAAATATTCTCTAGTTAGGAGCTCAGAAAATCACAGAATCACAGAATGATATGGGGTTGGAAGTGACCTCTGGAGATCACCTAGTCCAACCGCCCTGCCAAAGCAGGTCCACTTAGAGCAGGCTGCACAGGAACGTAGCCCTCTTCTGTACCCTCTCCGGCAGTACCCTGTCGTTCTTGAACTGGGGACCCCAGAACTGGACACAGTACTTCAGATGGGGCCTCACCAGGGCAGAATAGAGGGGGAGGATAATGTCCCTCGACCTGCTGGTCACACTCTTCCTGATGCACCCGAGGATGCCGTTGGCCTTCTTGGCCACAAGGGCACATTGTGAATGTGAATGTCCCACTTAGCTCAAATAATGATTTAAGTTATTTTTAGCATTTCCATCACTAAAATAAACTCAGTAAATTATTTCATCTTTCAAGGGTACTAAACTTCTTGTTTCCTCCAACTGGAGTTACATTTAATTTCGTTATGAGGTTTTGCCTCTCATTTGGAAAGGGGCTTTCACAGTATTGACACCTAAACTCATTGATTTTCCCCCTAAATCTTCTTTATATCTCCTCATTTGCACCTAGAACTAGAGTTCTGTAATCTTGGTTACTCAGTCATTACTCTGTTTCTGACTATCACGGAAAAGTAAACTTACCTCAAAAGATAGTTTAATCACTTAATGCTTCAATCATTATTTTTCATTTGTCTACAATGTTTTGTTATTATCATTTGTATTTATGTGCTCTTATTTACTAATGTGTAGTAGTAATGGTTCACTGCAATCTACTTTGATATAATAAAATATTTATTTGGTATCGGTTCTGAAGTTATATTTGTGGAGAAAAGAGAAGAAAGGCTAATTTGGTCATTTTAATAGGATCAAAAACTTAAAATATTTAGTGTAAGTGTAAATCTTGGGGTATACTTTTGGTCTCTATTATGACAACAAGGAACTCTGTACATTTCTATATTTTAGTAGCTAATGTTTTATGCATAAACAAGACACATCTTGTTTCTAAAAAGCACTTTGCATAGGCATTTTGTATTAAAGCAGCCAGATGACTAAAAATAAATTTTTACACTAGCAAAAGAGGCAAGGAAGAAATATTGAATTTTGATGTTGATAATGGCTGAATAGGTGACAACCAATGTTTCATTCAGTAGACTGAATTGCCATTGTAAACATAGTTATTTATCTTTGAAATATTTATTTATTCATGAAAGATCCATTATTAAAAGGATAACTATTTATGAGTTTTGACTGATTTTAGAAAACAATTTCAAATGAAATAAAATGAGTAGAAGGAAATGGGATTTTTGTTTTTGTATGGACTAGTCAACGGCTGTTCAACTGATTAGCAGTGTGGTTTTGGAGAGCGGTTTATTCTCCATTATTTGCAGTGAAACTGGAAGAACTATTGTGTGATTTTATTTTGTGTTCTACCCTGGCTATGATTACAATCTAATGTATCCATTTTCAATCTGACTATTTATATTTTCAGATAATGACAACACAGGATAAAATGTAAACCCCTCAGAGGATAGAATTCAAACTGAAAATCCATCCTCATTCTGGGATAAAATGTGGTAGAAAACATATTTATATTTCTTCATCTTGGTAGAAATAATTAGTGACAGGAATGACAGACTAATAGGTAATAAAAATAAGGACATTGCAGTGGACACATGTCAGTTATTCCATGCTCTCACCAATCAGTCCGAATTCATTTTGGGCCATATAAATAAGTCTGTCATACAGGAAAAAAACCCAACAACCCAAAAAACCAACCAAACAAAAAAACCCACCCCAAACTAAAACCCCACTTCATTAGCAATCTTAGTTGGCTGAGATATCCATAAAATAAAGTTTCTGAAAAATTAGTAATTTATTCTAAATATGAGAAGACTTAGCAATCATGAATAATTTCACAAGGCAATATATATAAGAATCTGTAAAGTAAAAATAAAAACTCTTTTAAGTCTAGGAAAAAAATTATTTTGACCTAAGTGAAAGAGTCTTTTACAGGATGAAAAAGAGCAGCATTTTCTTTTCTTTTCTTTGTTAAGACAAAATTAATTTATATCAAAAACTAATTAAAATACTTTTTCCCACATCACGTAAGATTAGGTTTGAAACTGTTAGATTAACTAATGGGACTTGTCTTTGTATTTGAGCAACTGTTATGAATCTATGGGGATTTTTGATTTTTTTTTTTGCAACCAAAGAAAATAAACGGTTTCATATTTCCACGTGCCTTTTGCTTGAACAGTCATCTTTCTCTAGTAGGAGGAAATGCTGAAAACTTGCTTTATAATGTGTCTGGTCCTACTACTCATATATGATTTCATAGTTGTGACAGGTGGCTTAAATGAATTTACCACAATAATTTAATGCCATTTTCTGTCATGCATCCCTATCTGTTGCTCTTCATGAAGACTTATAAATTTATTGATTTACTTTTTGATGATAGTAGTGTTTTGGTGCTCTAATCATGATTTGGTGCACCTAATCATGTATTAGGTGTAATTAATATAAACCCAGAGCAAAAAAAATCTCCTGTCTCAAGAACTCACAGTATATATATAATTGTGAGAATTTCACATGTTATCCACTCCTCTTTTTTATTTTTCCTTCTGTCTTTCCTTTTTCATTTATGTTTCCCAAATACTGAATGTATTCTTGAGGGGGGGAGAAGGGAAGATTATTATAGGGTCGTGATTTTTTAATTCAGTTTGCATATAAAGTTTTTGTGTTGTCTAATTTATCAAAAGGGAATAAAACAGTCATGAATACTATAATAACAGACCTTGCTAGTAGTAGTAGTAACTGGCAGTAAGAGCAAAATAGAGCTTTTTTATTTATGAAATTAAGTTCATAGGAAAACTGAGGTAATCCTCGCTAACTAAGTAGTTTTGACTACTGGTGCAGTAAAGGTTTGGCGTTTCAAACCTGACTTATACAAGATGTGTTTTTTATAATCTAATAGCTCCATTACCAGCCACTGGGATTTTTCTTGAGAAGAAAGAGAAGTTGGTCACCGTTGGGCATCTAATTGCTCTTAGCATCAGCACAAGTGTTTTCACCAGACAGGGCATGTCCATTCCAAACTCTGCAGCTGCCAGAGCAAAAACTACTGAGATGCTCTGAAAAGGTATGTTTCTTCTTTTTTTCTTAATCAAATTTCATCAGATTTCTATATTTATTATAGCAAATTATCAAAAGATGATTCAGTCTGTTTTGGTAAAATGTAATGTTTGAAGTCAGGAGAGAGGATTTAGTATCACCATCTATTTAAGCAATGACTGTGTATGATGCCAAATATGCAAGTAGATAAACAAACCATTTATCGAGATATAAGGTTACCAGCACAAAATCCATAGCAGACTTAAGAAATATAGCTAAGCTGTTCCACCTGATTTGAAAAAACCACAAGTACCTCACTATTTTAGCAGAAAGTAAAAAAAAAAAAATCTCCTCTAAAATAGTTGCAATTTCATCTCAGTGCAATAATTTTTTTATATTTATTTTCCTCAGGCATAAGAATTATCTGAAGTTTTTTTTTTTTTTTAAATTAACTGGAGAATAACAAATGTCTAAAATTAATTCCAATTAGCCACTAGCATTTTGAACATTTTCTACAGTGATCTTAAAGTACTGTTGTGGTCGTCATTTGTAAGCAATTCATTTTCAGTTTCTTCATTGTACTTCCAAGGACACGAGTATTTGAATTTTTGAATTCATGTCCTAGTGTCTAAAGAAAAAAAATGTAGTTTAATTCTAGAAAACAAAGATAAACATCGGTAAAACCAGTGGATTAATCTGAATTAACTATTTATAAGAGGCTAACAAAAGAACACAGGAAGTTTTTGAATTGAAATGCAATGAAAATAAAATGAGAGGATGAAACTTCCCATGCTTTTCTATTTGTAAAGTCTAGATGCAAAGGAAAGACATAGTTCATTCTAAAAAAAAACCCAACCAAACAAAGAAACAAAAAAGAACCCCCAAAAAAATAAAGGGTTTTCCAAACCACTGGAACATGGCAATGTATTAAAATATAGTAAGCATTTTCTTCATAACTCTAATGCTTAAACCACAGGAGAAAATGACTTCCGTACAAAACTTGCTTCTCAGGAAAAAAAAAGCCTTTCTTTTATCTGTTTTAGTTTTCAGCTGTATAGTCTGTGTCAATGTTATTATTCAACTTTAAAGTCAAATTTTTAAACATCTTTCTGCAAAATAGGAATTATTGGTCTCTAGGTGAAACTCAGTGATTGCTATTTATATACTAATTTAATTCCAACTCTTTGAAACCAACTCTTTAACATATTTTTAAGTAGTTTTCTGCTGAGAATTTTTAGGAAGATTAAGATACCATCCCAGACTAAATGATGACATACATCACAAAATCCCCCCCAGGTATGCTGATTGATGGACTTTTAATGCTACTTTTCTTAACAGGAACAAGACCCTGTTTAATAAAGCTAGTGACTGCAAAGAACATGGGACCCATTCTGATAGTAAAGAGTTTCCTGAGGGGAGCTAAAGGGATGAAATGAGCCTTTGAAAACTGAGTAAAAGGATGAATCTTTGATGCTTGCCTACAGGGCTCTTGCTAATTTCTGAGACAAATGAGCATCCATTTCTGAAGTCAGCCTTGACTGAAGAGAATGGCCAAGAAAGAGCAGGTGGATCTTAGAAAAAGGTTCAATACTACTGAGGGGTGCTTGAGGAGGCTGGATCAAGAGGAAAAATAACTAGGATGATCATCAGAAAGATAGCACACAGATACCACATAGATACTAGCTGAATTGCCAGTTCTGTGGCAATTTATTTCAATACTTGATAAAATCACCTTCCAAGGCTCACCATCCCATTTCTCCATTTCAGAACAAGGTCAGTAAAGATTGTTTGTTTCTCACTGCCCTCATCTTCTGACCTGTAGGCACGATTCAGCATGTGAAGAAGATCTGTAGGGAAGATGTTAGAGTTTTCGGTTTCTCTTTCATCTGCTATTAGTTTGCAAATTCACTTCAGTTCAATCCATAGAGCTCACCCTGTCACTGTTTCCTTTTACTTTACACACATGCTTGTCTTTATTATGAAAGCTGAAGGTAATGAGAGACTTGAGTACAAAAAGAAATTACTGTAATAACGCTTATCTGATCTTGAATATTCTAGTGATCAATTAATATGTTTCCTTGTTTTCCTTATAAAATATATCTCTTACTTTTTATGGCCTTACATCAGCCATTAATGATGATGTAAAAATCCCTTTTCCTCTTCCTCTTCTGGAGTTTTTTTTCCTGTTGTTAATACCTTGACTATAACATGGTGGTGTTGTATAGCATATATAATCTAAATTTTATAACCTAGCTCTTGACAGCAGAAGTAGGCCTTCTTTGAAGCATACCTATATTCCCTCTGGAGTTTAATCACATTTTGAATTAAAAGCTTTCAGCATTCATTTCTAACAATAAATCTTATACCAACTGTTGAATTATTTTTAAAGATGATAGCTCAGATTATTTAAAAAATCAGCAACTACTGCTTCCTTCTGAAATTAATTTGTTTTTACACAGAGGGTAATAGATGCAAAATAAAACCTCAAATTCACCTGGCAGTAATGCATATCAGTTTAGAGATGCAAACTTCTAGCTATAAAGATGTTTTTTTTTCCACAAAAGCAGAAAAACTGTAAATGGTTGATTGCAAATCTGTCAGCAATTTCCTCAGTTATATCTTCATATTTAGCCTACCATACGCTTTACCTTTTCTCACTCTTTCTATGTTCCCCATTATCTTGTTGGATTAACTTGCTTAGATACCTCTTAAGATATGTGTACATTCAAGAAATGCATTGAAGGATTAATTCAGCTTAGATTCCAGACCCCTTAATCACTCCCAGTTCAAAATCTTGAACACTATCTGTTTCCCAGATCTGTCTCCCTGTCAGTTCCAGAGGGAGCCTAGTTGGCTCACTTAGGCTATGTAGTGAATAATCAAGTGAGCAGGAGATGTGCATTTATATGTGTTTTACCAACAGTGTATTAAAAAGTTCTTCAAGAGACTTTGAATCAGTGTGTGGCATAAGTTGACAGATGGAATAGTATTCTGGCTGTTCTGCAAGGTTCTTCTTTCCTGCTGCTCTCTAGAGCCACTAGGATAACCTGCCTTATATTAATAACCGATGGTAGAAAAAGTAGAGGAAGATCAAGGGATATTTGCTATTTGTGCAGGAGGAATGCATGCTATGAACCGGTGCATACCATAAAATTTAACTCTGGCCTCCAAATCTGCCTGTTTTGCAACATCTCTGGCTGGAGAACCTCTCTGGATCTGACAGCAACACGGAGCTCTACGGTTCCCGAAACTAGTTACCCTTCAGCTTCCTCAGGTCATGTCAAAAATCCTGAAGGACTGAAATATATTCTTTAAAATCTATAAACCAAATTCTGCTGGTATTAAATAGTCATATAATAAAATATCTAGAATTCGCTTTTGATAAATGGTTCTTACCCTTAATCCAAACCTAGTTGCCATTCAATTATGCTTAGCTTATCAACAGGGGTTGTGGTGTTCACTGACATGTGCTGCTGCCTCCCTAACTCCTGCAGCCCTCTTCTGTCCTTCTGCTTCACATTTTCCACATTCTTAAAGGAAACAGAAGTTTCTGGGCAAAAGGGATCAGGCAGAAAGGTGATGATTTTTAAGCTGGCAAGGCTGAGTGCAAGTTCAGAGGTTCTTTCAAGTAAGAGTTTTGTGGGTAAGAGCTTTGAAGGTGAGTTAGAATTTTGTGTGTGTGTGTGTGTGTTCAAAAAGTAAATGTTTATGAGCAAGTCACATTGATAGATTTTTTTTCACAGTTTGAAACAGTTGATTTGGGAAATATAATTTTTAAAGTTTTCTTGTAAGAGGACAGGCTAGAAATGGAAGGAAACTCTTCTATTCCATCCTGAATAAGTTATGCTATGCTATGTTACAATATACCGCTGTGACCATACTACATGACCAACAAAATAGTACAGGTGTTGCTTTCTGTCCCAAAACTCACTGATATAGCATGGCCTCTGTTTACAAGGGTAAATTCTGTTGCTCTGCAAAAGAAGACTGTGACATCCGAACTGTCCATCAGGAGCAATCCTGGCCAATGCTGGCTCCTGCACCTACCTTGGAATGGTTTGTGAGACACAGGGCTATGCTATCAGTCTAAGAGTAGTCATGAAACAGTGCAGAAACCTATGTCTTTCTCTACAACCTCTTTTTCATTTCTTCTTCATTTATACTTGTACAAGTATAGCCAGAAAGAGTAAAATTTCCACCTCCTCAGGCTCTGTTTCCCATTAGCAATTATTTTTTTTATTCCCTATATTTTTTTCCAGTTGTTCACTGTGCTAGCAGATACTCGTAGACCATTTCTCAGTGACTGCAGTCCTGCTTCAGTGACACATTGCACTTCAGCTGTTAAAACTTTAGTCTGATACCACCAGGTAAGACTTCTAAAACTATTCTGATTATAGAACAGTGAGATAAAGTTTGTGAAAGTGAGATAAAGTTTGTGATCAATGCATATGCATATAACAGCTGGCAGTGATAAATGCATATCTTTGCTAGAGTGCTCAGTTTTGAAGAGTTTGATTAAATGCTACAGAGAAGCTTTTTCTTGATTTCTCTCTTTTTAGGTAAAAAGAGAAAAAAGTACAAGAGTCTGGATGCTACGTCAGCCATTATAACACATTACAATTAAAATTTAATACGGAATATTTATTTAACTGCCAAAATAACTAAAGAAAACCAAAATATACAGTATAAGGAATTTCCTTTTTTATTATTTTGCAAAGAAATATAGTTGAAGAGATAGTTCTCTAATTTATTTGCTCCTTTCCATTTCACTAAGTCATAGCAGTAAATAACTTAATGGATCAATGAAATTCTTTAAACTTCATGTCAAGCTTTGGATCAAGCACATGGAAAAAAAAAGGACTGACCACTTCAAATTCTAAATTCTTTGGGTTTTGGTCAAGTTGAATTCTCACAGACTTGGGTGAGAATGTTCTTAATTACAGTCTGAAAAAAAAAAAAAAAAAAAAAA
>JAOXJK010000001.1:107131083-107164002 GCA_025774025.1 Xenus cinereus | reverse complement strand
TCCAGTTGTGGCCTCACCAGTGCAGAGTAGAGGGGGAGAATGACCTCCCTCGACCTGCTGGCCACACTCTTCCCTACACAGCCCAGGATTCCATTGTCCCTCTTGGTGACAAGGGCACATTGCTGGCTCATGGATAGCTTACGATCTACCAGGACCCCCAGATCCTTCTCCTCAGAACTGTTTTCCAGCAGGTCCACCTCTAACCTATATTGATGCCTGGCATTCTTCCTCCCCAGGTGCAGGACCTTACACTTGCCCTTGGTGAACCTCATTAGGTTCTTCTCTGCCCAGGTCTCCAGCCTCTCCAGGTCATGCTGGGTGGCAGCACAGACCTCTGGAGTGTCGGTCAGCCCTCCCAGTTTGGTATCATCAGTTGAGGATACAGTCCGTCCCCTCGTCCAGGTCATTGATGAATATGTTGAACAAGACTGGACCGAGTATTGACCCCTGGGGGACATCACTGGTTACAGGCCACCAACTTGACCCTGCTCCATTAATCACAACCCTCTGAGTTCTGTCACACAACCAGCTCTCAGTCCACCTCACTGTCTACTCATCTATCCCACACTTCCTTAATTTCCTAATGAGGATGCTATGGGAGACAGTGTCAAAAGCCTTGCTGAAGTCAAGGTAGATGACATCTGCTGCTCTCTCCTCATCTAGCCATCCAGTTATAACATCATAGAAGGCTATCAGGTTGGCCAAGCATGATTTAAGCATCTTTTAACCTTGGTAAATCCTTGTTGACCTCTCCCGATAAATTCCTGTTCTTTAATTTGTTTGGAGATGACATCCAGAACAAGTCGTTCCATTATTTTTCCAGGGACAGAGGTGAGACTAATTGGCCTGTAGTTCTCTGGGTCCTCCTTCTTTCCCTTTTTGTAGACTGGAGTGATATTTGCCTTCCTCCAGTCCTCAGGCACCTCTCCTGTTCTCCATTTCTTCTATTCTCTATCCTCTGTTTCTCCATGTCTTTCAAAGATGATGGCGAGTGGCCCAACAGTAACATCTGCCAGCTCCCTCAGCACTCATGGGTGCATCCCATCAAGGCCCATGGACTTTTGGATGCCCAGTTTGGCCAAGTGGTCTCTAACCCAGTCCTCCTCTACTGAGGGAAAACCTTCCTCACCCCAGACCTTCCCCCTTGTCTCCAGGGTCTGGGTTTCATGAGGGACATCTTTAGCAGTGAAGACTGAAGCAAAGGATTCAGTAACTCCACCTTCACCTTCTCTGTGTCTTCCACCACCAGGGCACCCACCTCATTCATCACCGGGCCTACATTTTCCCCAGTCTTCCTCTTTCTATTGATATACTGAAAGAACCTCTTCTTGCTATCTTCTTATTAAGGGCACATGAAATTTGCCCTTAATAAAGGGCAAAATGGGAGCAATCATATTTATGTATATCTGGGGAGGCATACTATAAATATCGACTATTGAATGAAGCCAATATCCTTCCAACTAACGAGGTGCATACAAAAGTGTTGAAATAGACCTTTTACATTTATTTGTTTGTTTTTAAAAGTGCTTATGATCTATCTCTTCCCTTTCTGCTGTTGCCCATCATATTAAACCTAGTTTTACTGTGTTTCAGCAATTTTATTATACTGTCTTCAATCCTATACAACGACCTGGAATGTAATCTCCATACTCATATGACATTTTAACTAATAAACCTGTTTTTTTGAGACTTCTTTAAGCTTCAAACTTGTGCTAATACTGAAGGGTCTATATCTTAAATGATTTCTATTGTGAAGACTGATAATGAGTGTTTAGAAGTGTAATTGAATAGCCTATCATTCTTATGAGAAAAAATAATCCAGCATTTTAGATGAGATAAATGAATGTATTTCTACCAAAGTGATTTAAGTATGTGACTTTATAGTAGCTATGACTGAGGGTAGGATTCAAGCATCAGAGTGTGAAACAAAGCACTGGAATCAACCAAGAGGGTGGCTGAAGGATAAGTCTACTTTGAAGTGCAAACAGGCTTTAAAACTGTCAGACCTCACTTACCCCCCCTTATTATTATGCTTCACCTGAAAAGAGAAACAAATATAGCCTTTATCAAAGATGTGGACCTCATGGATAAAAGAAAAGAGTTAAATTGTTCCTAACAGGGAGACACATTTGTTTACATGTGTTGCATCTGAATGTATATACACATATGTACCAGGGAATTTGAAATCTCTGTGATTGGATTGTTTTGAAGACTGCCAAAATGAGAAAAATTTGAATAGTAAAACTTCATTAAATTCATGTGTGAATAGCAATTTTCTTGCTAATTGTCAGTTCTACATGTTATTACCCATCATCACTATCTATAAAAAGTTGTTTGCCTTTAACACTTACATCTAAAATTAGCACATACCACCATGATGCCATATGATTAGCACTGATGCCTGGAATCCTTCATGGTTCTTAGTTGCTAAGGTCGAGTTTTTTGGGCTTGAGAGCTCCTTAGAGAAATCAAAACCGAGATGGGCTTGTCTTCCCTGATTTTCATTGCTGTTATCTGATGTTTTTATACTATCAAAAGAGGGGATGTCATCTGGTCCCTGCACTGTTTATCTTCTATTGTTTTGTGTTGCCAGTCATCCTTTGCTTGCAACTGCATGCCCTACATGTTTGCAGTCCCTTGTACTTATCACCTTATTCATCTTACATCTTTCAGTTACTTGGATGTCTCATATGTGCCACTACATCCATCTGGCTTTGCCCCTTTGGTGGTCATATTGCTCACATGTTTACACAGCACACTTATTCATAAGCTGTGTCTGGGTATGCCATCACAGTGTTACAAAATATTCACGTATGTGTTGTATTTCCTCAGTATGTTTATATTTGTGTTCAAAGCAAGCTGTCCTGATGAGTATATTTATAACTGATAGGTAACATAGGCCTCTGTTTTGGGTACTTATACGCTGTAAAGAGGTACACTACATTCAAACGCCATACTGAAGAATCCTTTCTGATGGTTTTAGTAATTTCAAATGACTTTCTGTAACTTTGTACAATGATTACAGTAATAGAAAAGAGGTAAATATTCTAGAAGTATGTTTCGTTCTTTCTCCCTCTTGATCTCAGTAATAAAAAGTTTTCAAATGCTTGTACATGCTGATGAACTCCCAGTTTCAGAATTCAGACAACATTCAGTTACAAGGTGCTTTATATTCAGCCAGTGTTATTAAAGAAGTGTATTTTAAATCAGTCAGATCTTATCAAGGCAATTTATATTGCCCTCCTACAAGTGTAGAAATGATTTACAGTAAGTGCCTTTACCTCATAAAACAGCTAAATGAGTTTTCTGCTTCAAAAGTGCTTAAATCATGCTACTTTCTCCATTTATGAAACAATTTATGTTTTCAGACACACAAGCATAATGGCATCAAAATCTGTTAATTGTGGTATCTCTTTTTACATGCTTTTTATTTATATCCCTGTTTGGTTTAATCTTTTTTTATTGACTTTCAAAACTCTATTTCACATTATAGTTGTATTTATTGTAGGGAGTCTTATTTACATCACCATTATTGTTAATTACTTGTGAATTGCATCATTTGCTATGCCTTTTAAGAGTTTCCTTTCTAATGACTGAACTTTCAGGCAGAAACATTAGTGCAAATTGTAGCATATTTTTAACTAGTGTTTGTAACAGCAGCTGTAACTTGTTAGTTTAAAAAATGGGTAGCTTTATACTTCTTTTCTTGAGTGGCAATTAAATTATTGTAGCATTGATGGGATACAGCCAAGGACACAATTTTATCGTTTGATCTTCTGCAGATACTAATTAAACACAGTCTCTACCCCAGAATGCAGGTAAGGATGGAAGTAATAAAGTAAATTTCTTTTCTTTCTTCATTCTAAAGATGGAAAACTGGAGTAGAAACCTACTAGGTGACTTCCCAAAGGTCATGAATTAAGGCTATGCAAGTATTGGCTCTTCCAAGTCCCACTTCACGGATTTATACAGACCAGTCTTTGGTTTTGAATGCTCTGCCTGTAATATGTGGCTTGTTGCCTTTACCATGCAAAAACTTGTGGCCACATCAAACACATGAAAGGTGTTGTGTGGCTCTAGAATGTGACTCTCAAGCACAGTGTTGTCTAATTCTCCTGCTCATTTTTCTGTATGATGATGCTCAGCATGCCTATGCAGAGATAAGCAGTCTTTTCAAATCAAATGTTTTAAGCCATATGTCTTAACCTGTGCCACATTTTTAACAACGTTTAGAAATGCATTAGCTAATAAGATTTCACAAGCATATTGTATATATACATATATATATTTTTATATATATATGTAGGCAATACAAACAACTGCATGAGCTCCACTATCTCAGTGGTAAGAAAAAAGTAAAAATGGTCTCTGGAAGGCACCTATATCAAAAGATCCTAGGGCTTACAAAATATTACTCGATAATGTTTATATACTATAATCAAAATTAATTTAAGGAGAGCCATAAATTTTGCTGTGGTGTCTAGAGCATAAGGTAAATTTTTCTACTTCTGAATAAAGTTATACTTGTCAGTACTCTTTCATGATTTGTAAATGTGTGATAAACTTTGCTATAACAATTTCAGTTATTCTCAGTGTTATCTTAGAATTTTTTATACCTTCCTTCACAGGTGAAAGATTTATATATTTATTTAAGATCACCAACATGACTAAAAACAAATGTGTTTTGTGTGGAATTAAAATAATTTCTCAGGTTGGTGGTGTTGGGGCAGAGTTAGTCATTTGTGAATTTTCATACTGTTTTGGGACATACCTAAGGTAAGGGGAGAAAGGAGGAGGCAACTCTTACTGACTCATATGTATGATACTCATATGTATGCATTTTAAGTAAGTGAAATTATGTCAGTACCCTTATATGAACTCCGTAAATATAAGTTTTGTAACAACTAGCAGAGAAAATTGACAAGCAATGGATGAAATAACCTCAACCAAGAACAAGTATGATACATAGCAGTCAATACTACCTGAGTGAGCAACTTAGGGAATGATTAAAAGCACATTATTGTGTTGCCCATTCTAAAAAAGTAAAAATTATTCTCAGGTTGCTAAACTGTCTTTGCAGCATTCACTTTAATAAATGCATTCTGGCCTTACACAAACTACTTTATTTACCCTTTTAGACTGAAACAGGACAGACTCAGAAGATCTTTGCCAAAAGTGGCAAAGTTTGAAAGGTTCAGGATACAATCCTCCAAAACACATAGGTGTTGTTCTAGACAACTGGATTCTAGGGGAACTTTGTTGGTATCAGTGATGTAAGGCCAGCTTTTGATCTATATTGCAAATAAAAGAGGGAACGGTTGGCACCCTGTGCCTAGTAAAAGGAGAAAGGACGTTTTTCCATGAAAACAGTGTTTTCCCTTGAATGTAATTTCTAATACGTACATTTACACATGCCTGACAAAGAATGCCATTCTGGTGGAGAACAGGTTGCTTAGATAGTCCTAATCTAGGGAAAGACAGTACCTTCTTACTTATTGTTGTGATCAACTTTAGGAGGCTATGGAAAAACTTTAAGGACACAGTAGAAGATACCAAAATGTTATACCCTTACAAAAATATGTACATTAATGAAGACCATCAGTGGTTTAAAAATGTATCTGGAGTCTTCTATCTCCATATCTTGACTGAAAAATATATCGGATAACCTTTCCAAATGCACATGTGAGCTAAGGCATTGCAGTTTACAAGCATGCTGAATGTGTAATGCTCTGCTGGCTTTATCACTTGCTTCATAAAAACCAGACCTGCCTGGGAGTTTTGACAAGGAATATTTTGTACCAGTCCTAGATAAGGAAATGAACAAAAGGTCCATCTTCCCAGGAGTCATACAAGGACACTTCAGTTTCTGCTATTCCTTTCATTCAGTAAAAAAAAAAACCAACCAAAACCTGAGAGGGGCAATGTTGTTGATTGTATGTATACACTATTTAACCAAATGTACACACTGCTACTGCAATGCGGATCAGCTCCTTGTTACATGGTAGGAGCACATATATTTCTGCTGTATTTTGTGGCCACATATGCAGATTTTATTATAATGTCTGAATCTGCATCTACCAAACACCCAACAAATGTTCTCCTTTCTATGTGATGAATGTGCAACAAGTTAAATATATGGATGTACATGTTTGTGTAGATGCATATGAGTTTTCCTATCCCTTGATCAAATATGTGCTCCCATGGCATGGGCGACTACACTTGCTTGCCTGGTTGTTTTAAACCTTATCAAGTTAAACAGAAGGTGTTTGTGTGGGACTTTTCAGGTAGAGATTGGCTAAATCAATCACCAGAAAAAATAATCTGTCTTACTACTACTTCTCTAAAAGGTAAGAATTCCTTTTATGAAGAGCATCGGGTAATGCAGCACAGACATGCAGCACAGGGTTGTACTGAAGGTCATCCATGGCCCACAGGGCAGAGGTTTAGCATAATCACCTTGTTGGTACAAAGAGATGATGTTACAGCAGCTCAGGTGTAGTGGGTCTCTCTTATCATTACTCCTGACCTGTAGAACAAGCTCTGATAAGCGTGTAAGAGTACTAGAGAGGCATGACACCTTTTTAAGGGCTATTTGTATCTGAAATGCTGGCAGATTGTGTGGATGTTTTCATCACTGTCACTTCTTCCTATAGAGTGTGAAATATACTGTTGAAAGGGACTTCACATTAGATGGATACTAGAGGAATTCTACAGGAAGATTCAAAAAGCACTTAGTGTTGGAATTTCTGAATGTAAACAAGCATTCCTTCATCCAGTCCCCTCAGTATGATACGTGTAGATACAGGCATTTTTACAGCAGTGACACAACTAGGGGCCGGGAGGAGAACAGAAAAGGGGAAGAGACACTGTAAAACACTAAAACCCACAATTATTAATGAGTGCAATACACTGAAATCTTGGTCTTTTCTCATTGCCATGTTGTCACTGTAGATACCTTTCCACAATGTGACTTATGTTAAGGATTCGTATGCCTGGAAGCAAGATTGGTACCTCACCCCTTGTATTTATGACAGATGTGAAATGGTTAAGTTTTGAGAAACATCACAGCTAAACTTTTCAAAAAGATTTGATGTTTTGTCAATATTGATTCAGACTTCTCAGTGTCAGTGGAGTAAAAAATAATAAAGTTCTGTTGCTGCAGGGACATGAAGAAAAGATGTTTGATTGATTCTTCCATTATCCAATGACAGCTATTATGGAGCGGGGAATAAAAATGGCAATTATATTCTTGCTTTATAGAGGAAAAAGAAGAAAAAAGAAACTGTTCTAAGATTTACAGAGTTGACATACTAGAGCTGAAATATGTCGGATACAGGAACTGCAATGATTGGTCTCACAGCCCTGTTTCCTGAAGCACAGATATTTAGCCATAATGTTTGTATCAGCAATTAAAACTAGTAGGAAGAGCTGTTTTGCTATATTGAACAAATAAGTGCGTCCCAAACCAGTATGCACATTAGGAAATTGTATAGATGTATACTCATTAATGCATGAAGTAGATTTAAAGAGATTAAAAATCCTGCAGACACTTTTTCAATGTTTCCTTTTTGCTTAAATTAAATTTAGTCACAATACAATATATTACAAACACTCAAACACAGGATAAGGTACAACTTGGTTTTGTACCTGCAGATAATAGTTATGCAGACAGGGCTGGTTTTGGTTTTTTTTTTTCCCCAGTACTTTCCTTTATTTTCACATGCTTATATTTCAGAGACAGAAAGCACATTTGTGCAAAACTTTTTCAATCTGGAAGAAAAAACTTGGTCTTGATTTTTTAAACTCTGATATTGATTCTAATAAACATAACTTTCATTGCATCAGACTGCATTATATTTTGAGAAAAAAAAGGAAATAATTTATGGTGTTTGTGGCTTTAAACATAAAACCCACAATAATACATACATCTTTAATCTGGAACAACCTCTCACTTCAAACTGTGCAATAAAAACAATTAAACAATTTTTTTTTTTTAACATAGCCTCCAGATATGCAGTGGAAAATGGAAGGAAGAATATGTTAGATGTTCTTGTTTCTTGAGACAAAGCAAAATCATTTTGTTAAATTGTTCTTCTTAATTCTATTAAAACATCACTTACGGCTGCAATTTTACCAGCAAGGTTTGTCTGTTTTGGCATTCCAGTGACAGAATTATTTTTTTATTTGCTTATCTTTATTTTGTTTGGTCTAATTTTATTTGTATATAAATGTAATGTTGAAACCAATTCTTTAATATAGGTCTGTTGATTACAGAATCTATGTCAATAAAAGATAAATTACATAAATTGCTCTATTTCTCAAGTGATCTGTCTGAAGACAATAACAATGTTAGGTGTTGCTCAAGCTGAAGGACAAGTGAGAGAAGGAAAACTGCGTGTTATTAGTGACCATTTAATTGGCATCTGTTTTCATAAATCAGATACCTTTGTGCAACAGTGAAATTTCTGCTCTTTTAGGTAGCTCTTTACTACTTTCAGTAATCTAAAATGTCTGCTGTTATAATTTACATTAAATATTTTCCCAAGTGGGTGACAGAAATGCTCTCATCTGGTAAAACCTCTCCCTTTTACCATGCTAAAAAACTTCTCTCAAGCCTCAGAATGATTTTTCAGCCACTGGATCTTAAAATACCCATAACTGCTTTATTGTCAGCAAATGCTACCCTTCCAGCTTCTCACCAGGCTCCAAATTCACCCCTCCCTTTGGCTCCGCTTTCCATTACATGCTGGTTAAGTCACAGATGTGTGGTTTGTGTCAAATGGACCACAGCCAGTGAGTGCATACATGCTCTCGGGCTGGAAATGCATGGTCAAATGTTATCCCACAGTGTCTCTCATTGATCTTACACAAAACACTTCCAAATTCCAAATCAATATGATAGAGCTATCTGAGCCCTTACCTTAATTGCAGAAATTAAATTCTGCTTCAAACGGTAGTTGTCTGTCTTTGTTCTCAGGGAAATATACTTCCCTGAAGAGGTCAAAACTTACTTTTGGTGGTTCAATTGTTTTTTGACTTTCCTTATACTAGGCTGTGACCAAGCCTTTATGACTGTTGATGCTGTGGTGGCAGACAGACACTTAACCTTACTTTCTGGTGAAACATCTAAAGTATATGCTGCACAGTTTAACTGGAATATTGTAAGTAGACTAGGGAGACTGAGGAAAAATGGGAAGCAAGCTTCTTATTTCTAGTATAAGCAGTCAAAATATTTTTATTTCAGACAGCAAATGATAGCAGCTGGCACGTGTGCTACACCTTTTACTAGGATCTTATGAACAATATAACACGATAAATAATTCTACAGTGTGAACAGTAATTCCTTACATTTTATCAAGTTGAATGTGTCATGTCCCATATCTTCAGAAAAGGAGAATAAAAGTGAAGGTAGACATAATTCAATAATGTAACAATAGAACAGAATAAACAACCAGTTATACAAAATATTCTGTCAAGGAAATGCATTGTAATTGTCATTTTGCAATAAGTAACATAATTTAATATCTGATCTCTAGCAGTAAGCAACACTAAATACTATGAAAAGAATGAGTGTATATGGATGACACAACAATTTTCAGAATAGGTATTTTTTTCCTAAATTTTCTTAGTATATTTCCTTATTTTATAAAAATGAGAAAAATACTTATTTTAGGTCAATTCTTTCAATTATAATTAGAAGCTCCCAACCACCTATAATAAAAATGAAAGAAAATTGTATTTTATTTGAATTCTATATTAGCTAACAGCTAACCAATTCCCTGTCAACCTTTTAATAGAATTTTCTTTATGGCATGGGAGAAAATAAATTATCTTTTGAGGTGTATCATCTTTCACTATATAGACAATCCTTTTCAGTGTATGTTAGAACTACTAAGAAGCCCTTCACTTTGCATTTTTATTCTATTCCCTTCTTTTAAGCCCAAACTTGAAACATGTAAAATCTATCTGGTTGTTTTGGTGGGTTTTTTTTTTTTCACTTAAGATTACACCCCACTTTTCAGGAATATGAACCTGTGTGATTTTGGTTGGGTTTTGTTTTTTTTCCACAAAGTACCTGGGATGGAGTACAATATAAAGATGTGACATATTCTGAAATTTCATAAACACTAAGCTGCTAACAAGAAAAAAAAAAAAAAAAACAAAATCAGGCCCTTTTCAGAACAGAAAATAACTTTTTTTCCTTTATAGCATTAATTGAATATCTAGTATTGCTTTAAACTATTAATGAGTTATGACTATATGATTACCTTCAGTTCATCACTGCAGTTACTAATTATTTTGACCCTTTGTAAATAGTATTCTACAGTGTAATAAAATAAATGGTCTATCTTCAAAATCAGACATTAGTCTTAGAGAAGGATTCAAAAAATAAAGTACCAAAAGGCCCAGAATGATGGATTGTGATGTCAAAAACTCGGGGTGGTGACTCATCCCAGAATCACTAGGCACAGCATGTGTAATTTACTGACCACAGCCTCCAGAGTCTGTGGACGAAGGGAGCAAGAACCGTGCTTGGAAGCTGTTTTCAATTTGTTTCCTAATACAGGCTAAAACACGTTTAACACGTTGGTGAAAATCATGTTCACTGCACTACTGTGAAAGCATGTTCTGCATCTTAATAATTATATAAGCTTTCTGGATCAGATACTGAGACATGCCAACCTCTTTTGTAAGTAAGACTTAGGGATTTCCTACTCCACATATCAAGCCAGGAGACCCGAGAGCAGACACAAACCCTCACATCTGCCTCCAGCCTTCAGGAGGAGGAAGGCTCAGTTCAAGTGGGAATTATAGCATGACTGCTGCACGAATGCTGAAGATCTTAGTGTCGTGCAGCACAGCAACGTGATCATGTAAGTTTTGTCCCGATAGTGAATATTTGTCAGAGCTCCCAGGAAAGATGGAGCATGGCTACTTACTGATAAAGGGATGTAAGAGAAGGAGCTAGGAGTATTTGATAGTAAAGGTCTCATTTCGGGTGTAATCAGGTGATTACTGGGTATTAAACTGTATATGACATGAATCTTTGTCCCCCTGGTCTTTACTGAAGTACAGGACAGCTACTTGCAGAACATAGGCAGCAAAAATACTGCCTGAGTAAACTCTTACAGCATTGTGCACTGAAAGGGTTCCGTCCCCCTTGCCTCCATTCAGCTGGCAAAAGACACCCTTTTTTATCGACAATCAGAAACTATACAGAAAAAAAAAAGTATTACAAGCATTTTTTTTAATAGCTTTCTCTAATCCTTTATATATAACATCTGAAAAATTTCTATGCATTCCCTGGCCACTGTTTATGTATAAATTAAGTTTACATGCAAACTAGTATTTGCAAGGTATTTTTCATTAATTTTAAAAATTAAAACTGGCTTTTTTAATGTTATAGATACATTTAAGGACTTGGTTATCTTACAAAAAAAAATAAATAAGCTTTCCCCCGTTTTTGTAATATTTGAATGGAAATACTATTTCCTGGGCAACTCTGACAATAGTTTCCTTTATTTTTTTCCTAACTATTTTAGTGTAGAATTTATCTTCTCATGGTCTGTGCAGTAGTGCAATTTTTCTATGAGTTTTGCAAGAAAATGTGTGGTCTTCCTTATTCTCATGCCTGGAATAGCATTTAAAGTCGTCATATTCCTGAATGTTGTCTCTCTCCTGTGCATTAATGTACTCATGGACGGAGCATACTGAGTAGTGTTTTCACCTGCCAGAATGTGACTGAAGGAATCAGGATGAGTGACAGATGACCCAAATGTGGAACATCTGCTATTTATTTCAGTTTTTCTTCAGTTGATGGATTTTAATGCTTTATAACTACAGTATCACTTTTCAAAATAAACTTTCTCACTATGTATGTTCAATGAAACAAAAAAAAACCCACCATAACATAGATGTTATTTATTTCTGTTTGACTGTTATTACACTGGGGGCAGCGTGGGGAGAAGGGCCAGTCCACTTGATAGAGAGCAATAGCAGATTTCAAATAAGAAATCATCAGCTCTATTGGAGGACATAGGAAAGGTATGTGTCTCATGGTTACAGGTAAGACAGGCAAACCTACAGTCTTCAGTGACCCTTATGAAATGCAGAACAACAGCAGGGGAAGAGTTCAGATCCAGAAGATGAAGCAGATCAAGAAGAAGATAAATTTTTTGTAGCTTATGATCGCCACCACCACTGATTGCCTGCTTAATTTTAGGCACTTCTTTTAAACAAAAATTATTAAAAGAAGTCATTTTGTTACTTGTAGGAGTGAGTGAAAAAAATGAGTCTTAGACTCATGGCATGAGAGTGCTTTTCCCTATGCAAAAACATATTTTGATATGTAATGGGGAAAGTAGCAGGATATATTTTATCTTTGTCTTTTCAGTAAGTGATTTTTAAATATTGAGTTATAATGCCACAACAGTTTGTCTTCAATACAAATAGAAACTTTTGCACTGCAGGCAGCAAACTAGCAATAACCATACTGAACAAAACTCAGATCAGAAGAGGTAATTATTTAATACATTTATAATTAATTTGAATGGAAAAAATCAGATTACAAACCAGGAGGATTGCTATTCCTTCCTTCTGACACTCCATAAGAAGATAATTATCATATTCTATGCACTGTTATTTTACTAGTTTCATAGTAGTGTTATACATTTTAGAGTGCAGAAAACTAATCAAGGAGAGAAAAATGACTTTAGCATTTACATAGGACATGATGTAACAACAAAAACAAATGCAGCAATCTTTATCTAGACATCTTTTTTTTCAAAATCTGTCTATTGCATGCTATTTTAATAAAATACAGGGGTATAATATTAAGAAGCAAACCTTCAATTAGCAGGAAACATTGCCTGCTGAGATGAATATATTGATCTATTATGAGTTTTGTCTGTTTTCCTCAGCCGAGGCTCTGACGGCTTAATCTTTAGACTGTTATGCGATTCATCATAGAGACAACTGTAGCAACATATGTCGTCACACTTTCCTTATTTTTCCACTTACACCTTCCTAATCACAGTCATTAAGGATAATGAATAATTGTATCATATATTCCAGAAGGATATTTTCATTACAATATAAGATTTCATTGGCATCTCTCTGCCAGATCAGTGACAACATGTTTCCCATCACCCTAATTGATAAGTCAGTATGGAAGGCTATAACTTAAAAAAAATTAAATAAATAAAAATCTTACAATTCTTTTCTTGTTTGCTATATAGAGCCCTGTATGAAGTTTAGTGCTATTAATGTGTAAGAAAGAAACTGAGGAAAACGCTGTTTTAATGGCTATGGTAATACATACATGGTCTTATCAAATTTAGAAATGTAAGTGTGCTCAGGGCTTTGGGATGGTCCTTTTCTATGTGAAAATCTCAGAAGGAGAAAAATGTCTGGGGATGTGGGGCTTGTTTTAACATTTTTGTAGGTTGCCTTGTGAGGCAGATGGAACTGGTCCAGTGAATTAATGGAGACAACGGGACATCTGCAGTCCTTAAGGGACGCTCATGTCATTAGAGCAGCGGAGGGTCATGGAGCTGATTGAATGCCACATTGTCACCAGGAGATAGTGGTGAGAAATGCTGAGAGCTGCAGCAATTAATCCAACACAAACATCCCTTTCAAGAACATAGCTGTAGGTCACACCAGAAAATAAAGGTGAGCAATTTGCATAGCCTTGTCTATAACTAAAGCTTCAATGAGCTATTAGGTTAAAAAATAAGAAAACACAGATTTAAATGACACACTACCTGGCAAAATTTGTCAGTTTTGTTTCCAGTTAGCTAATGACCACTGAGAAGAAACTGACCTTTGCAAGTCATCTAATGTGGAGGCAGAAACAGGTGTTATTTTTCATGATTTCTGTGCATTAAATGACAGGTACAAATCAGCCATAATCATCGCTGAAGGCACAGGTGTCCTTAAGTTTAGCCTTGGATTAAGCAATATTCTACCTTGCCCAATGTGAGCTGGAACAGACTCAAGTAAGACTCATTGACATTAATCAAGCCCTCTTTGGGCTAATGTATGCAGAGCACTGTTCTGCTTGTGCTTTTCCCAAGTGCTTCGTTGTTACTGTTTTTGCTGCCCCAGGAAAAACTGAGAGTCCTAAAACCTATGCAAGGGCAGCACAATGATCAACAGAGCTTTTCTTGAGCTGGGAGTTTTCATCAGATCCATTTGTGAGGTTAAGGGGATTTACATGCCATCTGCCTGGCCCTGAAAGGGCAGCAGCTGATACCAGCAAGTACTGCTGCCAGGCATCCTGTGCCAAAAGGGAGGAAATCGATTCCAAAGGGCCTCTGCTGCATGAAAACTGCTCACACAAGAGCCAGCAGTGTGCAGACAGCTGAGTGGGAACTTGGAAATAATCTTGCAGTGCCCCTCCTCCATCTTGGTTAAAACAAACTGCAGTGGGACAACCGGTCTTTTAGAGAATTTGGACCTTCAGTGACTAATCCAACTCCCTCGATGCCTGGCTCATCAGCAACCAAAGCTCTGCTGTGAGATTTATTAAGTGTTCCTGTGTCCATTTCCTGCCAAGGTTGTGAAGGACTGTGAGTCAGTGACGGCCTCGAACGGAGTCCTTTTATGCTCACACTGTGTCAACACATAGCCTGAACCAGCCTCAGGATTGACAATAAAAAGAGGGACAGGATGAAAGCCAGAAGGTAAAGAAAAGAATTATCTATGATTTTTTTCCACATGCACAGCCTATCTTCTCTCATTAATGTATCTTACTTGGTAAAGGACACTTCTGCTCTTTACTTAGTGTCATTCTCCACAGTGGATACAATTTTTATTTCTTGAGTCTTTCTTTTTTAAGAAAATCTCCTGAATTGCCAAATATAAAAAGTATTTAAACACTTACGATACATAAATATACCTTCCAGATGGGAAAGTGAAAACCTTGGGAAGTTAAAAGTGTTAGATGCAGCATATGCAGAATAGCCTCCCTGGCTTTCTTTTATAGTTTATAGAAAGATGTGAACCCTCTAGGGAGAACATAAAATCATGTTCCTATGGTGAAGTGCTGCTTGAGGTGCTTATCTTCCCTGAGGGGCCCTAGGGAGGTTATCTATGTGAGCTGGTTTCTTCAAGGCATACCCTTTTCCCTCCTGAACCTCTCACACAAAAAGCATTCATTACAGGTGAAATTTAGTTATGTATTAAACCCCTGATGGCAGATACCCCTGCACTGTTAAATTTCACAGCTGTGTTGGGGAAGGAGCAGCAGACAGGAAAACTTAAGTGCCTACGCATCTCAAACTGTATGGGTTGTTATGGCTCTCTGAGGTGGGAGTGGGCCAGGATGAAGGCTATGTTGAAGACTTACATTGGTCTCTGTCTCTGCCCTGTTACTTCTGTTTTTAACACCACAATAGAATATTTGGGAGAGAAAAAAAAATAAGCAAAAAACTTGCTATTAATAGTCAATAATTTATCTTGTCAAAATGATGATTTAAAAGCCCACATAAAAATATTTAATGCCAAAGAAAACAATCTGTTTCATCCTTTATGACATTTTCTTTTTATTTTACTATTATTATGTCTTTCACTTCAAATGTCAGAAAAACCCAAAGTAGAATATTTCAACATGAAAGATCTGAAACTTTTATTTTAATGTTCTCCTCACCCTTCAATGAAATTAACCAGTGAATTTGACAGAAGTTTGGAAGTTGCTTGAGCCAGTCTTAAGTTACCCTAATGGTGAGGAAAAAATAGATTAAGAAGAATTCCATATCTATATAGCATTTTTCAGTCCTCATGTACAGACATTTGTCATACCATTAATGTTTGTAACGCAGCACATCCCCTCTTGCCAGAAGAATCCAATCTTGCTGCATTTACCTGTCTAATATGCAGATAAACAAGAAGTGTCACTTTGTTTTTGGAAGATACTACCAAAAGCAATTAAAAATGACAACTTATAAATTGCCTTATTAGCCTTTTGTACTAAGCCAGGATGGGATCTCATCACTTGCCAGCAAACAAGCCATTGTGCCCACCCAATCCTCGCTGTCCCCAATTGCCCCTGCAAGAGGTGTGCTGGGGGGGGGCTGCTTGTGCACGAGCTCTTCAGCACGCTTGCTGAGAGGTACGGACCTGCACGCCTGCCCTGGACACTGCCAGCCAGCCTGCAAGAGGCATAGCATTTCAGACAGAAATTGTTGTTTACAATAGAAAGTGCTTTCGTTTCTGTTTCATTTCATTGTTGCTGGAATCAGAAAAATACATAGGTCTCAAAGACCAGTTCATGCTGTATTTACTTCTGCTACAAGGGCAAAAAGTACTGATAAAGCTATTATTTGTTCTGATCTAATATCCTGCAGACTACAAGAAATGGGGTTTATTTATTTTTTTATGCCCTATGAGAATGAAATTCTTAGCTGTACACATATTTTTTTTTATGTCAGAAGGACTTGAGACTAGACCTTAAGATAATAGTATTATGATTACTATTGACTTTATCACACTTTCTCTTTTCTTGGACATGATTTGGGAATAAGCTTGTTCAAAAACCAGTAGTAGAAACCAGCTAGATCTAGAAAATAAACACAGATTGAAGGTGTATTACCTTGTGAAGTGCTAGGGCTTAGCAAAGCCCATTTTAGTGCCACAAGTAAACTTGGAATTTCAGCTTTCAGGTAACATAAAATATTAACCTTTCACTCCAGTGTTCATGAGATATTGGCTGTTAAAATGCATGTGGGAAAAGTTTGTAAGGTGGTTTTATTTGTAGGCCAGTACAAATGCTTCCAGGATCAATATGCTTTTCTAAACATTGCTCTCAGGCTACTGACCAGACAAGGGGAAACAGCGTCTCCTGTGTGATCAACCATACAGCCACAGAAAATCTGAGGAGCGGATTCTTCTTGAGGATCATGCCTTACTTTCTTGAGGATCAGCTTACTTTCTCCAGAAAACAAGTGTGTGCATGTACATACACACTCACTATTACTTGGGATGGAAACTGTCTACTCCCACCCTTCTTTGGTTGACTGAAAAGTCAAGAGAAAATATTCATTGACCATCTATACAATCCAGCTACATGCTATTGTTTTCCTGATTCCAACCCTTAACATCTTTCAGAAAAGGTAACTACATTAATTACACACACACTTTTTCCAGAGACACACAGGAACTCAGTTATTTCATGATACTTTTTGCTGTGTCTACAGCAAACTAGGGTAGCAGAGGAGAGTCAAGCAGATGCTTTCTCAGTTCCTGAAAATGTCTATGCAATGTAAGGATGATTTTTCAGCCAGCATTCCATGGGATGCATAATACCCATTTGTCTCTGGAATGAGTGATTTTATTTTTTTAAACATATTAATTTTAGTACTTTAAAAAAAATAAGGAGAGTTTGTGTATTTCTGACAATAAAATATTTTTTAATCTACAAATTCTTTTATTTTGAACTATACACTTCATACATAGGCATCATTTATAACTAATTTGTATAAATACATGATTATGTTTTTTCAGGTCTATACAGTAGTTTTCTTGTGATGTCACTTACCTCTGTAAAAAATGTTTCAAGATGTTTAAGCTGCTTCATATCCATTCACTAGGTTATAGCTGTGCTGCTAGACAACTTCATAACCTAATGTACTTTTCTCCATGTTCATAAAAATTGAAAAATTGTTATGATTAGAAAACAAAACAAAACAGCTTAGACATTTCTGAGATCAATTACCTTTTCCATAAAATTAATTCATAAAACACAACAAAAGAAATTAACCAGAAATTCATACTATATTACCTATCAGCATTGTTTATTATTTCATCTATGGTTGATTTACCTCCTATCTGGGTGCTGACAATGACATAAGTAAAATGAAAAACAGTTTCTAATCTCCTCTTCAAAGAATGAAGGATGAAATTCTTTTAGTAGTCTGTTTCTGCAGATCTTAAGTGATAGTGTTTGATTGCACTTGTGGATAGTACAGGAAATGCAGTCTTTGATTTTGAAGTAGCCATGCACCTTTTTTTTGACCTTGCCTGAATATATTATTTTTTCAGAGGTTTGTGGGTTGTTTTTTTGCAAGGTATCATGTTCTAAAGTAGCAGCAAGGTAGACCTTAGAAAGTTTCAGAGGCAAAATAAAAGAGAATAAAAGGAAAGAAAAATCAAACCAAATTTTGTGGTTAAATATAAAACTATCAGAAAGAAATTGATGGGTTAGCTTGTGTTAAGGACTACTCATTTTGGACACCATTGAATAAATGGTGCAGCATCTGGTCAGAAATATATTTTAAAACTCTTTAAATATCAAGCAATTCATTGTAAGATGCAGCCTTTGTCTGGAACTTTAGGTTGTTTAGTAATTTTGTAAAATATCTGCAAAAGGAATCTATGGTGAATCAGTCTTTGTCTGAAACATAAGTGAATGGAATCTTGGGTCCTTCTAAACTTCCTTTGTGGAGAGCAGCCTAATGATGCTAGAGATGGAAAAAGTGAACTGTGCTGTTTCATGTTACGGTGGAATCAAACTACAACTCAAAACAAGCTAATAACTTATGGCTGCGGAAAAGGGGAAAGGCTCATTTCCTTTCTTTTCTTTTTCTATTTTTCCCCAGCCATAATGTCCCGCCTTGTCCCTTGTTCCAGCTTTGAAGTTTATTATTTGTTTATCTAATTCAGATTCCTAACATGGTAACAAATACCTTTTTTTTTTCTTTTCTTCGGAACTCAATTCTCTTGTCATTTAATAATTGAAAGGAGTTTGCCATCTGATCTTTTGAGTGCTAGAGTCAGCACAAAAGAAATGACAGAAAACACAGAAGTAAAGGGGAGAACTCTCCCTTTCAATGGCAGCAAGCTGTTGTACCAGCTGTGTTGAGCATTACTAGCATGATGCCAGAGGTGATGAGGTGGCATCCTGAGGCTCTGCTCACAGCTACAGGACATCACTATGGGGCAGTACCAGGAGAAGGCCCCTGAGCCATCTCTCGCCATGCAGATGGAAACATGTTTTTTATTGGTTTTGGCACAGCACATGAGCCCCGGACCACAGTCACATGAATGCAGATTGGCCCTGTAGAGGTCAGTACCTTGTAAAGAGACAAAGTACAGCACCTACAGGCATTTTAGGGGCCTATTTGGCAACAGCATAGACACCTTTCTTTCTGCATCATCTTTAAATATGTTGCCTTCTAAGCAGCTAGGTAAGGACAGGTAAGGATAGAGAGTTTCTTCGCTCTTAAACTCAATATTTCAGGGATTATCCTGAGCAAGAGAAGACAGGAGTACAACTCTTTGATGCCAGTAAATACAGGCAAATAACTTCAAGACAAGAGACTGGAAGAGACCCATCTCAGAAAAACTGTAGGCTGGATGATCACCTGATAGGAGCACTAGTCGGGGTGCTAAGCTGAAACAGGAAGAGAACTGGGCTTTCATACAGGTGTTCTGCTTTTCAGGTGACTGTTCCAACCACAGTTTTGGATGTGTCTTTCTTGTCCATCTTAATCTTTCAAAAACCAGAAGGTTTGAATATAATTTCCAGCTCAATTTTACTCAAGATCTCCAAGCTCTTGAGGTTTTTCTGGGATTCTGCAATGTCTCATCTACTGTCATTTAAATATATACAGGAATTGGTTTCTCTGTACCTTTCTAAACAGATAAAAATTGCTTTATCTTTACCTTAGTAAGAAGATGACTAAGATTTATGTAAAAAGATAATAAAACATAACAAAGGACCTGAAGCTATCTGTCTGAGGGGTAATTTAAGCTCCACTTAGTCTTCAGTAAAAACAAAATAGCGTACCATAACCATTTACTGCATGGACTTTAACAAAATTAGCACTCTGAGTGCTGTGAAGAGCTTCTGGAATGTGTTAACATGGAGGCTGAATTTCATTTTACAGAGAAACAGTGAACTTCCCAATATTTTTTGGCCACTGCAAGAGATTTAATGTTAGCTTTATGTGCATTTATAAAAGTATCATTTTGGTTATTAATAAGAGCTAAAATTCTACACCTAGCTGTTACTTCTTTTTTAAGTGAAATATATTGTGCTAAATACAGTGACCTTTTAGCTGAGGTATGTATATATTTAAGTATATATAAATACATTTATCCAACTAAACTGTGTTTGTATCAGTTATGGAGAGTAAAATTTGCACTATATAAAAATCAATTCATTACGAGTTTACAGTAAAGCAGAATATATTCAGAAATTATAAACTTACTTACATTTTTGTGTGTTCAGTGTAGATGTCTTTAATACCTTTTCCTTTAACAGAAAATATTAAATGGTTCATCTTTATAGTACCAGAACAGATTAGAAAGCTATAAAGGATTCATTCTTTCTTTCTGAGATTAGATCGTAAATCCCATGTGCAAGCACATATGAGTAGTATCTGAGAAAAAGATAAATATGAAACTACAATGACAAGGAAGACAAACAGAAGCTAAATACCTTCTTACATTTTGCTTCAGTTTTTTGTAGCCAAGCTCTGGCTGAATGGTCTTAAATTACTATTATTAAAAAAAGAAAGTCAAGTCCCACTTATAAAAACACTCCACTTTAAAGAAATAAAAAAGTCTTTAGCAACTCTAGTAACATCAGCAATAACATAGTTTATGTTGCGGTTACAGTCAAAGAAGAAAGCTGGCTACCTCTATTCAAGGACAGAAAATGCTTTAATGAGGTAGAAACACATGTGCCTATAAAATTTGATGGACTAATTGCAATTGCTATTTATGTGCTTATATTGAGCCAAACTCTTTGATCAAGGCAATAGGTACAGCCCTGATGACTTCAACAGAATTGTGAATGCTTTACCCATGGACATGGGTACATATCTTTTCCAGGGACAGGAACAATCTCCAAGGGGATAATCAGGCCAAGAGTAGGTGATGGGAGATGCAAATATACCTGGTTGTTGTATTCTTTTTCTAGGTTCCAGAATTGGGGTTCTTTTTGGGGGTGGGGACTCTTTTCACCTTTACAGAGATAAATATTGTAGTAATGAACATATTTTGGCTTAGGATTTCTTATCAACTGCTCTTTTTCAAACATATACAGAATAAAGATATAGTGATATCATGTATAACAAAGTTAAAAGCAGTTAAAAGCCGTCCTGGTTTCTTTTTCATTCTGACATTTTGGCATTTTGGATTTTTTTTTAAAAAAGTATTATTCCAAGAAACAATAGCATAACTGTGTACAAATCCAAATTTGTTTTTTCCAAAATAAGCAATCCATTTATTTTCTGAATAAAGTAGTACTACAGCCAGCTTTATTGTGTAAGAAGAGTTAACTTTGTGATGGCCAAAAGCAGATGCTTTGCCAGGCTAGGAGGAGGAGAAAGAGAAAGAGGAGAACTCCTTTCTGCATGAGGTTGGGAGAAGCAACTTGCTGGCTTCTGGGAGTCACAGAAAAGTCCTGGGTGCTTAAGGAAATGCTGCATGGGTGACTGGGACTGAGCCAATATGATTCTTTGGGGCACTCTACCTGAAAGAAGTGAGTAGCCCTGAAGCTTGGTCTCTTGCTCTTCCTTCTTCTCCATCCCCAGACGCCCAGGATCTGAACAGCCTCCCGTTTCTGATGCAGCCCTGTCCTATTACTTCATACTGGAGTAAACAGCTCTCCCTTTCCCCCTTACTCACATGTTCCTTATTTATCCTATGTTATCCTTATTTCTGGCTAATGGAAAAGAGAAGGATGGTGAGGAACAGGCCAGGCTCTGATTCTTAAACAGCTAGAAGAGGACTAGGATGGAGAAAGAAGACCTACACTGTAAGGAAGCAGCAGCTGCTGAAGAGAAACTTCAGCAGCCTTCTTTAGCAGAAACAGAAGAATGTGTAGGAAAGCAGTAGGTGCTGGATCAGTCTATCCCCACCTTCTCTGACACAGGCAATATTTTTTTCTCCTGTGCTTTGACAAAACGCTGCCAAATATCTGTTCTCAGCAATGATGAAAACCTAAGGAGCATAAGTTCTATTTTTTTTTTTATTTGGGAAAAAGACAGTAGTTCAGCTTTTTAATGAGTTTAGGCTTCTACATTTGAAAATTTTATTTCTTATGTTCTCTTATCTAGTATTTTCATTATTTTAAAAAGAAACAAAAGAAATTACACCTAAAAAATTGAAAAAAATCCCCATGCACTTTCCGTTTATAGCTTCTTTTCACTTACAAAATATTCTAGTAGATTTAATTCATAGGAAAAAAAACAATAGTTTTCAACACTTCACAGAATGGAGAAATGAAATGAAAATATATGATTATTTGCTCAAGGCCACAAAAAGTCCTCTGTCAAATACATGATTAGTGGTGGATAGTCTAGAAAATTATTCATGAAAACAAAATGTTCAACACTTGAGAATGTCTGTGATCTCAATGTGTACAGATATTTGCAGACATTGACTAGTGAAAAAGAAAAGCCTTCCTAACATGGTTGTACTATGTGTCACAATTAAAGAATCATTACTATAAAACAATAGTACTCAGTGGTTTCTGAACAATCATGAGAAAAAAAAAATTCAATTTCCATGTATTAGTAAGACTAGACCCCAAACAGATGTCCAATCATAAGCTACTCCAGGATAATTAGAGAAGAAGCTACTGAAATAGCACAGAGGCAATACAAATGTATAGGTAATTTTTTTTAAAATCTTTTGAAGTTGTAACCATGGTTAATAATGACTTTTCTACTACACAGCAGATACTTGTGTAAACAGTATTCTTTTATAATAAGTTAGACATTTAAAAGAGCTCCATTTTCTGTGGTCTCTGTGAGATAATTTATGAAGTTCAGACACATCAATAAAACTGACTAGTACCCAAGAGGAAAAAAAACTGAAACAGCTGCTTGTTTTCAGCTCTTGCTATTTACTCATAAATAAACATACAGTCACAGATCTGCCATCAGTAAAATGTCTATATTATCTTCTGAATAGTTATCATATAAGTGAATCAATTGCTCGTTTAAATTCTCCTTATTTCATCATTTTTTAGAAAGTACGGAGACAAAAACAAATTGTGATGCAGCTGAAGTGTTTGTAATTCTAATGACATGTAGATTGTACCTTTCCAAATATTTTTTTTAGTATCACTATTATAGGAATGTGTGAGTATTCCTTTAGTGGGGAGGTATTTGTATTTGCTACAGCAAACGATAAAGTAGATGTAGATTTCTCTTGATGGTCTCTGTCAGTAAAATCCCTGGGCATGATGTCCTTCCTCCCTGGGGTTCTCACCCAGCACAATTTCCTCACTCAGCATAGCAGTCAGGGAACCACCTTCAAGAAGGAAAACTGACCAAAAAAAAAGAAGAAAAAGAAAAAAGAGAAAAAAAAAGAAAAAAAAAAGGCCATGAGAAAGAGCAAAGCAGTACTGTCACATTGTTATTTCTTGCACAACACTGTCTTCTGAGGAACTTTGAAAGAAATCTTCATTAATTTAATGCAGAGGGGTAATGAATTTAATAAATTTAGAGCAATGGCAAGCAGCTCCTCTCCCCTAGTTACTCCAAGGTAGAGTCAAAGTTTGAGTTTAAGCCTAGAGGATCTCTACAGGCAGTATTCCAGGCATTTCTTTGTACTGTGAGAAACAAAACCAGACCTGTATCCAGGTCAGATCATGTGAAAAAGGTTTTTGAAAAATACCTGAGTCCTGAGAACGTAGGACTGCAAAGTAACTGTTAGTAATGAAATTGTCAGAAGTGCTTTCCACTGTCACATTTTGCTTCTTCTCATGGTTCACCAACTCTTTGCACGTGCTTCACAAAGAGACAAGAACAAATACTGCACCTGGAAGATGCAGAGTTGCATAAGGTTTGAGAACAACACCAATTCTAGCATTGACATAGTATGTATTTGAGGACCTAATTCTTCTTGCAGGTATGTTGAACCATTGTCTAACATTGCCATAATTAGGCTTCTCAGACTTTTTTGTGGTGAAAGAAAATCAGAGAATTAGGGAAAATCTGCTTTTCTTGAAAAGAGATTAAAGAAGAAATTTCAGAATAGGAAAATGAAGAAACGAAAACAAGGGAAAGCAGTTGAGACAGACTTTAAATTTAACTGGCAGGTAATGGTGAATAGGCAAGGAATCATTTGAATACATAAAGCATTTAGTCACATGATTAGTGCTTGGAAACTAAGGGAAAAAGGAAAAATCAGTTCCAAGAGTTCTTATTACTTTTCTTATACAAGAGCTGCACTTGAGGAGGAGGAAAACAGGAGTGTTAATAGCTATTCTTGTCACAAATAATAGATAGCATTACGAAACACAGCTCTAATGTCCAAGTGACCACGGTCTTGAATTAAACAAGAGATTTGACTCCAGACTAGTAAGGCCTATAGCTATGCTGTGCTGCTATAGCTGTGCTGGAAAACCAATATTAGATGTAGTGTGGAAGTCTTCTCTTACAAGTTCCTGTGAAAACAAGAACACTGGACCTCCTCCTATACTTGTAGAACAACCATCATCTGAAAGGCACAGTCTCTGGCTTTCACAACTCTGCTGTCTCCCAAATAAATACTGCTTGATAAATTAAATCCTTGACCTTTCCATGGCAAAGCATCCTCCTGTGTCAAAGTAATATTAAAAGCAAAGCAGATTCTACAGTTGGTACAGAGGAATGCATAACTGGGTATTTATGCTGGGTCTTACTGAAGTATTTCATGTGCACTTTCAAAGCTATTCCTGTTTCTTCACTACCTGTGTAGATATAGAGAGTGGCATGAGCACCTGTACATGTAAAACTTTGTATGTGCATGTCTATTTATATAAGTTTTTGTGTGTAAAACAGATCTTTTAAATTATGAATATTTCAGTTCTATTTTTTAACTTATTGGACTGATTTTTTACTGGTTTTGTTCCGTGGCTGTTGGTGTTACTACACATTACTGACTATGGGGTTGTGCTATTCTAGGGGAGAGGGAAGAATACAATCTAATTACAAACCCCAGATGTTTAAAATGCAGTATTTCTGCACTTAACTATGAGTAATTTTAAGGAAAAATATTTTTTTTTCTGGTGAGTCAAATACTCTTTTGAAAATAGAAACAAAGCAAACCCATGAACAATATATGATGATTTAGATTGTCAATTTCTTACCTTGTCAGCAAATAAATTGACAGCCATGTACAGATGAGTTACCACTGAGTTTACAGTCAACCTCCTACAGTTCTCTCAGAAGGAAAATCAAGGCTTGAGATTCTTCTTTCAATGAATGATATATTTCAGCAGGATATCCTTTTCAATATTGCATCTGAGAACAAATCAAAATTAAAGACTTCTTGTATGTACAAATCTGATGGAACTTTCCACATAAACATCAAATACTAAGCAGAAAAATTGAGTAATAAGTTTTCTTGTATACTGTACAGTTTGCTTTTATATACATCTAAACTTCTTTCTCCTAGTTTTGTACTATTAAGCAAAAGTTATTCATTCATATGAAATGCCTACCTCTTTTAAAAGTTTCATTACCCTCAATATTATGTATAACGACTTTGTATCTAAAAAGTATATAGCTCATCTGTGATGTAAATGTAAAAACTAATAAGTTATGTATTAATGGAAATTAATAATTTAGATTATATACAGGGAGTTTAAAATTACTGCATAAAATGCATCTATAACAACACATATGAGTGCAGAAATGAATGAGAAAAAAATGTTAAAAATATAGATATACAGACTATAGTTCTAGAAATCTCCTACACAGTAGTAAAATACAATGCAAATCAACTACTGTGTCAACAAGAGGATTGTATCTGAGCATGAAACCCCACCAGAATTCAAATATGTTCATCTCTATCCTCAGGCTACTTATTTCTATTATCCTTCCTTTCATTTGCTTTCCTTTGTTCTCTTGCCTTTCAATTTCAAGTGTTCTTCATTTGTCTCTCACAGCATTTCTTTTTCTCTTTTTATATAAGTAGGCTTATGAATGTTATCAATAATGTATTGTATAGCTTTATTCTACCATAGAAAATTTAACAAGACTAACTCAGTATTTCACAAATAAAGGCTTGCCAAACTGCAAAGATACACATCAATAGAGCAGAAGATCAAAACATATGGTCAGAATAGAAGTTCCTTTGAGAAAGGAAGTGTCAAAAATTATATCTGCAGGAAGTATAAAGGTTATAATAATTAGCAGAAACTTAAGATGGTGGTGATTCAACAAAGCTACATAGACAAAACCAAACAGAAACCTGAAGTCGTAACAGCAAAACACAGGGGAAAAATCAGCAAGTAAGACAAATGAATGTAAATATCCTCTTATATCTGACTAGTAAGGTAAAGTATATTCCGATGAAATAACAAAAGAGAAGATTTTTTTTTCCTAGTACTCTAAAATTAAGACAAAAAAATAAATATTTTTGTTTGTTTGTTTTCAAACTACAGATGGTATCACATAGTCTGGAACACCAGTTTGGCTTGTTTGGGGCAGCCAACCCATGTCCCAGCTCCTTATGAAAATTAGCCCTATCCCCGCCAGAACCAGAACACTAACCTCAAATGCACAATGTCACCTCAGTCAGGTAATCGCTAAAGCCAACTGACCACCACCTCAGTTCTAGTAGTTAATACACCAATATTTCTAAACTTCAGTCAATTAGAAAGGTTCATTTGAATTTAGATTGAAAATATACTTAAGTTGGGTTCTTATATGGTGTTGCAAATTTCTAAGATTATATAAAGTAGTTCATGTTTGCATTTTCAGTTTAATTTATGTTATCTGATTTCATTTGGGTTTACCATAGATTACAGCTAAATACAATTTCTCTTCGCTTATAATAATTTTTTAAGCTTTATTTTATACACATATGTTTCATTATAAGGTAATAGGTAATAAAGGACTTCAGTATCCCTTAAGGCTAAAGGAAGTTACTGACCCATCAGAGACCAGTGGAAAACAGAGGTCCTAGAGTGCTCTTTTCCTGTAAAACTTCAACTACTTGTATTTTCTCAGAAAAAAAGTCTGTCAAGTTCTTTGACAACAAAAGGGCTATTTCTGTGAAGTTTACACTTTGTACAACTGTTAGGGAATTGCTATACTGTTCATTGGTGTCAAAAAAAGAACAGCCTTGTTTCACTCCTTGTTTCGTGTGCTTTTAATAATGTCAGTAGTAAGCATTATAAAATTCATTTTAGATATCTTGAAATAAAAGGTGTAAATAATTGCATCAAATCCTTTGGTTACTGATCTTTGATATAATATTGATGAATATGCTAAAGCATTTTATATGGTCTGGGGAAAAATAACAAATACCTTTTTTCTAGGGTAGCATTTTAAGTGAAACAATAAAAAAGCTTTTCTGGAATAAATTACCTTAAGAATAAAGTTTACCATTAAGCTTTAGATGTGATTTAATCTTTGGAAAGCAGTTTTAAAAAGTACTCTGACCAGTGATGCATAGAGAAGATACGTGTAGTTATTGCTAGGTAGGAGATGGAGGCCAGGTAGGCCACGCGGACCCTAACTGAGCTTCTTATTAACTGTCAGAAAAGACCCATCCCACAAAAACATCATAGCTGTTATATATCATAAATGGTTTTGCCCTTTTGTCCTTGTATAATACCCTTAGCGTCCTTTGTTTATGCTGTTAGACTTCACTAGCTCATTAGCAGAAGTCTTAGGCAGAAGGTTAACAGTCATGGAAGAAGCAGAGTCAAATACTAACTTTTAGAAGTAATTGCCTGCAGCTGCATCCCCACTGAGATTTCACAAAACAAGAGGTTCTGTCAGCAGGCGGATATGAATGCTGCGAGGAAAACCTGGTTTAAGGACTTTTGAGTGGAAGACTAACTTCCAGAACTTATTTTCTTTTTTTTTTTTTTTAGGTTACAAAATTTCTTTTAGCACTCCAAACTGTGTGCATGTGAAAATCGTGGGTGTTGCTCCAGCATTGGTGAAATGAGTTGGGCTGCTGAAAAGAAAATAAATAGAGTTTTCTTCTGACTTAGTTTTGGTGTAATTTAGAAAAATTGTACTACATGTGAATGGTAGTCCTATAATTAATTGTACTAACCACTCAGAAACCAGATGAAGTAGGGGATGCAAAAAATTTTTAAAAGAGAATGAGAAAAGATCTGCTTAACAGAAAGAACAGGTGATTGAAAATGATAAAGGTTATGGACAGAAGATGATTAGATGAACATGGTTACCACTTTTAAAATTTGTTTTCAAAATTATTATTTTAATATATTTTGTATTTATCATTGCTTGTCAGTAGAGATGATGTTAAGTGCTGGAGGAACATAAAGGACCAATATGGACTTTGTCTGTACTCCATAAAAGGTTGAGAGTATACATTTTTAATGGATAGAGAACACTTGTCATCACACAACTTCATATCTCATATATTACTGTCTCTTAGTACTTCTTTCCGTATCTTGTGCTTAACTACCTTTTTGATAGAATTATACCAAACGTGAAAATTTAGGTAGAAAGAAAATGTTATGACTGGTCTCAGTAAATTCCTACCCATCTAAGAAAGTCATGTCTTGCACAAAGTTCTGTGATGCTAAAAAAAGGAACAATTTCATAATGCTGTCTTTTGTTCAGTCATGAAATAAAGAAAGGTTTGTCTACTCTCTTCAGTAGCCTATTTCCATGAAGTTTGCAGGAACGGTATTCTCAGTCAAATCAGCATGACACAGATTAGTGGTAACTTCAGAAATTAAGAAGGAATTTATATGTATACACACAGACATTTATATGTATATACACAAAATTTATGACATGTACCACACCTCCTTAGAGAAATAGGCTAAGATGTTTTTCAACTGAAAAATAAGGATGAAGGTATAACTTTTTTTCCCTGCAGAAGTTAGGTTGTACTTACACTAAATAGAAGTCTGAATTTCCTGCATTTCCTATATTTGCTTTTGTTTTAACTGGGAAGGAAAATTGAAGTATCTAGCACTTTACATTGAGAGATCTGTAACACTTTGATTCAGAACTCATTAAATTACTTGCTTAAGAACTTTTAACCCAAATAACCTGAATGCAAAATTGGGAATATAGGAATTTCACTGCAGTTTGTTTGATCTACCATGGCTCAAATCACCCATAAATGGCATTTCTCTTTGGTCCATGCTGTACTTTAGTCAGCTGATGACCTTCTCCTCCTCCCCCCTCTTCCATTTTAATTCTCCAGTTGGACTACTACATCTGTAATTCACTACGTGGTTAGATAGAAAAACAGATTATAAGGCATATTTTGGGATCGGTCAGTGGGCTTATGATATATGTTGTTGTAACTGTTGTAAAAAAAATACCAAACTGATTCTTTATTTAGATGAGAACAAAGAACGTTAAACATTACAGTTCTTTCAGCTGAAGTTATTGTGTATGGTTGCTTTCTGTATTTTTATTTCTTTTTGTTGACCAGGGAACAATCGCAAAGAATAATTTTAATATAGCCAGTTCAATTTTTTCAAGGAAGAAAAGAAAACAGATTTAGCTTAAGGAAAGTTGCTCCAACTGGCAAAAAAGAAAACAAACAAACAATTAACATAAAGTGTATATTCACATTCAGTCCTTTCTTTAAGGATGCATTGGAATATATTGAAACAGAAAACCCATTTAGTTTAATTTTAATGAACAACATAGCTTTTACTTCAGTCTAATTTCTCACTTTCTTTTGATTTCAGAAATCTTATTGCACAAGACATAATCTACCTTGAATTACACAATCTGATATTTCGAATAGATGTATTTGCTGTTTTACAGAAATACAAATTTCTGATTTACAACTGTTGATTTTCTTTCCTGTTATAATTCTTTTTTTTTTAAAAAAAAAAAGTATATTAAAGACCAGAAAGATCTTATAAAACTGATTTTTTTTTTTTATTTTTAGAAAAGTGATTATTAGCAAAATGTAGGAAAGTATTTTGTCTCTCATTATGGAAATCAGCATCTATTTTTTTAAGGTGGCATTTGAGAAATAACTAGGATATGTAATTATATGCATTAAAAGCAGAAGGTAGCTGTGGAAAGTGAGATAAATCTTATTTTTTGACAAACATAAGGAAGATTTAGTTACAGGCAATATATAATCTTACTTGATATTTCAAGTATTATGTTGTTTACCTTGTCTTTTGAGTTTTTTTTTCCACCTAAATTAACATATCAGAAAGTTTCATTTCCTAATTAAATACATCATCTAAAACAAAACAAATCAAGACAAAACACATTAAAATATTTTGCTTCCTGTAGGAGTATTTGGTCAAGAGGGGAGCATGAATTTTTAATCTTTTTTTTTTTTTTTCTGAAGTTCCTATCACAGCACAAAGTGTTCTTGATTTCCTGTTAAATCATTGCTCTAGTCTACTACCAATTGGGATAGTATTGAGCATTTTCCAGATCTGGATAATGTCTGCCTAAGAACTGTAGGCAATCAATAAAGAGTATGTCAGAAGGCAATCTGCCTTGGATTCAGATTTCTGTCCACTTATCTTAAAATCTTGTCATGAGTAGTTTTCCTAATGAACTAAATAAAAGGAAGATTTGTATTATCGCAGTCCTCCATGAAACCTTTTTTTGGAATAACTTAGTATGATGCCTAAAATTTTAGACCTGTTTACACATGCAAAATCTTGAGAAAATGAGCTCTATTCCATTCATAAAAACACTTATGAAAATGCTGTACGTGATATCTCAAAACAATGGAATAAAACTTCAGTTTTCATAACATATTTTGATTTCATTCCGTGCCTCACACCCCACCAGGGACAGATTGTGAGTGGATTTGCTTTGTTATCACGGGTTGAAAGGCGCTATTAAGCAGGTCCTATTGAGCTCTCTATTATCTTATATTATCTGTCCTTTCTACATATCTTACTCCGTTGATCATTTGGTTTGTAATCTTAGTAATAACTTGCTACTACTTGTGCTACTGCTTCAATAATTGTTTAATGTTCTTTTTTATTGTTGTGAATTACCTAGGATTAATTTACATGATAATTTAAACCAGACAGATCTGTGCCTAGTAGTTTTTCTGAAGGGTTGCTAATGCTCTGGGTTTCTTTATTTTTCATGTTTTTATGAGTCAGTTCAGTCAAAACTGTCAGTTCATATGTGGACAGGCTGGAGAGAGTGCAGAGAAGGACCACCAAGATAATCAAAGGACTGCAAAGCCTATCATATAAGAAAAGGCTGAGAGAATTTGGTTTGTTCAACCTTGAGAAAAGAAGACTTAGGGGACACCTTATTACCATGTTCCAGCATTTAAAGAAGATGGAGACTCCCTTTTTAAAAGGAGTTACATGGAAATGACAAGGGTTAATGGGTAGAAGTTACTCCTGGGGAAATTACAATTGGACACAAGAGGAAAATTTTTCACAATGAGAACAGTCAGCCATTGGAATAATCAAACAATCACAGAACAGTGAGGGTTGGAAGGAAACTTCGGAGATCATCTAGTCCAACCTCTCTGCCAAAGCAGGTTCACCTAGAGCAGGCTGGACAGGAACGCATCCAGGTGGGTTTTGAGTATCTCCAGAGAACTCCACAACCCCTCTGAGCAGCCTGGTCCAGTACTCTGTTACCCTCGAAACAAAGACATTTTTCCTTCTGTTCAAATGGAATTTCCTGTGTTCTAGTTTGTGACCATTGCCACTTGTTCTGTCGCTAGGCACCACTGAAAAGAGTCTGGCCCCATCCTCTTGACACTCACCCTTTAGATATTTGTAAGTATTGATGAGATCCCCTCTCGGTCTTCTCCAGACTAAACAGACCCAGGTCTCTCAAACTTTCCTCATAAAAGAGATGCTCCATTCCCTTGGTCATCTTCATAGCCCTGCACTGGACTCTCTCCAGTAGTTCCTTGTCTTTCTTGAACTGGGGAGCTCAGAACTGGACACAGTATTCCAGACGTGGCCACACCAGGGCAGAGTAGAGGGGGAGGATGATCTCCCTTGACCTGTTGGCCATGCTCTTTTTGATGCACGTGAGGATACCACTGGCCTTCTTGGCCACATGGGCACATTGCTGGCACTTCTTGGCACATGGCCACCAGGACTCACAAGTCCCTCTCTGCAGAGTTGCAGGACTCTACACTTGCCCTTGTTGAATTTAATCAGATTCCTCTCTGCCCAACTTTCTAGCCTGTCCAGGTCTCACTGTATGGCAGCAAAGCCTCCTGGTGTGTCAGCCACTCCTGCCAGTTTTGTATCATCAACAAAGTTGCTGAGGATACACTTTGCCCCCTCATCCAGGTTGTTGATGAATATCTTGAACAAGACCAGACCCAGTACCAACCCCCAAGGAATACTGCTAGTTACAGGCCTCCAACTAGACTCTGCAGTGCTGATCACAACCTTCCGAGCTCTGCCATTCAGCCAGTTCTCAGTTCGCCTCACTGTCCACTCATCTAACCCACACTTCCTAAGCTTACCTATGAGGATGTTATGGGAGACAGGGAAGTGTTAGATTCCCCATTATAAGAGTGGTCCCCACTGTTTTTAGTTGCCATGTTCTTGTGACATCAACTTCATGCCTGACTGCACAAGTGAAGTGATTCAACCACCTACAGCCCCTTCCCATGTGAGCACTGGGGCTGGTATGAGGGAAGTGCTGTGGCACTAGAAGGAAGGAAGAAGAGAGCAGGATCCCCCTGGTGAGCTACGACAGGTTGGGTTTTCTGCATGACTTCATCAGTTAAATTAGGAAAATGCCTCTCATCTCAGTGACTTGCTGTCCCTTGATCACTCATTGCTGCTTTGCCCCACTGGCAGGGAGAGATCATATGGGCTGAGCCTGTGATTTGAGGCTGTACACTCTTTTTCCTTTGGTGGAGCATGTTAGCTTTTACAGATAGTTCTCTTTTCAAGACTTGCAGGCACTCCAGACAGATTTAATATTTCCCCTGGAAGTTTACTGTATTACACCCTTATCCAGAAGACAATGTGTAGATATTTTTCTTAAT
>JAOXJK010000001.1:107114573-107131055 GCA_025774025.1 Xenus cinereus | reverse complement strand
GATATGCATATTTTTTTTTTACAAGATAAGATACTATAACTTGTATTTGCTTGCCTAGTCCATAATTCATTGTCCCCAAACTCTGTTTTCCCCGTTGGACCATGTATTTTCTTCTAATCTGCATATTAACAAATCTACATGACATCTAAAAAGAACATATGGATGTACATTATTATTGGCTCTACATTTTTAACAGATATGTGAACGTTCAACATTTGTGCTGATTGATTTTTCTGTGTTCTAGTATTAGCATAACGTGGAGTTTCTCTGTCCCCTGAAGGATGTATAGAGAATAGGTTGATTTCAAAATTAACCTATTTTAAATTTTTTCCTTTGGAAAAAGGTTATGAAATACTCTCAGATCTTGTGAAAATATGTATCTCCATGAGAAACAGTTCTTTTTTTATTATTTTTGTGCATTTTTTAAAAATATATATTCATTTTGGTTTGTTCTTTTTTAATTTTCAGATTTTGAGTTTTCATCCTTCTCCTTTCTGTCACTTGAGTAAAAATGTATGGTATTTATCTTTTTCAAGTTCCTAAATATTTAAAATTGGGATTTTTTTTTCTGATTTTTGCCTTGTCCTGCTTTACCATTTCAAAGCTTCCTCACAGCACAGTAAGTGGCAATGAGACAAAATTGAAGGAAAAAAATTGACAAAATTATTCTAGAATATTTGAAATAAAAAATAAAGCAGGAAATATTACAAGTGCAAAAATATATTTCTACTACTGTATTTATAGAGTTGAGGAAGGTGTGCAAGTTGTGCTTTTACATGTTTCACTGCTTTTGTTAATAGATTTTTTTTTTCTTTAGGTATCTGATTCTAAATGTTAGCGTTGATTTGCCAAAAATTTGTACCTATGTAATTGTTTTCCATTTAAAAATTGGACTTTTCTATTAAAATTGTTGCATCATTATCTGACAATGATTTTATGTATATATTACCTGCATTATTCAGTACTTCTGTCTTTGGAAAACTGACTTTCTGATTAATCTTTTTTAAATTTACTGAAGAAAGCCAGGATAAACTGATTTTTAAATATTTCATAGCAATGAGTATATCTGTTATTATTTGTTTCGTATAATGCTCAAATTCAGTTGGGTAAGTTTGGAATGGTTTTTAACCTGTTTTTACTGTTAACCCCTTCTCACCCAATAGTATATAAGAATACAAGTGACTGAAGGTACTTAATAGGATAGTTGTGTTGTAGTTTTCCATAGGCAAGCTGTGCTAATTATTAACTCCTGTATAATGATTAACTCCTGTATAATACTTACAGATAAAGTATTCTATCAGAATTTAAAATTCAATATGTGACTTAATCTGCAGATTTTTTTCTTCTCCTCCTCTTTTAACCATAGTGATCATTGCAGGCTGCTGATCACCTTCGCTTGCACATCTTTCCATTCTTGTTTACTTATTATAATTTCATCCCTTTTCATTTGGTTCTTTACCAATTGGCCTTAAATCGAATGCTACTTTTCAACAACAGCACTAGGCTCTGTCAGATCCACTCATAATAAACTTAAGGATTTTTGCAGTGAGTTCTTTCAAATCCCTTGAAAATCTACTTTGTTTATCATATCACAACTCCAGTTTTCCTGATTGTGCAAATTTATACATTTTTATTTCATCCTCAGCTATTCTTGCTGAGCTTTAACTCACTATGTTTACAAAGCTAGGTAGGTCTTCCTCCATGTTTCTGTCAACTCTCCTACATAATGTTTTTGTGTTAGTCACAGCTTCCAATTTCTCCTTGTTTGTCCTTCATGCTTCTTCTGTTAGCATTCAGGTATTTTATTATATTTGATCTATGCCTGAAAGCTCTCTGGGATTTATGTACCAACATCCTTGTGAACTATTTGAAGGTTGTTCTTACTTGTCTACTGTTAAAGAGCCTTTCTCCTCCCTATCATACTGAAGAATAATATTTACTTAATAAGTGTAATTGGTCTAGCCACTAAATTCGTGGCCTGAAACAACTAATTGATCTGAGCTTAGTCAGATCAATTTTCTGTTCTTCTCACTGCTTAGACACAGCAAAATACAAATGTATACTACATTTAAAAAACCCAGAAAGAGCGAGAGAAGGGTAAGAGAGATTAAGAAGGATATAGGAAGCAGGCAGCTACCCTAGCATTGTACAAGGTGTAACCTGTCTTATTCCCTAAAGAGTTATAACTTGTATATTGCTCCAATCCAGTCTAAAATTACGTGAAAGAAAGCAGAGGGATCTTAACTTATCTCAGTTGTCTTTATACCTAGAGAACTCTCCCAAAATAAAGACACAGAGAGTCTGAATGCTGGTGTCCTAGGGTATGCCAGACTACAAATACCACTTACTGAACACCAGCTGGCAGGGCCAGGCTTCCCATGGTCCCTTTCCAGCCAGGCTGGGGCTGTAGGTGCCCTCAGATGCTGGGAGAGTCTGCACCTCTCATGTCCCAGCCACAGGGCCTCACACTTGACATGAGCAAAATGGGTATTGAACAGCAGCAGTAAAAATTTTGTAAAGCATATGAAGAAATAATCTATTATCAAGTGCCTTCAGAAAACAGAAGTTTCTTTCAGTTTGGATTGCAATATAAAGGTGGAAATCCGGGTTATGAACTAATTAGTTTTCTGATAAAAATTGCTTGTTAATGAAATAAGCAAAAATCACCGATGGACCATGTGAAAATTAATAAAATATTGCAATGGTGACCTTTATCATCTGAAACCTATCAGCAAAAGTTTCAAAAACAGGAGCCTCCTTCTATTAGATAATTGTGTGCAGACTTTGAAGTTACAGGTACAAACCCTTTATTTTATAAATGACTGCTATCGTTCACTAAGACTGTAATCTTGCAAATGCAGCCATGTGGCTAGTCCCCATTGAAGTCAGGCATCTGCTTATCCCAAGCTAGTAGGAGAGTAGATCAGGAACTACAGATTATTCTGTTTTATCTTAGGGGGAAAAAGGAAAATAATTAAAATTATTGTTCTAGAGAACGCAAATCAGGCTGGCTCATAAAATGACCACAAGGGCACTTGTTAAAGTTATCAGTCAAAGAATTTAAAATTAATTAAAAAAATGTTTTTTAATGTAATGAATAATTAGGCTGTGAAATTTACTTTAAATTATATTATTGACACAAATAGCTGAGCAAGAATATGAAAAGTGTTATAGACTGCATGTGACTGATAATGACATAGGCAATAAAATAAGAATATGCAGACAAATATTAGGTATGATTGGCTGCCATAATGCATATGAAAATACAATGAACATCAGCTATGGTCAAGAAGAAAGGGCAATGAACTTCCATGTATCTTGGACTTGTATGTTGGACTAGATGATCTTCAGAGGTCCCTTCCAACCCCATATCATTTTGTGGTTTGTGATCTATTTTCCTTTGTCACTGAACATCAGGCAGGATTAATGTGCCATTGAGCACCTGTTTGCCATGGTGTGTACATTTAGCTAATAAGTTTTGACTTATAATACTCTTGAAATTCTCATGTTTTAACTTAGCAAAATTTAAAATTCTCATTTGAAAATTTGAAATGTTGAAATGCTACTCTGAAAACTCTAAACATTCACATTAAAATATTTCCTTTGACAGTAAGGTAAGTATGATTGGTTGGACAGGAACAGCCCAGAAAGCAGAGAAAAGTTGGGATATGCAAGTACTGTTATGTTTATATCAGATTGCCAGATGCTGAAAAAAAAAGGAAACAAGAAAAGCCACCGAGCTGTATGATCCATAGAAGCCTTCTAAAAAAATTTTACTGAAGTTCAAGAACAGAAGTTTGTAGTCCAGTCTATAAATCATTTTGATGTAATCTAAAAGACCAACAAAGTGATAAGGTTGAAATGAAGTATTTTTATTTCTCAAAGCAAACTTTATCAGAGTGAAACATTAAACTGCTTTGATTTTGTCAACAGTATTCTTTATAAATTTCCTGCTTTTGCATACTAATTATCTGATAAGCTCACCATTAACCTATGAATTTTTTGTCTGTGTCACTGCAGTACCTAGATTACCAAGGGATAGAGTCATGTGTTTTCACAGAGAAGGAACTGAAGAAGGAGCGGTTTAGTGATATTTCAATTGGAAGTACACCTCTTCTTTGCCTTACAGGACTTTGATTATTGTTTTTCATTAGGCTTGTTTAGTCTCACACAGATTTTTAAGGGGAGAGGGAGAGGTAGAAAGCATCATGTGAGTGACTACCTTGAGGTAAGAACTAGGAGGATGACAAAGTGACAAAACAATAAAATCAGACCTGTTTCCTAATCTGTTGAAAAAAATTTAGCACATCCTAGTGCTATGGAAAATTTAGTAAGTCCCTCATATCCATTTAATCTTTATTTGCATATGAGTTTAGTCATAAATTCCTGACTGGAAACTGAATGATATAGTGAAAATTATTATTAAAAACTGCAGTTAGTTGCCCAAGCTTTACCAACAATATGTAGATGGCTCTTATCCTCAGTTACCATCAATTTGTTTTGCTGCATAGCATTGCATCTTGCTGTAAGTCTATTTTAGATGGAGCATTTAATCTTGTAGTATACATTGCACTAATGAAGCAAGCAGGAAGAGTAAACTTTTTTCTCTGGTGTCAGGGGAGTTCACACCCATGAACCCCCCTGGTAAACACCAGAAAAGTTGTATCATTGGTACAATCTAATGTTTTTTTGCCCCATTGATTCATGAATCTGGTTATGGACAGGAGATGGACCCAGCTGGGAGGTCTGCTGTGATTAATGTTGTCCCTGTAGAAGGGGCAGATGGCATAGCACTCATTGGCTTGATAGATTTATTAATTCCGCCTCTGGAAGAGGCGCCTTGCCACATTCCTTTCCCATACTTGAGGATAAAAAAAAAATCTGCAAGGTTGAGGATTGAGGCACTGTGCCAACTCAATTTGAAAATCAAAGATTCAGATACTTGTTTGGACAGAAACAAGAATTACTAGCACAATACTACAGACCTAAATTTAGAAAAAAAGAGAAGATGGAAAATATTCTGCCACCTATGAGAGTAATGGATAGTCTTTTCAACAGAGAAGTTAAATATTCTGTACCCTCTTTTGGAAAGTGTTGTGATAATTAGGCTTGTATTAATCTTTCCATTTGTTTGTTTGGCTGCTGAACTTGAAAAAAACTGTTTGGGATGAAACCAATTAAAAATTGGAGTGGTTTCAGTAGATAAGATAAGCAATTCCCTCTTTTTCTATATAGTGATACTATGTTTTGTGTTACAGACATATATCCTTGTGCATCTCTTTCTTAGGAAGTGAAAAGTGTAGGTTGATTCTCTCGAACGGGGACCTAAGGAAAGACATATGCTGTAATATTTACGCAGTTGATAAAAGAGGTATATTGCAGTCTTTTCTCTATATATTAGCTTTCCATTTCTTTTCTTTGTCAGCAAAACTATTTGACCTTTTTCTGAAATTCATAATAGATTTGGAATGACCCAAATTTCATTTTCCATCAAATTTACTATTTGTAACACAATAGAATGAATATATCTAGCTTTAGTGCCAGGGACAAAGAAAAGAGCAGTGATGCCAGGGCTAACAGAAACACTGAATGGGACCATGGTCAAGGCTTTTATTGTACAGATCGAAATGACTTCTCAGTTGTCCTGGTGTTATTTGAAACTGAATTCTCAAAGCTTGTGTATCTTCTTTTCTGCCTGATGTAGTTACTGAGAAGAAGTATAATAATCACACTTATTTTAGATGGGTTTTATCGATCAGAAGCATGCTCGTTTTTGTTAGGGATGATTTTCATTGGGGAAAAAAAAGTCTTCCAAGATGTAAATGTCATTAATATCTCCCATTGCTTTGTGATTTTTGTCTCTCCTCCCAATGTTCTTCCCACTTTACTTAGACTCATGACATAATAACTGCTCAGTACATGTAAGTAACCACCGACAAGGTTAACAGTGATTTAAATAGTTGCAGTTTTTTGCAGCTGGTGAGATAAAGGAAAGTTCTAGGGAATCAAGAAGCTTCTGTGATTATTTCCTCCACTGTGTTGACAAGAAAAAATAAGAATTTACAGCAAAATGTCTAGTGCAGATGGTCTTCATCACTAATCATCATGCTGGAGTCAGTTCTTCTGGCTGGGGTGGAAGCAAAGGTGGGCTTCCCAAAACAGCAGGAGGTATGCATACACACCTACAAAGACCATAGATTGGCCACTGGGAAATCAATGAAAGCTAATTACTTGGATTTCCCTAGCTAGTGTTTGAATGACTGACTTCATTATTATTATTTTTTTCCACTGTCAATAGTGCTCTGAGAGCAGCAGAATTGGCTAGCCCGTAAAGAGCTTGACTTACAAACTGTAGGAAATCAGGCCACAGGTCCTACAATATCCTTTGTTTGTTTGTTTGTTTGTTTAATTAAATGGTAACACGGTATTTCAAGACATATACATATCTTTTACGTTTGTAAGGGTATAAATGCAAATGCAGAGCCCTATCTTCAGCTGACATAAATGATTTCAAGCGGAACAGAGATACTCAGCTGAGTACCAATGCCGTGTCTTTGTCTCTGATGAAATATCTAATGTTGAGGACTTAAGAAAATATTTGTCTCATTATTCTTCTTCGCTTAAAAGGCAGGTATTGTTGTCTCTTAAACTCTCATAGCAATAAATTTCCAAGGCTATTGAGGTAGTTGTCTAGAAATTATTTTCTCGGAGGTACATTTTACTGAACATATTGCTACCATTTATCAAGTATTCTTGTCTAATAATTGCTTCATTTGAATTCTTTCTGCCTTCATGTAAATAATATATCATCTTGCAAGCCCTGGCTGCAAAACTGTAACATGAGAGGGAAGGAAGAGATGTCACTTTTGCTCTGTCTATGCTCACATTATGTAATTTATTCATCTCCGTCTCAGTTTGGTTTATAAAGAGGGAAAGGATTACGTGTGGAAAAATACAGGCTTCATTATTGGCATTTCCACTGGCAAAGCCACTACAGAAAGTACCATAAGCTTATATGAAGTATAAGATGAGTGTTTAATAATTTTTTCATGTTATTTCCTTTTCCATCCTGTAAATTATATTTGTTTATATATTAATAACTTCTAACATGTCTTATACATATGCTTAGTTTCAGCAGGTGAACCCTCCACCCTGATTTTAAAAAGTAATGTAATCTTTATCTAATGTGTAACCCATCATCTGTTTCTGCGAAAGCTCTACCTGCCAGAAACGAGAAAGAGAAAATCTACCTCACTCATTTCATAAAGCCAAATTCATGTATGTGAGTCTCTGGTATGAATATGACGGCAACATTCCAATAATCAGATAATAAAATTAAGAAACTTTTTCCCTCTCCTGCCTACACCACAGCATAAAATGTCACAACTTTTAGAGGCATTATTCTTGTTTGAATCTTTGAAGCGAGGGTGAGTTTTGGACAACAGCAGCACAAGCTTTCAACAGAAATACTAAAAAGGTCAGCTGATATCCTATGTTGGTATTGCTTTCTAAGCTTTATTTTTTCTTAAACAGCTTATTTTCTTTTAAATATGGTACAGCTTGCTTTGTTGATCAAGATGGCTATTCAGTTTAATTACCCCAAGTTCCTGCTCAGAAGAACTTTTTAGTATTAATTATGCTGTTAATTAAATAGTGATGTCTTCTTTCTGAAGATGTTTGACATGGCCAGCCCACTTCAGAGGAGGAGATACTGTCTTCTGATGGTTACTTGTCCAATGAAGGGCTGCAGCGTACCATCATAGTATGTGGTACATGAAGCTGGCCTAGAAAGCAAATCAATAGGAAATAATGAAAGTACTTTGTATGTCTTTATACTCTTAGAAGGGTGTAAGAATATCAGAAGAGTTTCTTGAGACTAAAACTCTATGAGTTCTACGGTAAAGTCTTCCAATGATTCAGTTATATTTTGTTCTTAATGTATCTCTGCATCTTCAAGGATCTCTGTTTGATCTTCTAGAAGATTTTAGTTCTTCCAGCTGCCGAACTCACTGAGGACTAGCCACTGCTCTTAAAAATTGCTGTGTATAATCAGATCTTTGGGGAACGTCTCATCTACAAGTAGATTTCCCAGTTCAGTATATTCTAATTAACCAGTACAACCTAATCATAGAGAACTTGACCTTGTTAAAATTAGTTCAATTTATCCAAACCCATTAAGTCGATGCTTTTTTAAGTTTAAAGCACACACAAGATATGTGAATTGATTATATTTTATTTTCATGGTGAAATTAAGTTTTTCCTTCTGGGGGTTTGATCTTGAATTTGGACTGTTAACACAAGCCCTACATACTTTATATATCAATTGGACTGTCTGGCATGGCATTTTCTTTCTTGACAGATTCTTTTAGCAGTAGCGTTTGTTGTTAAATGATTTGTTTGATTTTTATTCCCTTCCAGGACTGTTTTTTTAACCTTTCTGTTATTTCCCACATACACAGCTTAAAAAGCTGAACTTTCAAATATAAATGGCAGTAACAAGACTCATATGTGGCATATGTTCTGCTTATTTCAATAACTTAATGTCATCTTGTAAATCTTAATTTTTCAAGTGCTTCCTACCTAATATGTTTAGTTATGATGATTTTTAGTGACTTATTTTAAGTGGACAAGTGGATCTCTTTAATTTCATCTTGATTAATTTGTCTAGAGGAACACAATTGTAGCAAGTAAAATATTCATCCTGATTGCCAAGATCTGTTCTATAGCAACCATATTTATCTCCAATACCATTAAAAGGGTCAAAGCATTTATTCTTAGATTATATATTCACACTATAATGACAAAAGTTTCTTTCTTATAGTCCTCACTACTTTCAGCTTTTGTGAACAATAGATTTGTCCTTCCGTTTTCTAGGCCATACAAAAAATATTTATCTGCTTTCTGTAAAGATTTAACAGATATATTAATACTTTGTAGGAAATATGCATTGTATTAATCCAGAAAACCCTAATGCAGAAGATATATAGCTATAGATATTTTATTCTATCATCCTTTACTAATTGATTTGGACTCCTTTTTCTCTCCAATTTTCACGTGAACATCCTTCTTTTCCAAGGAAATCAGATAACTCTTGAATGCTGTAATCAATGGATGCTTGATCAATACATTCTCCCTTCTATGCACAGAGTTAGTACAGTATATAATCAGAATGTTCAATTGACATTTCTAAGGAAATATTAAGTCTAGATTATATCTTTTGAGAACTAAAAGGTGGTTCTTTGTCTGAGATTTTTAAAATGCATTTGGAGTTTGCAATGTAAGACAGAGATATTTCACTAAGCTCTCTGTGTACTGCACCTGAACTGTATTCTAATAGAAATATGGCACTAAAGTGAGACTGGCAACTAGTACAAAATGGTTCCTTAATGGTATGATAAATGCCCAGGAGTTTTGCAGTTGACAGCATGTGTATGTTGGAGGGGGGCAGACAAAGTTACACAGTATATTAAGTAGAAACCCTTTCTAAATGCCTCTAATTTACAAAATTTATTTTAAATGGTCTTCGAAACAATACTACTGACCTACTGAAATTTGACCAGCTTCTACCCAACTGCAAAGAGGTGGGTGGTAAGGGGGAAACCAAACAAGAAAAAGAAATGGGATTTTTTTAGACAATAGACAACCAACCAACCCCTCCATTAGAAATGGTGATCAATCCAATATCTACTTCCAGTTCTTTCTACAGGGAAATGTCTGAGAAAAGTTCTATGTCAAACTTCAGTAACTTGGTCTCTTAGTTCATCTTCAGTTTTGAGGGAAAGCCGATGTTCTAGATGCCTGAGTAATACACGAGAGAGGAATTGATACTCAAGTTATGCCAAATTTCCTGTGCAACTTGTACAAAGTTTTTCTCCTAAACCAACAAGAAAACAGAAATACACTAACTTACAGAGGTAGGAATAATAATTGAATCTATGTTATGCATAGCAAGCCCAATTAAAAAACATTATTATGTACAACACAGCATAAAAACATGCCTTTGAAGTGGAGCACCAGATGTATCAGCTGTAATTTGCCAGCATTGGAGTGCAACACCAGCCTTCACAACACTACACACTTTGTTATGTTCAGATTTTTTTTTATTTCAGTTTTAGGGTAGGGAAGATATAGAAAGATGAATTGTTTCACAAAACCAGAAGTGAGATGGTGTTCCAATTATTTTTTTGAAAGGAGAAAAGGAAGTAGCAATGCAATAGAGAATATAGGATTTATTTCCTTTTAATTTGTAAATACAGTGTACAATACATTGGGAAGCACCGAATGCTGACTTTTTCAAAATCACTGCAGCCTTTGGCTAAACGTCTGTTACTGCAAGATAAATCTACAGTGTTTTTTTCTGAAAAACTGAAGCTTCTAAAAAATTATGGAGACTTGCTTACCCAGACTGACAAGACCAACCTGAGGGTCCTTCCATGTTCTTTCTTATCTGTCCAAATCACATGAATGAAAGGTGCTCACCAGTGTTAAAAATGTGTCTTATGCAGGAAAAAATAAAGTAGAAGTAAAATTATAGAGCTCAGAGTGTCTACTTACTTGAAGAAATGTTTTCATTTTGTGCATGAGTACTCACATGGCCAAACATTTCCCGAAGCGACCAGCTTCTCAATAAAACTGCATGGTTTTTTCATATTCTCTTCTACGTGCTTTGCTGCAGGTATGAAACTTTTAAGTATGTTTTCAATAGCTTAGTTGAAGAAATATTCCTTCCATACAATATGTAGGATGTGCAATAAAACAATGGATATTTCAGTCTGAGGAAGCAGCCAGACTTCTCCATTCTGTGGAGATGGTCACTGCAATCTAATATGATGTTCAGCTAATGATGGGTAAAATAAATATTCTCATGGTGGGATTTGAAAATACTGCCAAGTTCTTAATGTTCAGAAAATGCCTGAAAACTTGCATCTGCTCTCTTGGGAAGCTGCTATAGCAATGAATTCTATCCCCAGAATATTTAACATTTTTCATTGCTCTTTGATGGCATATGTTCCCTGAGGTAGCTTACATAAGGTATCGTATTTCTAACTTGAAGCCAAATTAAGATCAGACATGCAGCAATCGCTCTTTGCTGATGTTTTCAGTAATTCATCTTGAATGGCATATTAACTTAATCTACTTACATCTTTGGACACCTAAATGAAGAACACTTCTTTGCTGAGCGTCAGTACTTTTGTCAAGCCTAAGTTTTTCTATTATTATTATTATTTTTCTAAATATTGCAGGTTCCTGACCTGAAAATTTGCATTTTATATAAAAAGACCAAAAAAATGAAAAGAAGGATGTCAGATACCAGCTGAACGAACAGATGGGTAGGATGCAATTTTTAGAGTCATCATCTGGCTTTATGGAAAGCGGAAGGGAAAGTTTTTGGTTTCTCAGAAAAACACTTGACACTAGTTCTGAAGCTTCCTGGGATGAAAAGCTTCAAGCTTTGGATGGATCCTGGCTACTTTTGCTCTTTGTTGCTCTTGCTGAATTATGTGTAATACAAGAAAATACTGGTAATCTTTCTTTCTTTCTTTCTTTCTTTCTTTCTTTCTTTCTTTCTTTCTTTCTTTCTTTCTCTCTCTCTCTCTCTCTCTTTCTCTCTTTCTCTCTTTCTCTCTTTCCTTCTTTCCTTCTTTCCTTCTTTTCATTCTTTATTGCTGTGCTCAGGAATTGCAGCCCTTGATGTTGTCGATGACTGCATCTAACCTACTTAGGCTAACATGATACTAATAAGTTTTTCTTCCTCCCATTGTGCATTCTAGATTATGATATCTATATGAAGAAATATAGGGAGGTTGTATTTGTTCAGTACAAATGCAAAGCAAATGAAGCAATAAATATTGCTTCAGGAGTGCTTATGTGAGCTAGTGGTGTTGATATACTTTGCTATCATATTAATTGGAAAATATTGGGAGAAAGGTTTGCCTTTTTTTTTTTTTTCACCTGCTACTAACCCACAGGAAAATATAGCATTGTAGTCATAATTGGCAAAATAAAATAAAATAAAATTGATTTAACAAATTGAGATCTTCCATCTAGCTTATACTACCTAGATGAGTTTAGGACAAATAAAATGTTGTTGGGTTTTTTTTCTAGATTATTACACTAAAATGTTTTATTTCTTTGATTTATAAATCTACATTTTTTTTCTGAACAATGTTTGTGAGATGCTTTCAGCAGGATTTCTGGTTCCTTTTAGCCAAAAGCAAGACAGAGTGCACTTTCCTTGAGTGGATACATATTATGTTATACATGTTATATCTTGACATCTGTTTGGTTACTCATTTCTAATACTACTTTGCAGTCCAAAGTACTCCAGCTAGTTTCCACTAAAGCACAGTAATGATGTATTGTAACATAAGAGGTAATGTGGTACTTCGGCAGATGCCACACTGGCTCTGCTTCATTCTTTGTTCTCTATGTTTTTATTTTGCCTCTGCTTTCTAGGCCAATTCAAAGCCTAAATTTTATTTGCCAAATGTTAGGTGATTTTATTTATGTTGAGGTTCATAGATTTGATAAATTCATTTTGGCATATGAAAGCTTTGAAACTGAAGCTTCTTCCAATTTTGGAACCCCTTCCTGGTGGCTTGGTTTATTCTCATTTTAGATTTTTTTATCTTTACTTAAATAATTCTAATATGGCTAAGGGTAGCAACCACTATACTTGTTTTATATCTGCCACCAGCCTTGTTCACAGAACAGCTTGTACAGCACCATGGTGCTCTTCATTCAAATAGGTTATGTGTCCATAACATTATATTACAACTAGGTGGCATCAGCTTGCATCTCCCACATCCAAGTATTGCCTAACAGACTTTTCAGTCTTCAGGGGAGGAGAATCTGAATGCTCCTTCAGCATCCAGTCTGTTCAGAAATAAACTTCCGTGGACCATTCCCTGAGGTAGTGAATCAGATTTTTTTCATGTGAGAATGTCAGAAGCAGATCCCTTTGCTGTTCTCATGAGAAGAAACATAGGAATCCTTTGTTTCCATCTTCTGAAAATGAAGCTCTGACAAGTGTAACCTAATTTAAGACAAGGAAAAAAGAAAAAACATGCATAGAAAAAATTATTTTGATCAAAGCTGAAAAAATTAGAGTTCTATGAACAATTGTCTGACATGCTACAGAAAGAGATTCATAACCTTATGAAACAGAAAACATGGTTAAATGATCATTTAAAACCTGGGCAATTAATTTGTTTCATGTTAGATGAAGGAACTGTCTTGGCAAAAAGTGTGGAGTTTTGTTTGGTTTTGTTTCTGATTTACTTCCCCAAAAACTGATTAGACAGGAAAATCAATTTTCCCAAGATGTGAAAACTGAACAGTGTTTTTATAAATGTAAGAAAGGTTCCCTTGCATACCTCGTTGTCAAAAAAATCCCTTGATTAGGTCAGACATGCTCATATATAACGATGGCTTTACCCTCTGAGAGTTTTGTCATGAAGATGTAGTCAAATGTTCATCTAGTTTGGGGCCTTTCCTTAGGGATAGTTCCTTGCTCCTTAGTTTGAAAAATATATTAATCAGTAAAATAAATCTTTATCATAATATGTGCATAAGGAGTGTGTGTGTATATATATATACATACCACATATAGGTATGCATGGGACAGATTGGTTATGCTTGTAAACTGCAATTTTTACTTCCTTACACAAAATAAGGACATTCTTATAAATAAATACATATCTTTTTATGGATAAAGTAGAGAATACAATCCCCCTTTCTTCCCCCCCCCCTTTTCTTTTCTTTGCACTTTTGCTACCCAGGTTACCTTTTAAGAAAACATACACATAATATATAAAGAGAATCTAAAATATATAAAATGACTTCTTAAAAAATATGATGTAATTATTTTGATAACTATTTATCTGCACATGTTTACATTAATGTTTGCACAAAATCTTAGGAAACATTTCAATAACTTTTCTATGGAAGTTCACCTCATATTTTTCTTTTTTTCTTCTTTGTATTTGATTGTTGTTGGTTTTTCTTCTTTGCTAAATATCCCAGTCCCTGAATTACCTCATATAATACAGAATTTGTTTATATTTCATTGCTTCTAATTACATACAATTTGAAACAATATGCACCATTATTTAGAATTAAATAAGCCTATAAATAGGTTTTAAATGGTTACAGAAGAGTTAAACTTAATGTTGTTTTTTTAATCTACACATTGTATCTGCCTCATTGACTTCTCAGTGTGTCTGCTAATGAACTACATGGTGTTCTAGCACATCTGAGTCAGAAGCTGGGAGGAGTAACAATCTTATGAATAAATGCTATTAAAATCATTACATGACATGCTATCCTGCCATGATGTTAATCTGTTTGGGTATACAGTTAAGATGCAGTAGCAGGGGAACTGTCTCAGCAAATGTAAAAAAATTACATTTGAACTAGAGGGCTGTTGTCAGAAAATTGATTTGTTACCATTCATCCTAAAAATTTGATCTGCCATTTATATTAAAAAGAAAAAAGAACATCTTGGTGCTTGCATGTTTTATTATTTCCTTGTTTCAGTATCTCAATTATTCTTTGGAATATAAAATACATTTTAAAAGACTGATGTCTGAAAGCATTAAGATGCTAAAAAGCCATTTTCTTATTATTGATATTATGAATATGTGTCTAACACCAAAAAACTCTGTTTCAGTGCACGTCATATTAACTGCAGTTTTCTGTGATTTCATTGCCACTTTAGCTATAAGATCATAGAATCATAGAATGGTTAGAGTTGGAAGGGACCTTAAAGATCAGGTTGTTCCAAGCCCCCTGCCATGGGCAGGGACACCTCCCACTAGACCAGATTGCTCAAAGCCCCATCCAGCCTGGCCTTGAACGCTTCCAGGGATGGGGCCTCCACAACTTCTCTGGGCAACCTGTTCCAGTGTCTCACCCAGTGCTAAATCTCATGCCCTGACTGACTCACACCTCAAGGCCCTCGACCTTGGTACAGGCAATGTGCCTCAAACCTACTGGCCTTGATGCGTGGGGTCTGATGCTGCTGGGGCACTGTGCCATGGCTCTGGCACTGTGCAGGAGCTGGCAGTGGGTACAAACACTGACAGTTGTGGATGTCAGGTGTTGTGATTTCCTCCATGTCAGAGAACCCATGCTGGAATGTCTGCTCTCCTGCTATAGGGCGTGACTCCAAGCCACAACTTGATCAGAATGACCAAACACAGAGAGGTCTCTCAGCATATTGCAAACATAGTCAGACTCTACCACATCCTTCAAGAGGATCTCTATTTAGACAAGTGTTTCTGGTTTATTAAAAAAAAGGATAGTAAAAGGGGAGAAGAGCTGGAGTGTTTGAACCTGTTTGTTCAGCTGTTAGTTTACTGAGTGAAGTATGGGTAAACATCTTGCAGTTTTTCCCATAAAATTTCAGTCTTGGTGAAGGCTGCTGTTGAATAGATGATACAGGGCATCACAGTAATCAGAAAAACACTTTTCTTGCTGTTTGGGGTGAAATTTATGTCATTAACTGGGATGGGATTTAACTCTTTAGCTCTGCAATGAATTTGTTTTCATATCATTATAGTCTGTGCAGAAAAAAAAGGTATTTCTAAGGTTATTTTGATATTTGCTCTTGGGTAAGGTAAATCAGGACGTATAAATGTTTATTGGTTTTGATTTATTCAGTTAGGAGATGGCAACTGGGCCATCATTCAGTTATTTAAACCTAAATGCTCAGTGCACCTTGAGATGTTGTTCTTTTTGCACGAAGCAGAGAGGTACAACATCAGATTTGTTTTACAAGGTGCATTTCCTTATAAAAGCAAATACACTCTTGTAAAACAGGATTTGGGATGAATACTAAAGCAGATTCCCCCCATTGTCCAAGATATTCTTAAACACCTATGTTTCAGCAGCTGAAACAGGATTTCAAATTTGTTTATAGATTACTCTAATGTCATTACTTACATTGGGTCATTCCCATTTCTAATACTAAAGTGAAAAATCATGATTGGGGCATCCCTATGTTTTTTCTTGGCACTTTAAAATCTATTAAGACACAATTAGTGCTACATCTAGGTAGGCAGAGTATTGCCACTATTTTCTGTACTGAAATACATTATTGTCATATGTGAAGAATTCCTGAGGTCTTTTATACACAAGGTTATCACACTTTCATATACAACACAGATCTAAAGTGATGTACCCCTTTCTGCTTAGCAACCTGCTTGGAAAGCAGTTCTGCTTTAGGATTGTCTAAACAGCTTTGTTTTCATTAATTTCTTTTTTGACTGCAGGTCCTAGTTACTGAGAGCAGTATAAACAGTTGCAACCTTACTATCTGTAAGTGTGCCTTCAAACTCATACATTTCTTTTAGCACGTATAGAATTTGGCCACTGCATTAGGTTGTTATAAAAACTTACATTTGAATCTAGTTTTATTGCTTGTGCGTTTTCCCCAAGAGGCAAATCAGATCTTGGCTCTAAATGTTTATCACAAGATCT
>JAOXJK010000001.1:107094850-107110036 GCA_025774025.1 Xenus cinereus | reverse complement strand
CTGGAACAGGCTGCCCAGGGAGGTTGTGGAGTCCCCTTCTCTGGAGATCTTCAAGACCTGCCTGGATGCAGTCCTGAATAATGTACTCTAGGCAATCCTGCTTTAGCAGGGGAGTTGGACTAGATGGTCTCTAGAGGCGCCTTCCAACTCCAACAATTCTGTGGTTCCGTGATTGATCTACCCTAGGGCATTGCTTACATCCTTATTTCTTTTATCATTGCACAGCTGCAGAACTTTAAAAAAACAACAAAAAAACCCTCAACCTGCTCTGTAATCAGCCTGTGTGTCTTTCAGTCCATACATCATGTATTTTATATAAAAGCCCTCCTCTCTTTTCCGAGTTTGTCAATATCTGATTTCTCATTCAAAGTAAAGTATCAAAATCTGAATCCCAAAATAGACTGCACGCTTAGAATGTCTTATCCGAGTAATAATTTAAATTTGCATTACAGTCCTTAAACTTCTCCTCTTAATTTATTTCTTTAATTTCTTTGCAAAATAAATCATTGCTTCTGTACTGCATTGTTGTTGGGCCTTTGCTGTGATGATAACTAATTTGACAACAGCTCCATGATATGGAGCTTGGTGGGTTTTTTTTACTTTAGAGAAATAAATAACCAAAGGAATTTCATTAATAGACGACATTTTACAACTGAGGACTGCAAGAATTGTTTTATTCTTAATAAGGAAGATAATTTAGTGATTTTGTTTCTATTGTGAATAATTGGGTACTTCTTTTTTTTTTCCCAAATGAAAAGAGGTGCTGCAGATATTACAGATTTTAAAGGTGGTATTGACTCTTCTTCCTATTAGGAAAAGATGTAGGAACCGTATAGCACTCTCAATGGCTGTGAGATATCAGTCAAATTTGGAACACTTTCCATACTCCTATCCATATATAATATAAAACATCACTCTACCTTTGTCCTTCTTGTATACGTTCATATTAGCCTAAAGAAAAGAACCTTTGATCATTAGCTTTTGTTTGAATATCAGCAATCATCTTTTGATTTAATAGTTTTGCTAAACTATTTCTAAGTGTAAATTTCCCAGTTGGTCCACAGTAGATAACTGAACTACCACAATTTTTGTTTTCTTCTTTTAAAAAATTGCCTTTTTCAAGTCACATATTTTCCTAGAAATTTAAGTCAAATGTTAAATATATGATGCATCACATTGTTGAACAGTTAGAATACTTTACTACATAATTATATCTTTAGAAGGAAAAAAATAAAATCATAATAATTTATTAATTTTAAAACCTTAACTGTATGATATTAATGTTAAATATTTATGTTGCTTCTTTCCTTAAGGGTAGTTGGAGCGTATATTTATACTCTTATCTGTGCATTTAGCAAACTAATTTACAAATTTATTTTCAAGTGTTGCATTTACTGTGAGCAACAGTCATGCTGTATGCATTTTTATGAACATTGTTATGAATTAGTTTTTTGAAAGGTATGACATAAGGAACTACAATGTGAAATTATTGGTAAATATAAATTCAACATTATTGTCATGTATATTCATACTGGTGATCTCATTTAAAGAAATATACTTTTCCAACTAGAGAACCAAAAAATTCTACCTGATCCATCTTACCAGGTTTCCTCAGGGATTTTATGATCATTTGAAATATTTTTTTCTATCTACAAATAAGATAAGATTAGTACTCTAACTACTCTGGTTAGAATGGGAACATCATCCTACAACTCAATTTAATACAGCTGAATTACATTAAATCCATATGTGGGACTTATTTCAGAACAAGTATCAACATAAGATGTCATTCAGGAATGGCTGCTATGCATTAATATGGATTCATTAATCTAATTTTTATGAATAGATAAACCAAAATGAGTATATGTGATCGCAGGAACTACCAACAAGCTTGGTTTTCTGAAAAAATTAGCCCAAGTTTCCACCAGTCAAAAGTGTATTTGCTAAATCTGTTGGCAATGCCAAAGCTTTTCTGGAAGTGTCACCTTTAGACTGGTCCAAGTCTTCATGTAGATAAGACCTTTCCCTGAAATATAAAATGATACAGTCTTTTCTGTAGTGTAGACAACAACATAAAATTCAGAAATCAGTGAGCATGATTGTCTTTGACAAAAAGCACAAATGCCTTCCCAAGCCTGCAGACCTAAGGTAGAGAAATTGTACTCCAGAACAAAAAAAAAAAGAATACGTGGTCTAATAGATAAGAGACCACTCATACTGATAAAACCATAGAAATCAAATCAGGCTCATCAAATGCTCTTGACTTGAAATGAGAAAAAAAAAAGACTTTATATCTTTATATTTTAAATATACAAATTAGGGCAGAAAGATTTATCAGTAATATGTGAATGTTCAAACAATGGAAAATTAATAGATGAGAGTGAAAAACAATAAAAAATCAAAGGACTTGTTAATATTGGACAAAGAGAGAGATATTCCCTTAACAGAAGCAATTAGTTTGGCACAGGATTACAACATCTTAGGTGTTCTCAGCAAAGACTGCAGTAATTCTTTCACAGGATCCTCAAGCCTTTCTCTTAGAGTTACAGAATGAGGTATTAGGTATAGTCAAAAGAAGTAAAATCACTTCCATTTTTTTCTAACTGGTCAATCTTCTACAATGACCAATATAAATTCCTGAACAACCTAAAAATAAAAATTCAGTTACCAGAGAAGAGTTCACCTTGTTGTGTGAAGACCATGTCTTACTTACTAAGAAAAAGACTGGTCTTTTTTGAGTTGAAACAACATGATGCTTTCATCTTCCACTGCAGGAGAGACTAATGAAGATTTTTCTATCTTGGCACCATTTTCTCAAATGTCTTTCATTTCACAAGCACCCATGTCCTCCAGTCATATTCTCTTTACATTTAAGGGTATCGTTTGTGACAAAGAAGTGTGATTTGGAACATACAAATTCAGAGCAGTTCTACATTCTCTATCACACAGAAGATTGGACTAAGATGATCCTGGTATTGCCTTCTGGTCTTTTTAATCTTTGAATCTCTGGGAATTCTGATCAGTTACAGATAAATTATGTCAGAGATTAGTTTAGCCTCCTAACACCAGGAACATCCACACAAAAAGCCTTAACTAAGATTTTGTTGTTGTTAAACTGTTCTAAGAAATCATTCATGGTAGTTGTTTTCAAATTCTTTCATGTTGTGGACAATTTATCATCCACTCATGGCAGCTTGCCTTTTGGGCCTCCTTCTTCTAGATTTCATTTCAAGAAAATACAGTGCTAGATTGTACTACTAACAGTGACATTATGACCTTGAACTGAGAACTGACTCAATATAAATTCAGCTTGATGCAGATTGCTGAGCTACTTTACTGTAGACCAGTTATGTTCCTTGTTGTATAAAATGGCAATTCAGTTACTGGCACTACCTTGTTAACAATGGCCTACCCGCGTCTTATTTTTCCAGGTTATATTTTTAACATCCCTTTTCTTTGGCTATGTTTGTGATCCTTATAATTTCGCTGATAATTGCAAGTTTGAACACAGGTGCTTCGTGATAAAAGACATAATGAAGATGGATAAAAGGCAATCATGAAAGTTTGTAGAATTTTTTTTCGTTATTCATCTAGTTTAATTGCATACAACTTTCTAGAAAGATTAAATAAGGGACAGAATTTGACTGCAGTATTCATCAGCAGTGTCATTGATTGGATAGTTGCAGTGTTTGAATGGTCTTTTGACCGTGTGACAGTGTGGTACATACTGATAGCTGAAAATCACAGTGTTATTAATTACTTGACGTGAGTCAGGCCTTCAGTTTGCAGCAGAAGTCTTCCCTCTTGAGTTCAAAATAAAAGAACAAGTTTTTGAGAGATCCTAACAATGTTACTGCCATATAGATTGAATTTAATAAATTATTTTGTTTCAAACACTGAAATGTTATCTCATTATTTGCTATGATGTTTAGAAAAGAATAAATCCTATTGAATTTTTAATAAGTAACCTCTGACGAAACGTAGGCTAAATATTTTTTAATCTTTTAGCATCGTGAAGTGCTATATAAGCAAGATGTATTTATTTTTCATGTGGACAAGGAATTATTTGTGAATCAGCCAGTAGGATCACTACCTGAATCCATAATCAGAAAAGATAGCTTTAGTGAAGGGCTGATAGCTATCAGACTGCATGCTTCTTTCAGCATTTTTTGCTAACATTATTTTTGCCCTTACAGCTTCATGTGAGACTTTCAATTTCAGGTGGCATTGTGGGGACAAAATGATTGTGCAGTAATAGATTTGTTTGAGTGACTTTGTTCTCCATTTCTTTATGGTATGTTGCAGACAGGCCAAATGATTAACTATAATGACCAAAACTGCTAAAATGTAGGTAGCACGTAATTCCTTCTGTAAGCTTTAGCATGTCACATCTGACACTGAATTTTTCTCTTAAACCCAGAGAAACATAGAGTATTCCATCTGATTCTTTCCCTGTGTCTAATGCACCATAAGCCTTCTGTCTTCTATAGGATAGGGTGTAACTGGGACTCAGCTATAACACATAGTTTTAAGAACAATTTGTTTTGGCAGCTGCACATATGTTAACTCTTTCCTGCTTTTGTATGGTCTTTTTGGTGACAATCAAAAGCCAGACAGACCCCAAGACTTTCTACAACTTTCCACCAAATCAACATCTACAGTGATATCCCCTGAGAGAGCATGTGTGTGGCTGAGTGGCTAGTACCATGCAAACCATATCAGCCTTTATATGCCAACCTATACATTTCTGATATATTGTGATCCCTCCCTCTAATCTTACTGCAAATCTTATTTTCACTTACAGTTAATTAGATGGACCTCGTTCCCTTCAGGTCAGATCATATGCTAGCATCAAAAGGGGAAATGGTTTTGACTTCTTAACCTTTGTTATTTAAGTGTTACTGAGCTGAATTCTGCTAAATTAACACTTAGCAATATAAGTAAGACCAGAAGCAGTGTTCAATAGAAGAACATGTTTCAATGAAGTTGTTCCTTCTCTGGATGGGAACTTTAGTGATACACACATGATCTTTGTATCACTACACTTATTCCTGCTTTGTTGTGCTTTTTAAGCTTCTTTTCAAGAAAGCTGTAAATATATTATTTTCCAAGTAATTGCTACATGATTTGCTTAATGTGTTGCTGACATTTAATTCCTTATAGGCAAAATGGCAGCCATCTTTAGTGAAGAAACAGTGGTGACTAACACCACTTTTTCTCATTCCCCGCAAAAGCTGCAAAGATACCCTTCTTGTTAGCTATCATCATTAATAGTAAAAGTCAGTCTAGTACAGAATTACACTTTATTCTTTAATCCATCTAAGATAATTAAAATTTTATACAATTGCTCTCTGTATCTTTCTCGATTACCTGTGACTTTAAGATCCTGCGGTACTTTCATTAAGTATACCACTTTTGATTTAGAATGTTTCATAAATGTCTTCAGCATATTATATTATACAAAAACTTTGGAAACAGTTATATTTAACAGCTATTATATCCACATGTTGTTTAACCTGAGCCAAGTTCCTTCAGGCACAGCTTATCTATCCCTTATGTTCTTACAGAAGCAGAAGGTAAAATAATCTGTGTATTTCACTGTGTGCTCTCCCAGAGGTGGAGCTCCTCAGGCCTTTACAACAACTTGCACTGTGGGTATCAGAAATCATGTTTATAAATGCAGGTTTTGGGGGGCAACCTGTGATTCACAGAATAGTATCTAGGACTGTTAAATGTATATTTTTATACAGGACAGAAAAAATGCCATCTTAATTATTATAATCTCTGTAGGTTTGATCTTTTAAAATTTACTTTTAATTATCAATTTGTACTTTTTTTCTGATATATAAATTCTATCACATTGTTTTCTTGTTCTTTTTTTCAGAGAAAACGGTGTAGAGTCTGGTTGGGGTAAACTGGATGAGAAGGACACCTTCTAACAGACTATGTAGGATATTTCTGTTTTTCACACCTGCAATCTTCTCACACAGAAATTAGCATTCATGAGTCATATCAATGTTCATTATTTATAAAATTCCTGACATGAATTCATTCTTCTGAAAACCGTGCCACTTACTATGCGTTTCACATGGCTGAAGTGAAGTAACCACAAATAGTCCCTATTGGAGAGGCAGGTATAGCATATGAAACTTGTAGGATTTTAGCTTGAAATGCATTCAAATAAGCTCTAAACCATGAGATTTCTTCCTCTTTTCTTTAAACTCATCCGATTTTAGTGTTACGTATTTTCAAAAGTTTTATGTTTTTTGCCAATGGTAAAGCAATACCAAATCAGGCTGTCTGGTTTATTCCTATCATTTAAAAAATTAGCTTTTAGTATTTAAAGAATTAGCTTTTAGTATTTAAAGAAAGGAAAATACTAGAAATTCCTACGGTTGGAACAGCAGAAATATTTTGGTGTCCATAGCTTCAAAATTATGGAGGGAATTTCTTTGAATGGAGTTTTCTCCTTTGATGTCCACACTACCAAATGCACAAACAGAGATATTACAGAGTTGAGCAATCACACAACTACAGGAGATAGAGTGGAAAACACTTGTTAAGGACACATACTTGTTCTAATCACTCAGGTAATTTGCAGTCATTTTCTCTTTTTTTACAAAGTACCTATGTAAAATGAGAAAATTTAGTCCCTGAATAATGAAATGAGGGAAAGAAGTTCTGTATTCTCTTGAGAATGAGAGCCAAATGTAGGCCTCTACAGGTTTTGACACACTTTTGTAGTTAAGATATGCATTCAGATTCCTATTTTTAAGCACTAATATTTGAACATATTGGCCACTAGGAATATTTGAAACACAGAAATGCTACTCCAGTAATAGCAGTAAACGCTGCAGAATTTAACTATTTCTCCCTATTTCTTCCATGAGAGACCATTGCCACTACCCTGTTGATGATATGGTTATACAATAAAGCATGAACATGCATGCACAGAAAACTTGCAGTGACATCAGGATTATGATGATAGTCTCTTCCTGAAAATCCCTTGACTTATGAAACCTGGAATGAGAGGCCATTGTGCAGCCCTGAACAGGTATTGGAGCAGAGAGTGGGGAAACAAGCAAAAAGAAAAAAAAAAAAAAAAAAAACAGAAGAAAAAAAAAAGGGCTCACACCATTGCTTCTGCTCTAACTGTCTTTTAATAGAATAGTGGAGCCTAGTGAGCTGCCAGTGTGGCACCTTTCATGAGCACAACTATAAATACACTTTAAAAAAATTGGCCATAAATCATGTGTTGTCACTGGAGAACATAAAAGGAAATTACAGTTTTTCCAATGACAACAGCAGGGGAAAAAATCATAGCTCTAAAGTCACCTCTACTCTTATTTTCCATTCTAATCTAGTATGCTTTTCATTTTGCAGCTGAACGATTGATTCAGTTAGGCATTAGTTTTCTTAGCTGGCTTGATATCAACGACTTTAAGCATTTGCAGCCAAAGAGTGGATTCTTCTAAGCTATCAAGGGTTGTATAGGGGACTGCAACGCCTGCAGGGAGGGAGGGCAACAAACCCACTAGTAACAAGTAAACTCAGACACAAAAATATTGCTTCTACATGGCACAAAACCGAGAAGCTGCAACGATCTTGTTAATAGCTCTTTTCCTCCCTTCTTGACCTCAGCTGATTTTGATATGAAGGAAGACTATCTTAATATAGCCTTGCAACCTAACAGCCTTCCTGTGCACAGAAGGGATGCTTTTTGTTCCACTGCAGTAAAACCTTTCTGTTGTGCAGAGCAAGAAGAGAGGTGATTGTAGAACTTGGCCCTTAATACCAATAAACAAACCTCTGCAATCGCTAGCACTTATAATCAGCACTGAAGCATAAATTTTAAAAATGAATAAAAATCATGTTTATTCTACCATATCTGTTAATTATGTCAAATTCTTGGATCCAAGGATATGCTTCCAAGACCTTATAAGGCACAAGACCTGGGTAATGCTCAGTTCTGACATTTGTTCCCAAAACCTAATTTTCAGAGGAGGAAAACAGGTGTGTAAGCTGAATAGGAAGGACAGTAACTCTAACATGTCCCAAACCTGGTTGATGATAGATCAAGGATCCTTTTTTGTGCTAAGGCACTCCTGAGAAGATTAATGTAAGATACAGGCAGACATTATTTATCTAGGTCCCTTTTTATTAACACATTACAAGTCACATGAGAGAAAGCCTGGAAGGAATGCACAGCCTAGAGCATGTGATAAACATCTGACACAAAACTAAAACTCTTGAATATAATCAGGTCTTCAGAACTGAAATTAAAACTTACGTTTTTTGTGCGTCATTGAGACATCAAAAACGGCACAGAATGGAGAAACAACTGTATATTTATAAAGGTCTGGAAAGAATTCAGAAATGAAATGCCAAATCAGAGAGTTAAATCCACTTAGAATTAAAAAAATACTGGAATAGGTCTGAAAAGAAAAATTGCATTTAGGGAACAAAGGTACATAACCAAATGTTAGTGACGTTAAGCAGTGTAGGTCTGGAATCACTCTTCTTTTCTGTAAAAAAGTAGCAAATATGGCTGGCCTGAGAAATTTGTGTGTTTCAACCGTGCTACATCCAATGCCCATTAGTTAGAACAAAGATACCTTTGACTTTAGTAAGCTCTGGATGAAACCCTTCATGCATGCCAAAGCTTTTCTCTAGCATGCAAATCCTAGCATGATGCCTAGTGCGATTTACTCAAAAGTTACATTTGCTCTCTGGTGGCATAGTAGCAGTATTAATGTGAAGGAAAGGAGGTGTGTCAGAAGCTGACCAAGGGTAAACAGTCCAAGGCACATATAACCCTTTCAACTTCATGACCGACATTATCCAGAACATGTGAAGACACTCTTGAAGGTAGCTAACACTGGTATAAAAAAAAAAAATAGAGGTTTTGTTGAAGACTTGAATGAAAGAGCAGAATTTATTAAAAAAATGGTAGCAAGAATTTGAGAGAATCTGTCAAGCTTCCACCCAAAACATCATGGTAGTATCATATTTTTACATGTTTTGTTTATAGTTGTCAGCATATTTTTCTCCCAGCCTTTGTTTTCTTGTTCATATAGATCCAGCAACTATTTTTGCTGTCATGTTATCTTTCCATGTGGATGATGTCAAAATGTAAATGAAAAAAACCAAACGCTCAAAAAGCTCACATCTCCATTGTGTGTGCCTGCAGGTGAACATTTACATGATAGCTGGAATTCTGTCTAAAATAAACAGTACTAGACAGAATTTCGAATGCATGGTTTAAATATTAATGAAAATAAAAGTTACTTTTAAACATTATCATTAAATCTATTTTTAAAAATATGGATAATTTTGTCTTCTTTAAAGAAGGTTTTTGATGTATGTATTTTCTGAAATTATTTTCAATGTAGCACCTCAATTTGTTTGGGATTCATATATATGATTCATTGCTGATAGGTTGACACCCAGATTAATTAAAATGGTTCATTTCTTCTGAATGAAACACCTAGATTTGTTAGATGAAATGCAAACATATTATGTATTCATCTCATTTATTTCCTTTAGGATTACAGAAAACCACAATCACTTTAAAAAATAACTTAAAACTACGCCTGAGAAGGTAGAGCAAGTTTGCATACTGTTGCATCCCTTCATGCAGTGTAGGTTGCTGGGTCAAGTAGATGACAGGCAGATCCTACAAACTACAGAGGCAGGGTATTCTCTTCACTTTGGTGACACAGGTGCAGGACTTCCATACCTCCCGCTGCTGGGTTTCCATGTAAGGGCTAAGCAGCAGCTGGCCCTATATTACAACGTTGAGCACAAGTACACCATTTATTTTCCATGTAATTACCTGGAGAAGTTGTAGATGACCCAACCCTGGAATTCTTCAAGACCAGGCTGGATGGGGCTTTGAGCAACCTGGTATAGTGGGAGGTGTCCCTGCCCACGGCAGGGTGGCAGAACTAGACTATCTTTGAGGTCCCTTCCAGCCCAAACCATTCTCTGATTCTATGATAGGACACTTCATGATTTGCAGTAAAAGGCAATGTCTCATCTGTACACATGGCAGCAAAATTCTAAATCCTACAGCTGAGGAAACTGCATCAAGGCTTTCCTATTGATATGGAGGGTCATTAAAGGTGAGAGCTGGTATTTTCATCTTACAGTTGAAAAACCTTGTGACTTATAGCCATTGATGCAAGTTTTTCCTTTGAGGATGTGATATCCCATATAAACTTTTAAAAAAGTAACATCCAGATAAAGAAGCACAACTAACTTAGATATTTATTATTCTCCTTCCTAATAAACTCATAAATTTAATGTTACAGAAATATATTCCATGACTGATTTAATGACTTTAAGCCATTTTTCTTCCTTTGAATTCTATGTGCCTTCTTTGAAGAGGTATATTTCAGAGATAGAAAAACTGTAGGCATGATTGTAAAATTCAAAAGCAGCACCAACTGAGCATGAGATTAGGAAGGAATCTTAAACAAATAGAATTCATTTTATTAATATTATTTGTTCACATAGCTCTCACATTGCGCACACAGACACAAAAATAAATATATATATATGTGTGTATTTATATATAAAATGCCAAAAGGATGTTTACTATTTTTCTGAGGGAATATATCTGTCTGAGGTTATCTGTGCAGAAGGATTTATGACTCCTGATGGTATTGACAAAGGAAGATCAAAGGAAAAAACCTTTAATATTTCCAATTAATTTACCTCAACATGAGCATTTGACTTTGCATAATATGCTCAAAAATTTTAAGTGAATTTCACTTTCACTATGTATCAGTAGCAATCTTACAAAAATATTGCCTGGAGTCAAGCACCAGAATTTACAACTAATATATCAGATGTGGTTTTAGCACATATCTGAGTTTTGGGGTATGGGGAACTACAAAACTTCCCCAGGGCAGCAGGTGATCAGACTTCAGTGATAGCTAAAGGAAAGCCTGGTAGAATTACCCTAGATTGATCAATAGCTTCACATCAGTACACCAGCCACATGAAACTTGGACATAAAAGAGGGGAAAAAGAAAAGGAAACTTGAAAATAAAGGACAAACTTTGAAGAAGGGAAGACTGTACAAGCAAAATCTTTTATAAGAATTAATGAGAAAGGAACGAAATTACATAGAATATGTTATCATTGAACAGAATCATAGAATCATTTTGGTTGAAAGATGCCCGTAGGATCGAGTCCAAATGTTAATCTAGCACTGCCAAGTTACCACTAAACCCTGTCCCTCAGCACTAGATCTACATGTTTTTAAATACCTCCAGGGATGGCGACTACACCACTGCTCTGGGCAGCCTGTGCCATTGTTTGTTAACCCTTTCAGTGAAGAAATTTTTCCTAATATCCAATCTAAGCTCCCCGGCACAACTTAAGGCCATTTCCTCTTATCCTATTACCTGTCATTTAGGAGAAGAGACCAACCCTCACCTCTCTACAACCTCCTTTCAGGTAGCTGTAGACACCAATAAGGTCTCCCCTCAGTCTCTGTTTCTCCAGGGTAAATAACTCCAGTTCCTTCAGCTGCTCTTCATGAGACTTGTGCTCTAGACCCCTCACCAGCTTTGTTGCTCTTCTTTGGACATGCTCCAGCACCTCAATGTCTTTCTTGTAGTGAGGGGTCCAAAGCTAAACACAGTATTTGAGATGCAGCCTCACCAGTGCCAAGTACAGGGGGACAATCACTTCCCTGTTACTGGGGCCACGCTATTTCTAATGCAAACCAGGATGCGATTGGCCTTCTTGGTCACCTGGGCACACTGCCAGCTTGCATTCAGCTGGCTGTCAAGCAACACCCCCAGGTCCTTTTCTGCCAGGCAGCTGTCCAGCCACACTTCCCCAAGCCTGTAGCACTGCATGGGATTGTTATGACTCAAGTGTAAGAACCGGCAGTTGGCCTTGTTGAACCTCATCCCGTTGGCCTTGGCCCATCAGTCCAGCCTGTACAGATTCCTCTGTAGAGCCTTACTACCCTCAAGCAGATCAACACTCCTGCCCAACTTGGTGTCATCTAAAAACTTACTGAGGGTGCATTCGACCCCCTCATCCAGATTGTTGATAAAGATAATAAAGGGAATAGGCCCCAGTACTGAGCCCTGGGGAAAAAACACTTGTGTCCAGCTGCCAACTGGATTTAACTCCATTCACCACAACTCTTTGGGCCTGGCCATCCAACCAGTTTTTAACCCAGCAAAGTGTACACCCATCCAAGCCATGAGCAGCCAATATGTAGCTGTCAAATGATCCAGGGCTGTATTTATCAGAAAGGATATACAACAAGCTTAGAAAGAAATAATGCTGTGCCCTCCACTTACACAGGGTCAGGTTATAGATTGCTTGATCTTCATGATAACCTACAGCATGTCTGGTATGCTTATTCCATTGTCTAGGTGCCCATTTTATCCTGCTCCTAAAGTTAACAGGTCTGGCAAAACTGTCTGATTTATGATACTGACTAGCAGGTTGATCAATAGCTGAACAGAAACTCCCCTATTTTTAGCACTTGTGCTAACATATATACACTTGCAAAAATAGAGGAAGTCCACTGCCTCTGACTGGCTTTGTAAAGCATCAGAAGACAGTTCAACTTACACAGAGCATCCAAAACTTACACACAGAGAGGTGAGAGAAATAGTGCCAGTTATCCCGCTGTTGGGTGAAAAAAGCAGCACATTAATTAGCTCCTTTTTCTTCTGGCATTATCTGTTATTACAGAATAAAATGTACATTCCCACACACTTGCCAGGAGGGGCTACACAACCCACTTCCCCACCTGCACCTACTGCTGAGACTAGCTTTAAAACTCTAATGTACTCTGACACTTCTGAGTACCCTGGGAGAGCATAGCTGGCTTCCTCCAGTAATCCGGCCTGTTAGCAGGTGCTGCAAATCTAGAGGCAGATGTTAATTGATTCACACTGACGGCTTTGGCAGGTTCAGCTCGTTAGCCTACCCTGAATGTAACTGCAGTCAAGAGTATCTCCCTGTGCAGAGGAATTGAGGGTTAAGTAGTCCTGGTGTGCTAATAAGACTCTACCTTAGGAGGGAGATAAGTTTGTGCCTGCTGCCTATTTGCAATTTTGGCTTGTAGTGTAACTGGAGAAAAAACAGGGTTTGAGGAGTATGGGGGATGTTAAATCTTGGGTGACTCTGAGATTATCTTTCTATGTACAGGTAACTACGTTTTTAGCTTTGTTTGCTAATCCTGATTTTGATTTATCTCTTGGAGTGAAAGTTTTTTTCTGAATTAGAGCTATGTTTTACTGCTAGATGTAGTGATTAATACTGATTTTGTCCTTTAGGAGTTGTAGTGAAGAGAGTTTCAGAATAGGTGTTTACTTCCTGTTTGATGGAATTAAGTCTCTGTCTCTTGCTTTTTCATAGGTATTATTATTAGAAAGTAAATAGTGGGAAAAGAGGTAAAGAATCTTAACCTATGAGTTGCCAAGCACCTTGGTTGGCCATGAGAAGACCAGGATTCCCTTTGTGATAGGGTTGAAGTTAAGAAATGATACTGTATTTTTTGCCTGATGTGAAAGCAAAGAAGATACATACATCTTCTGTGCACCTTTATAGGAAAGTGCAAATAACGTTAGGCTTCGTTTTCATGTCAGTCCTAAATGCCTGTGGGATGCACCAGCTTGTTTTATGTTAGACCAAATGTGGTTTGAAGTTCTGGTCTGTTAAAGTGACTAAGGAAAAAAAAGTTCAAGTCTCTGTATTTTGTTTTATAAAACAGACTTCTCATGAAGCGGAGAGGACTTTTTTTTCTTTAAAGGTACATTGTACAATTTCTAAGCTTGTAAAGTAATGTATACCTGAGACACATAAACCAACTCTCTGTGTGTAAACCTAAGAAAAAAAAGTACCTTAAAAATAGGTAGGACTCTTTCTCCGATGAAGACACTTGCAAATGAGGATACTCTTGGCTAGTGAAGACACAGCTATTGGATGTTATGAAGATGAAATTACTGTCAAAAAGAAATAAGTTTTTCCTGAGAAATAGCTCAAAATCCATGAAGTAGTGAGAAAGCAGGTTGGTTGATTACTTTTGAAGGTAAGTATGGACAAAATCTGATTTTTTTTTATGTTATACGAAAGTTACAGAAAATAGGTATGACTTTGAGATTCTGACTGGAAACTTGGTAACAATGGAAGTCTAAAGCAAAGTATTCATATATTCTCTTTTCCATCTCAGCTCTTGGCACTGCATACTGATCTTCCACTTTTTTTTTCCTCCAGCTCTAAAAAAATGCACAGTGTCAGCTATGTTACGTACTTGCTTTTTTTTCTGTTTACGTCAGACCCCAAACTTTATGCTCATTTTCTGGTTAGTAAATGATGATCAACCAAATCTGTATCCATTCCCCTTAAATCCTTAGCAACAACTGTTTTTCTGTCTTTGTGATTAGGGGAGGGGAGTGGGAGAGATACTAGGCTGTTTAAGTGATCTTGTACCATTGTTCAACAGAGATAAGTTTTTAATCCACTACGGAGAGGAAAAAGGAGCATTTGTGTGACAGAGGAGATACTGGCATGATGAGAAAGTGAGATAACTGTTGGAAAAGCTGCCTGTAGGGCCTTTTGTGCTTCCAAGTCACCCAGAACTGGAGAAGCATTTCAAGTGCGTCCCTTAATTAATGCAACAGCATGTGATAATTTAGCCTCTGAGAAGCCTGGGGTTTAAACTTTTTAAAATTTTTTTTAATTTATTTTTCAGTCTGACAAATGAACCAAGAGGATTTGCTGTCGCTGTTTAGGGGGAAGCGGGGGGAATGGCTTGGGGAAGCACTGAATGCTTAAACAGATTTGAGCTGTTCAAGGTTGCAGTTAGAAGTGACAGCTTATTTTACCTAACATGTTGTTTGTCTCATATAATAAATGTAAGCATGTAGTTTTTATGGCTCAAAACTACTAGTAGGTTATATAGTATTAGTGAATCATAGTGTTGTGGTTTAGGCCGACTTGGCCTATGACGGTGACAGATGCTCTCCCCCCCACTTTCTCGCTCCAGGAGAAGAAGGGGGAAAGATAAAGAGACTTACGAGTTTAGAATGAACTAAACTACTTTAATGAAATACTAATATTAAAGTTAAAATGGAAATAATGACATGGGTGCGAGAGAGTTTAATATATGAATATATATCATCTTTAACAAAGGACTTGCATCTT
>JAOXJK010000001.1:107084436-107094750 GCA_025774025.1 Xenus cinereus | reverse complement strand
TAAAATGGAAATAATGACATGGGTACAATATATACAAAACCACATTAAGCTCCCAGAATAACATCACTGGCAGGCACTGGGGAAGTCCTGGACTGGGAAGTTCCTAGTGACGGATGGGAAGTGGATTCCAAACCTGGAGACGGGACCACACGGATCAGGATCAAAGGCAGATGAACAGACAGGGTCCTCTTCAGACATCGGCCATTGAAGAAAGAGGGCTGATCCTTTGGTCCCTTAGCTTTTATGCTGAACATGGGGCAGATAGGATGGAATACCCTGTTGGTCAGGTTTGAGTCACCTGTCTGGTTCACTCCTCCCCACAGGTGGGACCCCTCTGTGCTTTTCTGTGTCTGACCCTCCAATGGGGCAAATAACAAAATTAGCTGACCTTGATTGTTATAGCAAAAAGTATAAGCAAGAGCTTCTCTGCATACCATTCCTTGGCATGAAGTACAAACATTGGTCTTATCACTCTGAGAACAGTTTTCTCCACAACATGCTGTTTATTTCAGAGAGTTAGAAGAGTCCTAGCTAAGATGTAAAATTACTGAACAGAAAGTTGGTTCTGTTTTACCTCAAACCAGGACACATAGCCTGGACAAAAATTAATTAAAATGTAGAAATCCTGAAAACCAGTCGTTCAGCTCTCTTTGAAGCATCTAGTTGATAACTACTACCTCCAAAGTGATATTTTCCAATGTCTTAGTAGCTAAGCATCTCAGTATGTTCTTTAGTTCCAGTATAATTTCCCTTAATGTAATGATAGCTTCTAATACTTAAAACTGCGGGATGCTGAAAGTCAGCAGTCAAATAGACTCTGTTGCATTTGTGACCTCCCCAGGTACTGTTCTTCATCTATAAACCATTTAATTACATGGCAGGTAAAAAATAGTATTAGAGGACGAGAAATTTTCCTTACTGCTTGAAGGTGTGAGGTGACAGACAGTACTTCAAGGAGTTTGTCTCTTGTCACAATTTTATTACAAAAATTTACAGGAAGTAAAAGGTGGTCTTAATAAGGCCTGTGATAAATATTGCCACAGTAAACAGTGTGTCTGGAAATGATTAATAATTTTTTTTTTTCCTCTTCCCCCCTCTATACTCCTACCCCTTGTATTTAAAGGTTTGCTACTGTCAGATACGCTGCATTGCCATTGATTTAGTTGATGTTACTGGGCAGCTTTATTTACTGTAGAATTACTGACTTCCTGTTAACATTTCCAACTAAGAAATGACCTGCCACTGTGCTGATGTAAGTAGTTATCGCTCACTGTTGTCATTCTAAACCTTACTGTACTATTGAGGTGCATACTTCTGGTTCATCTGACTATTCTTTGACAAATAAAGACCAGAACAGTGATCTAATACAGTGACAATAGCCTTCATGTAATAGTCAGGAACATTCCTCAGTGTCATGCATGAAAGATGACTTTTGTTGCCATAGTGATATCAGCATCATTTGGCTTTAAAAGCTGACAGCTTTTTTTCTCAATCTCTTTAAGTGTTTGATTGAAAGACTCTGACAACTCTTTGATATTGATCAGTGAATGACTGAATGCCCATTGCCAGCAGTAGCATTGTATCATTTACTAAAATGTGCTTTAATGCACGTACTCAGGCACTTTTATTTTTCCCAACCTCTTTATCACTTACTTTATTTTTTAGTTTTTTAAAATAATAAATATGGATGGCTTTAGCAACTCAGCAGGACAGCGATGCTCTCACTTACTTGTTCTGTGAGTACCGATGGAGATTGGCCGCTCAGGTTATCCTGTAATGGTTGAAATAATCCTTCAAATAGAAGAAAGTATTTCTTTGTGGTATGTCAAGAAGTGCATTGACACTGCCCCTCTCCCTCCCTTTTTTTTCCTTCCTCCTTCCCCTCTGCCCCATGTCTCTTGTTGCAGAGTCCCAGCTGCTGACATTCTTGGAAAACACGTGCTGAAGTCCTTTGCGCTACCCTCTTCAAGATATTTCATTCACACTCGGATGTCTCTCTTCCACAAACTTGTGTCTCTTCCAGTGCCCAGCAGGACTATGATTACTCTGTCAAGAGACACTCAGTTGAGATTCTAGCAAGTGAAAGAGACAGGATCTGTCCTGTGCCTTTCCACAGGAGAATAAAAGGATCGTTGCTTTGATGGACTGAAATTGCACCTTCTCCTAAATATATCCACGTCTTTCTGTAAGGTTCCTCAGCAGCTGTTTCTGAGGATGGTGATGTGTCAACCATATGCCATTATCATCAATTAGGATTTCCCATTGCATGGAATTTCTTCCTTCTCAAGCATTTCAAAGCGAAACTATTCTTTTTCTCCCAGGTTTATTCCAGTGCATTGGATTTGTTGGTATATGCCAACTACTTCTTCACTTGTGATTAATTTCATGTAAAATGGTAGCTAATGTCTCACAGTAGTAGAAAAAGGAGATGCATCTAGTGAAGAAGTATTATAGCTCTTTGGGCTACTAACTAGGAGAATCACACTTTTCTTTGAAGGTACAGTTGCAATTGGCCACAGTAATTCCTGTTCCTTTACTGATGAAAGACCTTCACCACCCCCACCACATCGCTGCTCCTTTTCTTCCCAAGTGGCTGAGGTTGTAGGGTTTATGGATATGACTAGGAGGTAGCTTGCTTTCTTCTTTGATCTAGAGCTCATATCTATCTTATTGCAAACACACCAAACTAGTGTTTGTGTCTGTCAATGTGCTACATTGAACCCTGCTGAGAGTTACTTAGCAGTAAGAGGCAGCTGTTTCTCAGTAAGCCTTCCATTTCTAATTGACAGTGTGAGTGTTTGTCTTTCTGGCCGACAGTATGCACACTCAGTGGGAAGTGCAAGTTCACCTGGAAGTCCCAATTTTCTCCCTTCCACTGTGCTCCTTTACAAATGCTCGTGTTCCTCATTAATGGAAGAGAAGCTGTCTGGGTCTGTCTGGCCATTTCAACAGGCTACTGACTGTTATAGTGTTAGTCCTCTGCTGCCTATATAATTCATGGTTCATCCTAGTTCTGTGGTTTTCAGGTAAATATTAGTTTCATTTCAACAACCTAATAGTGTATTTATAGAGGGTTTCTGTATTATGGAAATTATGTATAAGTAAAAGATTCTCCACATCCTTCTCTTCTCAGCGATCAACACAGTACCTGTTGATGATAAACCTATGCATGAGCTCACACTAAAGTGCAAACCTACGTTAACATAAATAGGCCTGTGGCAAGACTTTGGAAATGGTATAGCTGATGTAGTCAGTGTTTATAGCTGTAACATCAATGGAGCTAGTTCTCAGTGACCTTTGTTCTCATTTTTTAAGTATGTACTAGGTTCTTCAAGAGAAGTTTTTCAAGGACTGAGTTCCTCATGATAAAACATGAGAAATAATGGAGAAACTAGGTAGCAGGATGTCTAGACATACTGGTATTTACTTGCATTGAAACTGTGGTATCTTCCATCTGGATTAGTCTGAGGTTTTTCAGCTGTTGTCATAGGAAAAGAGGACAGCCAAATATAGCAAAATTAATGCATGCCTGGAGTCTTACATATTTGCAATATGATTTGCCTAGTCATGGAACATAAGACTACTAAGACAACTCAAAGTGATTTAATGGTTTGTGCAGTTCAAAAACAATTACTCCCAACTTAATAACCAGTAATATTAAGTGAGCAGCCTTCAAGGTTTTCTGCTTTTTTTTTTTTTTAAATTTCATAAAACATGTGACCTCAAAGTACAAAAGCTACATTTATTTCAGAGAGGATAGTTTCTATAGAATTAACCTGACTGGATTGTGGCACCAATTGTGTTTTTGAGGTATGTACTTTATAGCACCCTCATGGAGCAGAGAAACATTACTATTGCTGCTGAAAACGGGAGGAGGAATCAGTCTAAAAAGACTACAGGTTTCACTGCAGTAAAATTATCAGGTGAACCAGGACATAGAAAAGCTAGCACAGATGACATCATGTTAAACTTAAAGTGCAATATTCTTATTCAGAAGCAAACTAGACATAAATGGTTCTGAGCTGATTTTTTTCTTTTTTTAAGGTTAATAGTTAATGCATTATCTCAGCAGTCATAGTAGACTTGCTCAAATTTTGTCAAATAGCCCAATACGGACATGGCTTTAAGTATTTATGAAGGGTCTAGATTGGAAGCCAGACTTGTCAAGCTGGTGCTTAGAAGCAGCACTTCTGAAACTCAAACTATAACCCTCAGCCAGAGGTGATAGTATTCTTATATGATCAGAATATGTTTCCTTTATTAAAAAGCAATATATGTTTTTACTCTTAATGTTGTTGCTAATCTGATATTAACAACATCTTTTGGTGATAACTTTTCAACAAAGACTGAAAAAAGAAACAATTGGTTCCTGGAGCTTAGTTGAACAAAAAGATGACTTGGCACTATTCACGTGGCATCCTTGTTTCTGATTTATCTTGCATAGTTGCATCACACTTTGTATATGTCATACTGAAAAGATCACAAAAGAAATATTGTCATTTACTTTGCTTCTGATTTCCACTCAGTGATTTGCAAAACTATAAAAAACATTATTGTGTGTGTTCTGTGGCTGGGTTTGAACAGTGAAGAATTGAATACAAATTCAGCACAGGGATGGGTTTATCCTGTTGTTTTAACTCCACTGTAATAGAAAATTCTTAATTTCTGGAATGCTAAATGCATGACATTTTAAAGCTGGTTGTTGTTTTCTTCTACTTATTCCAGAAGTAAAATGTGCTTTGTAACTGATACTTTATGAGTTTGGTTTGTGTTGTGTTTTTTTTAACATGCTTTTTATTACATGGCATTACTTTGAAAGTGCATCTTTCTGTGAAAAGAGAATTACAAGTGTTTAATTCAGTGATGTGTTTAGTCGCTTCATTCAGTTGCCTACTTGAAGCTTCTTTTTTAAAAAAAAAGAAAAATATCACATTTGTGTTAAAAAAAAATCACATTTGTAAACATTTAAAATTAAGAGCAATTACTCAATCAGAATGACAAAAAAATTTAATTCCCTGCAGAATGTCATTAATGTTTGTATTATTAGCTAATAAAAATGTCATCTCAAAAGCTAGTTCATTAGGAAAAAATTAAAATTTAATCTAATAAACAGCTCAGTGTGGTGTTTTAATTACTAAGTAATTTAATTTAGCTGACCATATAATATTACTGCAGGTCAGAATTGTGATTTCTAGGTAATTAAAGTAGCACGTAACACTTGTCCATTCCATCAGATAACCAAAATATTTTTCAACAGTTTAGTCCTTGATAAGGACCCGTATGCTTCTAGGTGCAAAAGGAAAGATGACTTACAGTAATCATTCTCAACAGAAAGAAGTGTCTATTATAGATATGTATGTTCAATAGAAGCTTTCAAAAATAATAAAATAGAATAATTCATTTCCTCACTAATCATAGAATGGTTAGAGTTGGAAGGGACCTTAAAGATCATTGAGTTCCAACCCTCCTGACACTTCCCACTAGACCAGGTTGTTCAAAGCCCCATCCAGCCTGGCCTTGAACACCTCCAGGGATGGGGCATCCACAGCTTCCCTGGGCAACCTGTTCCAGTGCCTCACCACCCTCACAGTAAAGAATGTCTTCCTAATATCTAACCTAAATGTCCCCTCTTTCAGCTTAAAACCATTACCCCTCTTCCTATCACTACACTCCCTGACAAAGAGTCCTTCCCTATCTCTGCTGTAGGCCCCCTTCAGGTACTGGAAGGCTGCTATAAGACCTCCATATAGTGATTGTTTTTTCCCCGCTCACTTACTACCCTTCTAAGAAGAACTTTATTTTTGAGTAGGTAATACTTTTGTTCACCTTTTATATTACTTTCATTAAGGCTGGTCCTCAGTATGAGGAAAAACTATGCAGCATAGGACTTTTCTTCATTACATCATCTTAGAATATCTAAATGTCAGATAATATTTTTTTTTTTTTGCAGTATGCTGTTGTTCACTTGTGCGTCTGTGAATATTCTGTTTCGATTCCTCTTTGAGTTATCATCGTACCATCAATTTAACGGTAAAGATTAACTTAATTAAAACATCTTGTCTCTTGTGTGCTATACCTGCGAGTCATAAGTCAATGTGCATAGCTGATAGGAAAATAGACCTATTGAGTTGAGAGTAGTCTGTGTTACTTGCTAATACTGAAAAACTGCAGGCGACAAAAAGAGCAGTCTGTCAGTCCTTCCAGTTCTGGAAATCAGTGGTTTGGCAAGTGATTAAAAGCCATAGCTAAAAAGAAAAGTCTGGGGGGAAATTGGATAACCCTCATAAAATTCACATGAAAATCTGTAGCATGGGCTGCCCACAGAAGTCTTTGTTGATACAGAGATGGTGGGTTGAAATTTTGTGCAAATCTTTCATCCTACCTAGTTCTAGAAGTCACCAAGCTGTGCTTCCTCTCACTGGTCTGGGCTTCAAAACTATGTTTCTATGCAAATATTGTTATATATTCTTAAAGGACTAACCTAACGTTAGATTGCAAATGGTCAGTTCACCATTTTGCAAGACAGCTGAAATGATGAATGGATTTGGAGTCTTACAGCAAAAATGGTTTTGTAAAACAGCAGGCTGAAAAAGGGCAGACAAATAGAGATTTGTTATACTTCTTATACAGCACTTCAACCCCAGTTAATAGATAATTAACACTAGGAACGCAAATTTGCATCAGTAAATATAACTATTGTGACTGAATTCTCATACTTATTTCCTAAAATTCTATGTTTAAAATCTATTAGCAGAACACCCAAAATTAAAGGTTCAGTCTAGATCATATCAAGAGACTTGTTTGCAGTCCGACACAGTTGTTATGGAAATACATATATATAAATATTTTAATTTATGCAGGCTGAACTAGGAATTAAACCCCATGGGTTTTTTTCACCAGAATGAGAAGCCAAAATAACCAATATATTTTACCAGTATGAGAAGACATCTTTTAATTGGAAGCTGTAGATCTGATTTTCTTAGTGTTGGTTCCCTTTTTAGAATACTTTTTTTTTTTTTTTTTTCTTAGGGTAATACTTTGTTTAGAAAATATTGGACTGGAAGATTTCAATCTCTGATAATTTTGATCTGAAAATACCCATCACTGTGTTCTCATTACTATTCTGGTAGGCAGTCCTTCACTTCTTGAATATGTAAGATTTTAAGCAGCTTGTATGCGACACTGGAAACTGTTTTATTCTGTTGAGTTTGGGTTTTATTCAGTGATCTTTCTTCAAGGAAACTTAGAAAGTTTCTTATTTTGTTTCAAATAATTTGGTCTATCTTGATTAAAGCCAACTGCCTTTCTCTTCCTAGAAATGATCTCTTTTTGGTGTCTTTTTCTTAATAGAAAATGGAGATTATTCAGCTGGCAGTGTTGCCTTGGCCTTTACTTATCAGTGTTATCAATTCTTTGAGGTGCCTGGTGGTGCTTAGGGATGATCAAATCTATATGGGATCATGTTCTGCTCCTCAGACTTGCTTGCCCTTATGAACCTTTTCTGATTAGAAAGAAGGCAGCTGTAAGCCTAAACTTGATATGTTTCTGTTATAGGCTTATCAATAGTTTACAAACCTGCTTGCTACCTGGAAACTGGATAGTTGAGCATGTGCTGAAGTAACCTCTCTAGATGTTCAAGTCCTAGGTGTAAACACCTGTTAATGAGGGGACGATGATATCTTAATTTTTCTCAGCAATTAAGGTGTAGGGAGTCCCTTGCTTTAGCCTTACTGGGAAGGGAGGAGCCACTGCAACAATTCCAATCTGATTTTTGGTGGAACTTTTATGAGCTGTTTTCCATCTTGTTTTGCAACATTGCAATTGGATTTGATTTTTTAAGTAGTGTATTAAATTACATTAGTATTGAGAATACATTATTGAACCTTTGAAATTAGATACTTTATTTATCCAGAACTTGAGTAGCTGCATTCAGACAACCCCAGGGATCTGCTGCTGCTCCCCCTGTGCTCACTCCAGTTTAAGTTAATCTGCAGTCTTACAAGATTCACAGCCTGGGTGTTCATTTCTGTATGACTCCTGCCACAAAACCCTCCCTGGCACAGAGAGCCTGTGTGTTAACATTTCAGTAAAGACTTCAACTGTCTGAAAGTCTGTTTGTAAAGATCCATTGATATGTATGAATGCTGCAGAAATGGCCATTTAAGAAGACAAGCATTTGACTGCATGAACTAAATGAAGTGCAAGTTGGGATGAACACATCTGGGAGAAATACAAACAGAAATAAAGATAAATAGGTTTTTTAGGAAATGTTCTTGATGTAAACTGGCAAAATTCTCCTATTCTCTTCCCTCCAAACTACCAGTTCTCTTTGTATAGACACCATTCCCATAAAAGTATATAAATGCCACAATTTAAAAATCATAGTGATGTTGGGCCTTCTGTTCCTTTGCCTTATTTTAGGGGCCTAATCTAAAGGCTCAGGTTTCTTCACGTTTTGAGCAGGATCACAGTTACTCAAGTTCTTTCTCTCTGGGACTCGGACTACTTATTCTAGGCATTGCTAGAACCTGACTTAGGCTTATCAGGTTTTGTATGTAATGGTTTCTTTGTGCCATGATTACTCTGCAATGATTAGCGCCTCACTGTTGGAAGCTTTCGTCACCTCTGGGGAATGGATAGCTCAATATAGGAAGCATAATGGCAGCTCTGGGTATGACTGCCAATACCTGATGCCAAGAACAAGAAAATTTGGAAACGCCATGTTCACTGAAGATTCCTGATAGCCAAGTAAATTCCAGAAATACACAGTTGTCTTCTAGGAAATCAGAGTTCTGGGAGAACTGCACACTGAGAGCAAGTGCTTCATAGGTCCTTTGCCCATGCAAGTTTACTTCCTTGTTTTTTCCTCCCTTCTGCTGTTTCTGTGCTTTGTACTATCTTTGATTAATCCATCTTGGCTGATAATTGGTAAGGAAGTAAAAGCAGAGTGAGAAACGAGTCTTGCTGGGATGTAAGGGCTTTGCCAATTGGTTTATTCTTATATCATTTCTTGTTCAGCACTCGGACAACAGCCAGAGCCCTGCTGGAGGGTGGGCTGAGAGGCCTGTAGCTCTCCTGTTGGCGATGCCAGGTGCAGCGTGTGCTCCCAGCCCAAGCAGCAGAGGAATGCCTCTGAGGTATGCCACCTTCTGCTCCCAGCAAGCGAGAACACACCGACCCGGCTCCTGAACAGACAATAGGGCTGAAAGAACCGTTGAACTTCCACATGCCGCAGGCCAGCTGAGGAGTAACAGTAGCTCTTCTGGCTGATAAAGCATTTCTAAGGGTACTTAGAGGACACAGTGTGCAGTGAGGCTGTGGTTACCCTGTTCAGCAGGTGAACAACACAGATGTATGTGTTTCTTTGTGACATTCCTACCACTTTTGTTTATTTTCTTTTTACCCACTCGGGGGAATTACAAGGATGTTACTGAGAATGAAGACAGACTTAGTTGCTGTTGAAGGATTGCATCCGCATTCAGATCTCTCTTGTCAAAAAGTTGCACCAAAGTATAAATATGTGTGTGTCTGCAAAAGTCTGTGTATGCAATTAAGGAATAGTTTACAAATCGCCCCAAAAGTAAAAATTTATGAAAGACAATACTTTGTCTCTGAGTTAATAAGATCTATTAAGTTTTATAGAGCCTTGAGTGTTTTATTACTCATAGTAACCTGATATTAGTGATAAAATTATCTCAGTTACAGATTTTAGTTCACCCTGAACCATCAGTATGTACTGTACAAAACTCTGCATGCAATACTCAACTGTGTGAGCAAGTTCACTATGGACAAGCCCCTGGCAACTGCAGGATATTGTAAAACAAGCATTTTCAGGTTCACATACTAGCTGTTTTTCACGTGCAATTGTTTTGCAAAGACAATGCTGATGAGAAGCGCTTGCTGTTTACTCCTACTGTATCACATTCTGTAATGATAAATGTGTTTTGAACAAAACAATATTGGGTCCATAAAAAGAAATTACTCATGTGTAAATGGTAGTGGAAGCCCTGCCAAGGGAATAATGAGTCTCTAGGAGTGTACTCATTGGTATTCAAACAAGGAAAAATGCTGAAGGCAATGGTGTCAGCTTAATTTTCTTCTCTGGTCTAAACCTCAAACACTGGTGTAGTCTTTGTAGCTCGCAGAGAATACTCACAGATTAATTCCATAAGAGTTTCATATATTGCTTCAGGGCAACATATTTCTTGAGTAAATTCCACTTCTGTAGTGTAAGACTCATCACTATTTATATTTTAATTTGATATATTCATCCCAGCAAACGAATTGCTGAGATGATCAATAAGAAAACTCTAT
>JAOXJK010000001.1:107064977-107084429 GCA_025774025.1 Xenus cinereus | reverse complement strand
GGTGATCTCCTGACAAACTGCTCTCATGAGGCAAGTAGCTAAAAATGCATGCAGATTAGGATGGAAGTTTCATCTTTATATCAAGGCTATTTTCATGGAATCCAGTTTTTCATGTCCATCTTCTCTGCCTTGCCAGCTTTTCAGATCAAAAAGTGGGCTGTTGGATTTTTTAGCTGTTCTTGTGTGGTTTAAAGAAAGGTCTGTTGTTCAGCTGCTATGTGGGAGAGAGGGAAGAAAGTTACGGCTGTTCTTATATATGTATGTCAAATGATTTGTACAGCATTCTGCAGATTAACATGATGACAAAATCATCCAGATATCAAAACTTTTACAGAATGAATTACTTATGTGCTGGGTAGCTCGTTATTCCAAGCAAATCTTTGTCTCCATGCAGAAGGAGATGTTAACTAGTTGGGGTGGGTTTGGGAGGAGTGGGGATTTGTTTGAGGGAGAGAGTGTTTTGCTTTTTTGGGGAGGAATGGCTTAACACAGCAGGAGCTACCTCCTCTGGAAATATTTTCCAGAGCGGTTATATTTTTAGATGCATTAGTTGTTTTTTTTCTTTCTTTATTTTTTTTTCTTCTTCACTTAGTCACCTATGAACTTGTAAAGATGGGTAAGCATCTGAAGTTTATCACTTCCAAGCCTTTGGATGAAATGATAAACTTTTTCTCAAACACTCAAAGCCCAGAAAAATACTGTATACTGGTGTTTTGTTTTTAAACAAGGATTTTATAACCATATATAACAAGCACCTAGTTTGGTGTATGTTGGGGGTGGTATTGGTGGTGTTTCTTGTTTGTTTGCGGTTTTTAAGTTTACTCCTTTTGCTTGAAGAGGACAGCAAAAGCACAAAAGCTATTCCAACTGCCCAAAACTGGTTTTGAACTCTTGGTTAGTTTTCTGACAAACAACATTGCAGTCTGGATCGAAGCTCTAAAGAAAAAGCCCATCAACTATAATGGCAAGGCTCAATTGTACCTTATGCTGGCTGCCATGGAAACTTTCCTATGATAAGGTGTTAGATGGCAGAGAAGCAGGGTGGAGAAAATAGCATGACTCAGCCAGAAGCAAAATCCCACGCTCAGGTGGAGCTGAGTGCTTGATTATAAGCATAAGTGGTTGGTTTCTGATTAGAAAATCAAGTAGTAGGTGCAATAACTGAAGATATGAAATCTTATTAATGTCCTAAATCCATGACTGTGGAGTTTTCACTCTGTGTTTGAGAACCATTTCAGGTTGGTACATGGGTAGTGTATAACACTGTTCCTTCAATGGAAAGCAAGTCCTGTTAATCTAAACATTTCTCAGAACTTGTCTGATTTTCCTTGAACACATATTTCCAACAAGTGGTCTGTGGAGAACTGGTGTGCTTGTGAACATTCAACAGTGGATCAGGGACAACAGTGTTTTATTCTATAATGATCTTCATCCCTTTTCCCCCCTCTATTATATAACATTAAAATTATACTATTATAATTTTTAGCTGTTTCCATCATATTAGGGATCATATTATTAGGCTTTAGCCAATGTGCATTGAAAGGAGTTTTTACAAAAGGGTTAGAAGAGCACTCTAGTAGGCTTTGATCGTAACACTGTGATCACATTTAACCTCTGGTAATAGACATGACAACCCCTTCCTTTTAGCTAGTGAAATTATTAATTCAGGAAATGGTTCCCAATGAGAGAGTAGTCACATGGGAGAGGAAATATCACAACCCACCAAAGTGTATCACAACTGTTACCAAGCAGCTGAAAGTTACATCTCCTGTAGTGTGTTCTGTCATCTTGGTCTTTGCTTTGACTTGTTTACAACATGCATCAGCACAGGTTTTAGTACCTTTGCTACGATAGTATTTAAAATATTTCTGTTTTAATTACAAAATTCTTATGCTAGAACAACTTTTCAAATGTTTTTAAAGATTAATGATACACTAAAATGGATTAGGAGAAAAATAGTATATTGGTAAAGTGAAGACAAATAAAAATATGCTCATTTTGTCTTATTCTTGCAAAGTGGAAACAGCTTCTACTTGTATGAGGTTTTGTTTTCCCTTCTTTTTAATACAGTTTTTTTAATGTCTTCTGCTTTGCCAAAACAAACCTAACAGATTAAAAATTAAACTAATTTACATGAACATAACCTATGTCTTCCCAATTTACATAAGGAAGTAACAAGGCCAGATTTCAAATAGTGTGTTTGTATATTTCTGCTCTTTTGATTAGTGTTGGTTTTTTAACTATATTGGGTTTGCGTGGCAAAGTTTTGGTAGTGGGGAAGGGCTACAGGGGTGGCTTCTGTGAGAAGCTGCTAGAATATTCCCCCATGTCTGATAGAGCCAATGTCAGCCAGCTCCAAGATGGACACACTGCTGGCCAAGGCCGAACCCATCAGTGATGGTAGTAGCACCTCTCTGATAACACATTTAAGAAGGGAGGGGAAAAAAAGACCACCACCACAATTGCAGCCAGAGAGAGGAGTGAGAATATGTGAAACAACCCTGAAGACACCATGGTCAGTGAAGGAGGAGGGGGAGAAAACGCTCCATGTGCTGGAGCAGAGTCCCCTGCAGCACGTGGTGAAGACCATGGTGAGACAGGCTGCCCCCCTCCAGCCCGTGGAGCTTAATGGTGGAGCAGATATCTGCTTGCAGCCTGTGGAGGACCCCACACTGGAGCAGGTGGATGCACCCAAAGGAGGCAGTGAACTTGTGGGAAGACCACACTGGAGCCCCCAGGTTCCCGGCAGGATTTGTGACCTTGTGGGGGACCCATACTGGAGCAGTCTACTCCTGAAGAACTGCACCCTGTGGAAGGACTCATGTTGGAGAAGTTCATAGAGGTCCTGTGGGAGGGACCCCACACTGGAGCAAGGGAAGAGTGTGAAGAGTCTTTCCCCTGAGGAGGAAGGAGCAGCAGAAACAACGTGTAATGAACTGATTGCAACCTCCATTCCCTGACCTCCTGTGCTGGTTGAGGGGAGGAGGTAGAGAATTCAGGAATGAAGGTGAGCCTAGGAAGAAGGGATGGGTGGGGGGAAGGTGGTTTTAAGATTTGATTTTGTTTCTCATTACTCTACTCTGATTTGATTGGTAATAAATTAAATTAATTTCCCCAAGTTGAGTCTAATTTGCCATGGTGGTAATTGCTGAGTTATCTCCTTATCCCAACCCACGAGCTTTCATTGTATCTTCTTTCCCCTGTCCAGCTGAGGAGGGGACCGCTAGAGTAGCTTTGGTGGGTACCTGGCATCAAGCCAGGGTCAAACCACTACATTAACCATTCCAAATCATGTCAAGGTGAACGGGAGGTTTTGATTTGCCAACTTTGTACTATTCATTTCTTAACAGAAAGGTGCTGTACTGAACCTAGAATAAATTTTCAAAATATTGGAAAAAAATCATCCAGACTATAAGACTTGGCCAAAAATTACTAAGAGATATTTGTTTAACACATAGTTATTCAAAGCATATCAGCAGTGGTAAATGATGTGATGACATCCTCCATCCATTAGCCAAATTATTCATTCCCTTCCATGATAAACTAAAAATCTGTAACCCTATAAATGTATTACCAGGCCTCAAGCCATCAACACAGCACCTTTATTTGTATCTCATTCTTCACTAATGCTACTGGGGTGGTTTGTTTTTTTTTTACTGAAACTGTGGTTGGCTGGCAGTGTAAAATAACAGGTGCGTGTCTATCATTATTAAAATAATTCTTTCCTGCAATTAATTTTTTTTTCCTTGCAGTGCTATTGGCAAGTCATTTAGGTTGTAAAACTAGTACTTCTGCCAGAATATTGCAAGTAACATGCGCACTGCTACCAAATGCTTTCCTTTCAAGCACTTGAATATAGTAGCTGTATACCTAAGAGTTTACATTCATAAATGAAAGGGAATTCCCCATGGCTGCATTATCTTCTCTTTAGATGTGCTGTTATGTTTCAGAAACACTAGCCTGAACCAATTTGTATCAAATGCTTTTTTATGGCACAAAGGAAACATTAAATACACAGCATAAATCAGAGCTAAACCTAGTTTTGCATGAACCCTATTTGCCTTTGTGTGTTCATATTATAATGACTCGGGGGAAGACATACTTCCACAGTAGGAGCTACTCAGCTCACTAATGCAATCTGAATTTGTGTACCAACACATTAATGGTAAGGTCACGAAGTTAATGATGTTTAAAACTGTATTGTAAAATTTGTCTCAGCAACCTCATAAAAAGTAGCAACTAATGAAGTACCTTTGATTTGTGGTAACACTAACCTTGTTTCTTCAGCAGCAAAGTGCTAAGTTCATAATTGTAGCTGGAAATCTTCTTTGATTTGATTTTATTTTATTTTTTCAGACTATAATTTTCACAGCTATTTTAATGGGCCAAAGAGAACTTGTACACAGAGAAACAGCATCTATCCTTCCAAAAGTTTCAGTGCTGTAGGCAGTCCTCAGAGTTTTCACTGCGGCTCTGCACATAAAACATTTCACGTAAACACCTTTGCATCGTTAAATCTGATAATGCTGTTGCAGTTTGCACTGTGTAAGAAAGAAAAACTTGGATTTCTAATTATAAAACTAGTGTTTTTATTTAGAATTCCTGTTACACTGAACTGGGATATGCATAACAGGAAGCATGAGTAGAGTTTAAGGATTTACTGTAAATCCAAATAATTTTAACAATTAAAAAAATTAGTTGTTAAAATTAATTGGATTTACAGTCCAATTTAAATTTTAAATATAAAAATTAAAATTAAATTTAACAATTCTCATAGTCCAAGCTGAATAATGAGTATGAGAAAACATCATGAATTATATGTTTTAAATTATTGTATTAAAATATATATAGATATATGTATACACCTGGTACATATTCTTTTATTCTGATGTTATCACTCTTTAAATGTTCTCCTGGGCTGTAAAGGTGAGCCCACAGTCTTCCCTGGGCAATATCAGAAAAAGGGAAGTTGAAACAAGCCCTTTGGTATCCTTAGGAGGACAAGGAGGATGCTTAAGGTGAGAGTGGTAACAGAAACATCATGATGATGCTTTCTTCCTCCTGAATTTTGGGTTTCCTTAGAGCTATCATTCTTCCCATCCCTGCTTGCTGCTTTTCCCCTGCTCCCAGGGAGGAGGTGAAAGCTGCCCTGCAGACCTCCAATTTTTCTCAGGGGCTGTTTGCCAAGCGCAGACTGCCTGGGGGTGTCAGCCCCTTCCCTGGCGGCATTCACAGAGCTGGAGCTCACACAGGCTGGAAAATGGGCACTTGGCCACGGGGCACCAGGTAAACCCGGCCTAGGACAGCCAGATCAGAGCAATTAAAACCTGTAAACTTGTAATAACAGTGTAACCTTGTAATAACAGTGGAATTGTATTTACTGGGTTGCATACTTTGTTTTGAAGTGGCTAAAGGGTAAAGAGGTCTTGATACCAATACATTGATATATAAATTAATTTTTGTGTGTACGTGTATATGTATTCATTTTGGGTGGTATGTAAATAACAAGATGGAGACAATGGATTTGAATAGTGAATGCATATTCCGTCTTGTATAAAGGTAGTTGCAGCTATCCAAGGATCAACTGCCAGGAAACTATCAAGTTTCAGAGCAACAGCTCTCCTACCTTTAAATAAAGAAAACCTTTCACTTAAAAAATACTTTCTCCTTATATTTCTCCTGCCAGGGATAGCTAGTCCTGTTCAAGGTCTCTTAGTTGTATCCATCTTGCTCTAATTTCATCCTTGAGCTATAAATCAGAAATCTCTCAATTTGGAGCAACTCAGAAACTGGAAGGATGTATGCAAAGATTTCCTTTAAAAATAAAATTTAAAAACACTTCCTAGAAAATAACAGTATTTGTAAGGATTTATGTGAAATCCTGTAATTTTTCTCTATTACAACTTAATTTGAAATCAATGAGTTATTGGTTGAATAAGGACTAAACAGTCTGGAAAGTAAAATTAATAACTATTTATAAACAGATTTTAATTTTCTCCTTTAGATTTATATCAGCAGCATTCCATCACACTTTACTCATGGATCTGCTAATGTAGGATTATTCTCGTAAAGAGTTATGTCCATATAAAAAAGTGCATAGATAAGCTGCCTTATTTATTTTTCTCCTCTTTTTCCTTTTGCTCTACCAATTCCATTTAAACTGTGGCAAAACTAAGCCCAAGGACATAAGTAAATTCTTCTTGAAGGCTAATTAGTTCAGCTGTGATGTCTTTTTCATTTCTGGTAATAGCTACAAAATATGGTGTATATATCTGTATAAGAAAAACACTTAGAGCATGCCAAAACAGAGGCATATAGCTACATACAAACACGACCAAAAAAAGGGTCTTCTGAGTAACTCATCAGAATACTTTGGATTTCACAGCAGCACAGTCTTCAGATAATTATCATCTTTCCTATGTTCTCCTTAAATCCAAAAAACAGGCTCACAGCAAGCAGCTCGGGTAGGATGGTGATGGCTTCAGAGACAGAAGACAAGATCATCCCCCTCCAACTGAGGGCTGAACTCTGAAAAATAAAGGAATGCTTATGGCATACAGAGGAAAATTCTCTCCAGAAATGCTATTGAAAAACATCTCTTGGATACAACTAGAGGCTGGTTTAGAAAGAATTAGAAACATTCCATTCTGTTTCAAGGTAGAGGTACCTTTACTGGTTAGCAAAGTTAATAGAGGTAGAATGACGATTTTTTTTCTATGGCTGCACCCATTCATATAGGCATACAATTTAGTAAAGTTTGCAGCTGTGGTGTGGATTAATGCTTGAAAGTCTCTTACATTTATCAGCAGTTGCCATGTCAAAGCTAACAGAAGCTGCATCAATCAGTTCAACTGATCCTTTCTCCTCTGTTCCAAACACATGGACCCTTATTGAAGGCTGCTTGCCTTTATTTTTTTTTTTTTTTTTTAAATTCTACCTTCTTTTCTTCCCCACCTTCTCTCATTTAAGTCCTTATTAGTTCAAATGTAAACTTCTTCTCTTCAAATCTGGCCTACATAACTGTTCTGCACACCTAGTAGATGCTGTTCTCCTGTGGTGAGTCTATAAATCCCAGTTTACCCCTGCTTGCAAGTGTTTTGGTTTACCTTGTGTAGCATGTTCAAGGTGCATGATCAGGACGTCTTTCTGATTAAACTGGTCAGCTGCCAAGAGGCACTAAGACCACGGGACCAGACTCTAATTAGTCTGAAGTGTTGCTGCTGGACCTCAGCTGTTTGAGTTTTGGTTCCCCAGCATCAAAGGTGTTGTTATATAGATCTGGCCCAATTATTCTGCACTTTATGCTGACATAGATGTATGCATTATTGTGTCTTCTTGGTTTCATCTTTAAAAAAAAATCAACACCTGCTTATTGACATTTTCTGTGCTGTTGCGCTAGCTTCCGATTTCTTGTAAAAGACTTCAAAAGATCAGATCAGCTCCCCCAGATTGTACGGAGATAATTTTTTGGTGACTTAATGATTCAGTAATGATGAATAAACTATTTTACTCAGACTTTTGTCTTGACTATACCCTTTTAAAATAAACTGTAACACTATTATCTTGGACCATATTCTGCTAGACCAGATTCTACCTCGGTGTAGAACAGCTAAGCAAAGAGCTTGTAACTTGTATACCTGTCCAAGTAAAGAAATTAGACAAGAACACCGCAGTTTCTGTCATTACACTATACAATAAAGAACGGTGTATTGTATCATTTCATTGTACTATTACTAGTATCAACATTGTGCATTCTTGAGAACTGATACTATCTGAAAAAATCTCAGCTCTTCATAGACCATTTAAGCTGGTGCTTGTAATAAGGAAGATGAAAAAAAATATTTGCAGTATGCCAGCTATCAGTGAAAAATGGAGAGTAATAAACTATCCAGGTCTAAATGCAGCAATAGATCAGAAAAACTATCTAACCATAACAGCTGCTGAAGATCTTAAAATGTCTTTTCTATTTAAACATAGCCCAAGGTTTGCTCTAAATGTACCTATGAATACATCTAAAAGAAAATGTCTATAAGAATCATATTCACTTTGACCTCAACAATCCATAATGCAGAACTTCTCTTTGTTGCACTCAGGAACTCCATAACTTTTCAATAAGAAGTTTGGATGACGGATAAACTCTTTGCCTTAAGTCTTCATATGACTTGACTTAGTGCAGTCTCCAAAATAATGGCCTTTTTCTTTTTTTCCTAAGTTTTGCATTAAAAGGAAGCATCATTGTGTTAAAGGATATAGGAAAGAGACTTCTTAATTTATGTGTTACATGAACTCACATATAATAATAATTCATAGCTTCAGGAGCTGCTGTTACACAGAACTTATCTGAAGGATTGGGATGAGAGTTTTGTATTTGCTCTAGTTGTGGCACAATATGTATAGTCAGCAGGGTATGTGAGCAGTCAGTTTCTGCAGTAAAATACATGTACTAGAAGATACATAAAACTAGTGATGTAAAATTTTGAGGAATATTACATTGCACAAGTGTTGAGTGAAAAGCTGTCTTTATGGATCTGGTTTGGAGCTGGGCAAGCTTATAGCTGCATGAGTCACAAGGGTTTACTCTTACTTGGTTTTCTGAGAGGATTTGATTTCAAAGGCAAAATTGCCATGCAGGAGCCAGGGTTTGATATTAATATATCTGAAAGAACATACACTTTTGGAGAGGGAAGATAGGTAGAATAAAACTTCCCTTTGTCAGCGTCAAAGATAATATTTGATATGTGGGAACACAGTGAAATGATTGATTAGATTGCAAGGTTAATTCTTCTTGGTAGAAAGAACTAACCTGCATGAAATTGAAAATAATTATAATCTTGTTCAGCTACTAAAACCATGATGACTACATTTTTTTTAATACTGTAAGTGATTGAAGTATGTCTCCTTTTGCTTTTCAGTGCCATTACTAAAAATGCTTCCACCATTTTAAATGTATATGTACATTAGAAGTAAAATTTGTCTATTTTTATTTCTGAATATTTGCAGACCAAGCTGATAAATTCATTATCATTTAGATGTTATTAATAAGTATACAAAAATTTACAGTATCCTCATGATTTCCATTAAGAACATCTTAAATAAATGGAAGAAACATTTTGGGTTTGGGGTTTTTGTGTTTGTTGGGTATTTTTTCTTTGTTTTCTAGTATCTAGTATCCAAAGAACTGTACCATGCAAAAAGATTGCTTGGTGTAGTTCCTTTGGGAACATGAAGATCTGAAATGAATCCTGAAGTTGAAATTCCATTCAGAAGTTATGTTTTACATATCTCATGAAAATGCTTTTAAGTATTTTTTTCCTAGTTAGATAAAATTTTAGTTTGAATATACATATTTGTATAAAATGCTACTTAAAATGAGAAGCTTTTTTATGAATGAAGAAGATTCCGATATGCGAATTTTCCCTTCTGCCTCCACTTATATCATCTTATTGGAGAAACTGCACTGCAAAAAACTGCACAAACATATTTTCATTTTCTTCTTGTTTTTAAAGTCATACTTAAATCAGGGTTTACAGAACTCTGAAAACTTGTTTGGTAAACTCCTGGCTGCACTAGGTTTATTTGAAAACTGTTGTTCACCTTAATATAATTAAGTTTTTCCATGGTTGAATTGCATTGCAGATTTCTCTTTGAGAACATAGGTGAATGATAGCAAAATGTTTTAATATCTTGGGCAAAAAATGGCTGATGGAAAAGGTGGCAAAAGTAGTTTCTTATAGTTCAGGAATGAAAACCAGGAACGTATATAAATGAGTCACAGTATTTATGGCATATTACAAAAATATAGACAAGCGCAAAAATGTTTGATTCCATGATGATTTAAAAGCAAAAACAAAACCCCAACAAACAAAAATCCCCCAACACTACATGGAAAAGAAATTGCAGTTAGTATAGGATGTTCAGAAAAATATTTTATGTCTTCTATACCTAGGTTTGCTACTAATGATTGTGTTACCTCACTGACTTTTTTTAAAGTTAATTTCCTTTCAAGTGTTGCACACAGTTATGTCTGAACCGTTGTGGAGCTGTGGGGGTTTTTTGCGTTTGTTTTGTTTTTTTTTACTTCCCCACTTATTTGTTTATTTTTTAACTCATACAGCCATTGAATCTTGCATGTAACTATCCTTGTGTCTACAAGAATAATATATAGGTGGGCTACTATAAGAAGTCTAACAGGTATTTCCTGATAGTTGTTTTCTAGACCTTGGAACTCTGTTATTCGATCTCTTAGCTGTGTCTTCAGCCAAGTAAGATATAAGACGAAGTAGTTTTCCAGAACTGTTGAAATACAGTTCTTGTTCTGCAAATGACTGTTTTTTTCCTACTCCAAAAGATCAGTGTTCTTTAACCCCAAAGATTTATTGTTTCTTTTTATTTTGTGAAAGAGATGATTAAACATCCAGTATCAGGATACCTTGATATTGACTGTATACTCTTTCTACTAAAAAGAAATATATATAAAAATGTGGTGATTAGGTATCATGAGTAACCAAACTCTAATTCTACAACCACTAAACTTCTTTGAGCCATGCTTCTTCTCTCCCATCTGCAGAAGCAGTGTGTCCTTTTAAGACTTCAGTACCGTAAATAGACAGACAGACTAGAATGTTTTAGTCTTCTCTGGAAGCTCAAAGACTTCAAGACACAAAATTCACTAATTAAACAAATCTATTTAAAGCATTTTGAATAGACTATTGTGATAATGTACTAGAAAAAAGAATGGAGATAGAGAGTTAAAGAAACAGGCAAGAAGAAAAAAATAGCTGAAATCTCATTGAAAATAATTCTCACATTATCAGACTCGTCTGTCATATTTCATAAAGTTTTGAAGAAATGTTGAATAGCATTCTGCAAATAGCACTTAAAATGATGCATTTCTCTATGGAGGCAAAAGTCTTTGGAAGTACTTATTCATGGGCATTTGGGGACTATGACTTGTCAGCATTTGTGAGCATTATCCAAGTAATAACCCTTCAAAGATATGCCAGCATTTCCAAGTTGGCAATGCTCAGCTTTATTGCAGACTAACATCACTCTTACAAGCATCTAAAACAGCTGTTAAACCATCAGTCTTTGCAAAAGAGTCATTACTTCAGTTCTGCTTCTGCCTATGAGCTCTCAAATATTTTTAGCATTGCTTAGATCAGGTGACAGTATGCAGCTCAACATCCAATATCTAAAATTTTGTTCATACTTGAGGGCAAGAACACTGAAACATATGTTTTAAGGGGGAAATCATCTAAATTGCTAAAATTCTAGATAGCAATATTTTAAATTGAAGAAAGATGAGAAGAGATGCCTTCTCATCACATGTACCAGCCCTAAGGCTGGACTGCTGCCGGTATGGAAACTAGTTACAGATAAAATATTCTCTTGTTCACTCTATCAGCTTAATGTACAACTTCTGAATATGACTTATCATGACCATCAGACTTTATAGATACAAGGTTGTGTGAATATATAACTGTGGAGCAGATAAGAAAATGATTGACAAGAATCAAAGTAAATAGAAGATTCCATTCAATTTCTTGAGATTTGCATTGTCTGAGACTGCTATGCTGGTGCTTTCTAACATCAACAACTGGCTTAATAAATACATTTTTTAAAGCAATGGGGTAGAATCAAGAAAAATTGCTAACACCTGATATACTAAGGGGATTTTCTATATTTTTTCTCTCCCTTTCTCATTATTTTTTCATCAGGATATTAACAGTTATGAAAGAACATATGCTATGAAGCAGTCATATTTAAAATGTCTTAATATTGATGTAATTAGACAAGAAGATCCCAGCCCTAGAGACTGACACTACATCAGTGCTGTAGAATGTGGAAAACAAAAGGGTATGTGTAAACTTTAGAAACCTTTTACTATATAAACAAAGCACTAGAAACTTCTCCTGCATAAGAGATTCCCTTCTTTAAAGTGGTGAGAATGGGCTTTCAGTCAAGGTTCTCCCATGACTTAAAGGAAGTTATCCGTCCTCCTCAGGCTGCAACTGAAGTCAGCATCCTTGGGCACAGGATGTTCTCAGCCTTGTTTGTCCTCTGAACCCCGAGGGAATTAACTGTATACTAAGAAATGTGGAAAAGGAATACAAATCCATCCATAAGTTATAGTAGTCGGAGCTGCTAGTAGCTCTCCATTGATTTTAGTCATGAGAGTTCTGGGCTTTTGACCTGAGGCATGTGGAGCTGTCGTATTCCTCCAGATACAGAAAGCACTTCAACTTTGGTTCTCCTTTTTTCTACCAGACTTCAGCTATAAGCAGTTTCACCCTTAAGAATGCATTTTGCAATAGAAAGATGTTGTTGATTCTGGTACATTTTATATTACAGTAAACCTTTGATGTGTTTTAATTTTACAACTGGATTATCCAGTCTAATGCTCATGCCCCCAAATCAAATCTAGATTAATGCCATTCATGTCAGCCCGATATCTGTCATCAAAAATGTGTGTGTGTGTGCTTGTAGCAGCTGGCTTAAACACTAAACTCAAGCTCACATAATATTTTCTGAACAACTTGATTATTTTTCTTGAATGTAGGAACAGTTAAATGGCTATCACTGTGTTTAACCTTAGAAAAATAAATTGTGCATTCCACAAAATTTTCATTAAACATTTGTTTTAAGTTAATTGTATAAAAGAAGAATCTTCATACACACTGGATCCAAGAAACAGAGATGTTTGACAAAATGCCTGGCTAGAGCACACTACCACTTATTTTAGCTATACAAAGCGCAACATGAAAAGACAACATCAACTATACTTGCTACTTTACAATAAATTAAAAAATTTTCCTTTTACACTAAGTCTAGGGTAAAAGTGTGTGCATTCAATATGAAAATGAAATTGAGTTTGTTTTCCTCAATTAAGTGAAAATCTGCAATGCACTAATTGTTCTCGTAAAGGACTGAAGCTTAGTTTCCCTTTGCATCTCTAAGATCTATGTAAAAGTCATTAGTTATTAATTATGGAAAGACTGTAATGAATGATTTATTTCTGTATTAAGTAGTACCATACAAATGTTTGCAAATGTCTTTTCAATTGAGAGTATCTCAACTGGCATGATTTTGTATATATCTGTTCTTTTTGGTGATATAAAAACTGTATTTGCCCTTTGATTATTTTTTATTTTTTTTAGAATATTCTCTATGGTGCAATTGAATTCTTAGCATCCTCTCTCTTTAGAAGAATATGTCAGCTCTCAAGTGTCCAGTAGTTCTTTTTATCTGATGTGGACTCTTTAAAACCCACAAGCATGTCTAGGTTATCAGATTTGCCTTAAAATGCTGCCATTCATCTGTTCAGTTTAATGCATTCTCAGTTGGGAGTTGCTATATTGGCTGAAGGCTATGCCACACTGCAGCTTAGAAAATGAGAAAAGAAAGGCAGCCAGGCTCAGGCTAACTATACCATTAACTTTCCTTCAGCCTGCAATATATCAACAGAGCATCAGACCTAATCATGTTTTTTATAGCTGCTCTACCAAAGCAAATAATGATCAGAGATATTTATTCAGAAAGGAACACTGTTTAGTCCTTTGGAAATTTGCTGTTCTCTTAAACATGATATGCAGTGATTGCCCATTAATCTTATCATGCATTTTTCTCTCTACTTTTAAAAAACTGTTCATGCTCTGAATGCTAGAGGAAAGGGAAGAGGTGAAGTCTTTACCTGTAAATGGCAAGATAATGTACTTGACTAACCCCACTGAACATCTAACGTAAATGGTGTTATGTTGCTTTTCCTGACAGTGAATATTGTACGGCCATGTATATTGATTAACTAGTGATGCAAACCAGCTCTTTTCTGTGTCTTATTGACTGGATCTATTTTGTACTTATAAATACCTAATTTGGTCTCAGGGCAGTAATGTTTTTAGTTTATAGGCAGTTTACTTTCATTCCATGTTGACAAGATTGGGTTTTAAATATCATGGGAGCACAAGATCCAAAGCTAATCACCTTAAGGAAAATCAGTCAAGCCTGAAGGAAAATTGGTTTTAGGCAGGGCCTCTGCAGAACGTTTTACTGAAAGGAAGGAGGATGTGTCAGTAATAGCAGAAATACCAGTCCACCATGGGATTTCTCTGTGTGTGACTTGTGAAAAGCATTGGGTAAATTCATTAAACATTACAACAGTGGGCTGTAAATGAGTTTTAGCTGGAATATCCATTTTTATGGATTCCTGCTTAACAGAGCTACATACTTAGTTACTATCTGCAAAGTAGAGATTAGCTAGCAGAAGCTGAAATTTTTATTTTAGTTTAGATTTCTACTTTTTACTTTACTTCAGAAGGTAGAAAATCAACTGACTTATTTAGAGTAAAATGTAAGGATTTTCCATTTTATTTTGTTAGAATATATGTGTCAATAACTATCACTTACTATCATTTGTATAAAATAGATCAACAAGCAATAGTCTAACTTCTTGCTTTTCAAATGTGTACCTACCTGTTCTGCAATTAACTGCTTGGAAGCTTGTATGAAACTAGGTACGTAGCCAGTTGTGATATGTTTCAATTGATTGCAGGTGTAAATGGCATCACTTAAGGCATGGTCCCTCATCTCCTGAAACAAAAATAAAAGCAAAGAAACAAAACCAAACACCCTATGGCCACCAGCCTGCAAGGTAGCTGTTCCCCAAGCAGCTCCCATGCTACTGTGTGTAACAGCAGTGGAGGACACAGGAATTCTATGGACATGGGGAAAGGCTGCTGAGCGCTAACGTGAGTCAGCCTCCAGCTACTGCTGCTTCATGGTATGAAAGCTGCAGCTGGCTCCTGAGGCAGTGTCTTGGTGCTGATGGCCAACCTGGCCACAGCTACGAAAAGCATTGCAGTACTTCTTCCATTTTAACTTGGGTGACAGAAAGTCTCATTACAGTATCTCACAGGGCTCTCATGAGAATCAGTACTTAGTGGTGCTAACAGAACGTGTAGAACAAATTACAGAGGTGCCACAATTATGCACAAACACCCCATGCTTGTTCCATAATTCATTCCCCTTTTCTGTATTTGGGGTGTAAGAAGAAAAAAAACAAGGAACTAATCTCACCAAGCTTCAGTCTCGATATCTGTGTAAGAAACAAGCAAGCTAATACAGATAATTGTTTGCATAAGAGCATGGCTGAAGAATACTGACCAGCTGCTAACAGATAAACACTTCCCCCCTCCTCAGCTCCTACTCTCCTTGATCTTTAGTGCACGCTTTAGTGCTGCAGACCTTCTTACCCTCTTCAGTTCTGCTGCTGTGATGACGTCTTTTGGTTATGATTCCCATGAGGAGGACCTTTGGGCATGCCTGGTCTCTGCTACATAGCCCATCTACAACTATTAATTTTGTGCTGATAACTCCTGACCATGTATATGTTTTGACCCCTTTTGACCCTACTGATTACACTTTTTCTCTGCTTGTACAGATAAAAAAAGTTCAAGGAGACCTCATATCTTCCTAGAGCTGAACAGCTTCTCTCAACTGAAGCATTTTGTTTCCTTTCAGCAGCTGTGAACTTGACAGTATTTCTCATCCTTCCATTTTCATGCTGCCAGAGTGTGTTACAAGGAAATTAGAGAGGAGCTGCGAAGGGCCAGCTGTTGAATGTTTAAAAAATAATGGTATGAGGAAGCTGCACGAAAATGCCAGATTTTAAAAAGTGAGTAGAGATGTCAGAGTGATAGTGAATGTCTGACTCTTGGCATAGAATGGATAGTTGCAGCTCAGAAGCCAGATCTTAGTCCCTTTTATGCTCTTCCTCACAATCAGAAACAAGGCATTATTCAGGCAGGAGACCTCCAAGGACCTGTACATCCAAATTCGTCCATCTTTTCCTTGACACTCTGCAGAACTGGGAGCTATGTAATCAAGGGTGCAAAAGTTTCCACCTTAACAACAGCTTCAAAAATCCTAGCATTCTCTGTTTGCACTCTTTCCCCCAACCCTGACCGATTCCCAAGAACACATGGACCTGACTCTATTTATTTACTGGAGGAGATCTAATAACACTTCCAAGCTGTTTCCCAAGATAGATAGGAAATCAGACTGGGATGGGGGAATAGGGGAAATATGGACATCAATATGGCTTGTGAGGGATAGTGAAAATTTGGCACTTCAGGGTGTTAGGAAATTGACTGAACCCATTCGGTGAATATTCTGATGTAGAACAGAGTTTCTCTTGGGCTAACAAGACTTCAGCAAGAGGACAGAGAAGCTTAAGGAAATAGTAACACAAGTTTCCTTGATGATAGCACAACTGCCTATACCATCAGTCCAGTTTAGGAGAAGAAATGGCTTTCATGACGTATCTTCTCACAGCCCAACAATTCCGAATAGAAACTGCAGAAATCTGCTCACACATTTTATAATAAAGCAAAGTAGGCAAAGAAACCAAAACTGGGCAAGCTCTATTCACTCAAAAAGACTTTCTAAAGGAAGGGATCTCTCAGATAAAGTTTGTTTAAGCAATTTGAGTATTTTTCAGCTTTGTGAAAAGATTTTTCAGTGGCATTATGTAAGAGTAGTATTTAGGGAAGGAAAACATTAGCTTAATGTAATGCTGAAATAGCTACACATGTAGATGTTTCCCGATTTACTGAGAAGCTACTGTGTGCAGCACTTCTGACTGAAAGCTGTAGTGGACAAAATCTTTTTGATGATACAGACTGAAATACCAGCTTGCTGCTTTGCATTTTTTTATAAAATATAAATATATAATCTTTCTGTCCATGAGACAGCTTCTGGTTATAGGAAGTGTGCTCCGTGCACAAGAAAAATTCTTTGCCTTGCATGCCCGATACGGATATACGCCATAAAAATTAAGCAAGTATTGAAGATTTGAAGGTGATGTTGTTGCCAATAGATAAGCTGAAAGGTTTCTTAAACATCTGCTTTACCTTCTTGTAATGAACTCTTTCTCTTCTCAGCTCCAGAAACGCCCTGGCTCTTCTTGTTCAACAGAACGGCAAGATCCTTCAGTGCTTGAGCTGCCCAATGGGTCTGGTCTAGACATGACTTTAATTGGGATGCAAATCATTTAACTGACCATTCGAGTAAGAGCTTTCTCACACTTAATTTTTTTTTCAGAATTGGAGTTCTAGCTCCTACCGATGCATTGTCATAGAAACATAAAAAAAACAGATTTATGAGATGGCTTGCAATTTACATTGCTAATTATGAAGAACTACTGAAGAATTACAAAATACTGAAGAGAGAAGTTTCATTTTATCCCATTAAAGGGACGTTTTCTCTACAGCAGAAATCTGTACAACCAGAGAGCTATAATGCACATTATATGTTCAGCTGCTTACATTTCATATTTTAACAGTTAAGTTTTCAAACAAACTAAAACAGAATTATAAGATTTTGGAAACAACAAAGCTATCTCACTGTTCTTATTTTCACATTTTTTAGCTAGCAGAAATAAAAAATTGGAACAGTTATTGAGATAGTGTATTTGAAAGCTTAGTAACACTGCCAATTTTTAAAAAAAATGTTAATATGGTATTAGATAGCTTTCTCAGTTGAGCTGTTTTCAAGATAACTTAGAAATGCTACTACCAAAGGGCTGCTTCATCCTCAGCCACCTTAAGAGAGTTAGCATGGGTAATTTTTCTGAATACTATGAAAAGTACATTCAAAAATATGATGTTTTTCTTCAAAATAATAAATCAATAATTAAAGCACTGTCTGTATTTTTGCCAAGGAAAAATTGTAACAGAAATGGAAAGCCATAATAGAATTGACCGGAGAACTGATTACTGGCCTTTTCGTTTGCTGAATATAGTAATTGGGTTCAAAATGAATAATTTGTTAGGTATCTCCTGAACTGTATAAATACCTGCAACTTCTACTTATGAGAGTTACGTAGGTGGAGCATGACTGCGTACCACAGCCAACTCTGTGTGCTGTTTAAGAGTCAGTGGTCAACTCTGACTCCAACCAGACAGTCCCCTTCTCTCTTAGATTGTGGGTAAGTATAATTTCTTCTTGAGTAATGTGTTGGTCCTGCATCCTGGTGCAAACAGATAAAAAAGGGTAAGTATATTTTTAAAAAGAAAAAATTCCCCAAACAAACACTGCTTTCACTAGGGGCAGTACAAGACCAAGAAATCCAAACCGTCATTACTGGTGAAGAGCCCTGCTCCATGAATAATACATTTCTGGGGCCAGCTCATATCACAAAAATAGGTTGTCTCTGCTCACGAAAGGTCCACATCTAGGCTGACAGAGAGAAAAAATCTGCTTCATACCACTATAGAGGGTGATTCTCCCGTCGGAAACAGGCTACTGGCAGGGCACTGGAAAGTATTCTCAAGTGAAAAAGCCCATGATGTTCTTGTGAACAGCAGGAAAATGTAATTTTTTAGTTTAGTTTTTTTCGTTAATTTTCCAGTGCATAACCATACATCAAACTAATCCTTTTCACGATATTATCCAGTTCTGTAAGTTACTGTTAACAGTGTCAGAAAGCATAAAGTACAAACATACAGGCCTTACTGACCTATTTATATATTCCTTTATCTGAAGATACAGAAGTATCTTCATACCATCAGGTAAATAACTATCAATATTTATTCCTGAAACGTTACTGGGAGACTGAAAATACTAGTCCTGATTCAACAGAAATGAAAGTAAGGGGAATACAAAGCTAAGTGCCCTACCCTACGTAAACTAAAACCAGCAGTGTCTACCGAAAAGCAGCTCCCAGCCTATTGTTTTTCTGCTAATCACTTGATCAGCTTTCCTCATGGAATTTTTTTTTTTTTAGATAGACGTTATCAGCTATACAGTAAATAAAAAAAAACCCTCCACCTTAACATTATATCTTCTCACCTGTGCTACATCTACAGCTAAGAACTGCACTAATCTCTGAAACAGACCGCAAAACTGGTAAAATTACAGAATACAGTTCTACATAAGTCTTCAGATTTAGAATCTATCATCTGATTTGTCCAATCTGGATGTGTATAAATTTCTTCTTTTTTACCATATCAAGTTCCAAGTAGGACCATGAAGTACAACAGAAACAGATTTGAAGTTCTTGTGCTTAGCATTTGGATCTAAAAGGAATATATTTCTATGCTGAGCTGCAGTTCATAGACTTATGGGTTGTTTTTTTTACAAAGAAAGTATAATTAATATGCCTAAGTTTAAAACAAAGTGCATTTTTAAAAAAAATCAGGATAAATACAGGTTGACATAAAGAGAGGGTGTTACATTCCATAGTCTTTCGTTTGGTCTTCGGCCCCTTTCCTGACAGTTTGTAGAAGTATCAATTCTCATGACATGTATCAGGATATAAAATCTACCCTTTTATAAATGTATTAAACTATCCCATTCATTTGCTGCTGCCTGACTTACTAATAGACGTGCTGGTCCTGTTGTCTTCTTGGTCTTAAAAGTGTAATAGCTGAGTGGCAGCAGTACTTCTGGAGTTGA
>JAOXJK010000001.1:107034646-107054112 GCA_025774025.1 Xenus cinereus | reverse complement strand
GGCTTCTGTTATGCTTTTCATCCTGTTCCTAGAGGGTTAGTCATTCGAGATAAGCAAGCATCGAAAAGCTTCAAAACAAAGACAAACTGCTTTAAGGTTTTACACCTTATCTATGACAGAAATAAACAACTACTTAACCCTTTATCAGAAGGTTCACAAAATATATTTTGTCAATCAATATGAGTTCATCAATGTTTTTACTTCTTAAAGGAAAAAATTATTCCTTTCTTAATGTTCAACAAAAATAATTTTAACAAGGAAAAAAAGTTAATAAATCTATACTTGTAACCAAGGAAAAACCTGATTGTGTTTTATGGATATGATCTGGTCTTCGTTCTTTCTTTCCTTATGAAAATAGTCTCTTAACAGAAATTGATTTTTTTGTAGCCTCATTTGTTTAATTAATGATGCTGTGTATGCTACTGAATGGTATAATAGGGTTTTAATTGGGATCATTGTCTGTGGCATGATACAGTCTTTTAGTGCCAACAGTGTCACATTTTTCTATAAAAAAATATGGTCAGAATTCTTATTACGGTAGAGACTCGATTAATAGAAGGTGCATTCTATAGCAGGTATTATTTATCTTAAAAGTTTATTATCTTTTATCTGTCACTTCCAGTTTCTCCATCTCTGTTTTCTCCCCTCAAACACAAAAATACTCTCTGTTCACCATATAATTTGTTTTTCATCTTGTTTTTCACAGTTTCTCCAAACAGGTAGCAGTAAAACTTTCGAAGTCAGAGCATCAGATCCAGTCCTGTCATAACTTTGGTTATGACATAAATCAAACAGAAATCTAGATCCATAGTATTTGATCTGACAGCAGGTTAGACAATATCATCTGTCCCTGATCTGTGGCAACATTAAGAAGTCGACATTTCTTAAAAGTTACACAGCATCAGCTCTTTATTTCTTTGTTATAAATCAGATGTTCACAAATCAGGATGGGTATGGAAAAGACTGTCTCCAAAACATAAGATAAAAGCTGAAATAGAACTCAGAGTTTGCGAAGGGTTTTTTCTTTTACTAAAACAGAAGGTAACTTGGTGTTCTTGGTGATAATAAGCAAGGATTATGTGGCTTCAGGCTTTTCACGTGCCATATTATTAAAAAAAAATCAGTGGTACAAACAGGACTTACTAAACAAAATTTCCATCTCATGGCAAATTTAAACACTTTCACTTTTGCTATAAATGAAGATAGTTGCATTTTCAGAACCTTTAGAAAGAAAACAACTTCTGTATATCAATGCAAACATCAAAATAATCAAATTTCATTTCTCTATGATACATAAACTGTTATTGAGTTAACCAAAATTGTTAATAAAATATTCTGTTTCAACATGTGTCCCACATACTATATACTAGATATGCTGATATTATTCTTAGTTGATTTCACTGAAAAATGTGGTTTCTAAGGGAAAATTTCTTGCTCAAATATTTCCAGCAGTTCAAAGACAGTATTTATATATACTGTCAAGACAGCATTCAGGATACTACCTTCTGATTTTTTCATTTCTGTAATCTTTAGTTATTGACATAGTTAATACTGATTTATATGAAGTGGTATAAGTGTCTTTTACTTGGACACACTAACTTTAAAATAGTTACACAGTCTTGAAAACATTACGAATTATAATATAATGCAATGAAATCTCAGTAAACCAGAATTCTATAATTATATGGAAGCATCCAGAAGATTCATAGAGTTGATGACCACAGTTCATAAACATGACGTAATTATCTTTAGGAAAATAAGCATTTTTATTATAGAGTTAGCTAAGTTGTCTACAGCTTTATCAGGGTTTCAATAAATAGATACTCTAATGAAAAATTGCATTAAACATCTTTTTCTCTTTTTAGGCATCCCTAAAGTTTCCATTACAAACATGTATAACATTTCAATCTACATTTATCCCAATAGACTTTGAGTACTAGTTTCACTATTTAATGTGAAAAAGCTAATTCACATTAATAGCACGTTAATCTATATGGTTAACACTTGTCTTTGGTAATAATTGCTGTTTAGTTTATAAAACATTCATTAAATGTCTTACTAAATTCCATAAAGATCATAATAGGCATTTAATGGATGCTTTTTAAAGTGAAGTAGAAATTACTTTAGATTATAAGTAACTGTAGGTTTATAAAGCCATCATTATATGTCTATTAAGACCATTTTACTTAAGTGTTCCATAATTAGAGAAGAGCCAGAATTTTAATTGCACATTTGCAAACTGCTAACTAGGACTTCTGAAACAAGCTCTCCTTTTATCCTAGCCACTGTAGGAGAGAGTTAAGACTTTCTACAGGTTTAATTTCTGAAAGGTTTTTTTTTTTTAAATTGTAAGTAATGTCCTGCTCTATTATAATCAGTGTTATGGGTCAGAAATAAGAATGTATCTAATATACTAATAGTTCCTTGAAATTATTTCTAATAATTGAGAAAAGAATTATAAGATTAATTTTTGTTTGTTAACTGTTAAAATGAAATCTGAATGGGGACTGTTTGGCCCAAAGTATTGACAAGGGGATGAAGAGTACTTTTACCTCTGGATAATTAGCTGAAATCAGACAAGAATAACAATTTTGCCAAATCTAGCTCTTTTGGCTGAAGTCTACCTCCTACATAGCTTCCTAAATCTTAAAAATGTATTGTCATTAGTTCTACTGTATTCAGTATCATTGGAGATGCTAAATAGCTTTTTCTTTTAATTATGGAGAACATAAAGTGTATTCAGCTCCTAGATATACTCCAGTGTTGAAACAGTGTTTTTGAGGATGGCAACATTGTCCAAGTCCATTCTGGTTTGTTCTTAATTCTTAACTCTGAATTTAAAGTATTATTCCATCTTTGTATAAAAAGAGATATTTCACCTGAAGTCTTTACTTAAAAAAAAAATTATCTTGGACTTTTTCTTGACTTCCATGTAAACACAAAACAGGCCTTCCACAGCCAAGGAAATATGTACAAAGCCCATTGGTGTCTCATTCTTTTCAGAAACATAACTTTGACCTTGGTGATACATCAGATTATATTTCCCAGGATGGGCACGTGGATTCAGAAAGAGAAAACATCTTGGTGTGGTATGGTTTGCAATGTAAAATACTACATGACCTGCTGCTGTTTATAATGTTTTGAATTTCCCAACTGTTTATTGATGTTCATATTTTCTTTTCAATGTGGGCTGAAAGCAGAGGCACAAGTATTTGCATATAAGTAGCAGAATTTCAGAAATGGAAAAATGACAGAAAGTTAACCTTCGTCTCACACTCATCACTGCTCCCTGTTCCATTGCACCCATATCTTTTCAGAAACCTTCAGTTCGAGGCTGGGAAAATTACATTTTCTCTGTTCAGTTTTGTTATGCTTTGTTTTTAAGTCTCGCATCAAATACATTACGTTAGTGCTTATGGCCCTCAAGAGTGAATTAGATGATGTGACTAACATTCATGAAGGCCATTTTCTATTAAAATCCTTCTCAAAATTTGTTGAATTTAATAGGTCTTTCCCACAAATACATTTAACTTGCTAGCAATTTTATAGAGTATACAAACATTATACATGGATAACTGTACGTTTTTCTAATGTGAAGTTCATCTAATATTGCCTAGGTTGGGGAAAAGACAGTAAAGTCCTTCTTCTTTTCTAAAAAACTTAGAACTTGAGACTAACAAATAATTTGTCAAGAAATTAAAATGCAACTTGACTGTATTTCCTTCACCTCTAAGCTGAGGTTCTTTAAATGTGAGCCCTGGCCAAGTAGTTCTTCAGTTTTTCCTGTCAATGGTCAGTTCTCTCTTTTAGCTCAGTCAGAGACACACAGATCTGTTGCACGGATTAAGTCCCTAATAATATTCTCATGATGTAGTCTCGAGTACCTACCTTGCCAAAAATTTTGCTGTTTATTCATTTATTTATCCTGGCAAAGGAGAGAGGTATTAAACAGTATAAGAAACTAGAAAAAGAGAGTGGTATATAAGAAGACAAGATGGCAACTCGTTAATGATTTAAGACTTAATGACTTAATTAAGAAATAATGTAAAAATAAACATACGCAAAATTACTTGATACTAGGAGAAGAGGAAGACAAAAACAGAAGATGAATCAACAAGGAGAAAATAGGGAAGAAAAAAAAAAAGCAGTAATACATGAAGTCCATATAAAAACCAAACCAAAACAAAAAACAACCAAACAACCAAACAAAGCAGGAGTTGGAGAAACCAGTTGGACATTTTTTCAGGTAGTTGCTCTGGAACACATTTAACAGCAAGCCTGCAAAGAAAGCAGCCAGACTAGGTTAAATCCTCCACATTGAAATAACATTGTCAGCTGACAGTTGCACTTTGGGCATGGCATAGTTTGCCCTGAGAAGCACTGAAAGGGAATCACTGGATTCTAGTAGTGGAATTGGTATTATACTCTCATATGAGGTCATCTATTGCTACAAAAAAGCATCTATAAAAGACTTTAATTCTTCTACTTTAAACATTACAAGTTTGCGCCTGCTGAAGCTGGCATTCAAAAAGAAAATGCTCACAGGCACCGCCTGGGATCTGTCTTGCTAGGAGAAAGCTTTGAGTCTGAGTTGCTTTTTCGTTTGTGCTCAGAACAATTTAGAATTTTGTATTATCTTATATATCTGACTTCTGTATTTCAAGTATGTTCCTCCAATAGCTGAGTTCTTAGGCTTGGTTTGAACAATAACTGTAGAAGAAAGCCCTTTGTTTTCTGAATTCCATATTTTGTTTCTTGTTGCTTGATATTTTAAACACGTAGCTATTTATCCTATATCTTGGTGTCACAGGAGTGTTCCAACTTCATTAACTGGTGAAATATTAAGGCAGGATCCTTATTCTTGTATAACTATACTAAAGCTTTAAGGTACATTAGTGACTATGCTTTTTGTCTTCTAAAATCACCAATTAATACTCCGGCTGTGCAAACGTACGAGTAATGTACAAATACAAGTACATTTAGTGCTGGCCAAAATAACAGTATTATACTGGAAACCACAAGTGAATGGTACAGAAATGAAGAGGTGCAGACAGCCTCATAATCATGGCATCAAAACTAGTTGTTATGGAAACTGAGTTTCCTAGGACACATCTGAAGATCTTAAAATATTTCATCTCAGCTTGTAGCTAGAAGTTTGCAGCTGCTCTCTGCTTACAGTATAAGAACTTGCTAACAGCTTTTCAGCCATCTGTGGTACAGCAAACTATTCAGAAATTGCTTTCCTCTGAGAGTCCAGCAGTATTTTCCCCAAAATGTTCAGTTTTACTACATTCTTCAAAACAATGTTGCTGAACAGAAGTACAGCTTTTTGACAAGTATTCGTAAATGCAGCAAGGAAGTAGTGACTTGTTACTACCATAATAAACCCTAAAGTCCTGAAGTCTATGAACTGGACTTTGTCACTGTTTCTAAAGCTCCATAATTTTCACTTACATGAATTGTATACCATACTGCATTAAACTATTTTGATTAATTTAGCTCTTAATTTTTCAATGACATGCATATTTATTCTTTCTCAAAAGGCATACAATAGAAAACTTAAGAAATGATAAGCAGCTGACTATATACAGTGATTTCCAGGAAAGGCTTTGACAATCAGTATTTGTTCCCTTTAATTTCAATGCCAGAATTCATCTGATTATTTTTTTCTTTTAAAAATGTCAAAATTCCTCTAGAAATAAAAACTTCATTGTATATACAATCCTACAATGGATGGTAATATCTTGTCTTGGAATATATGATTATTCATTAGGCTGTAAGTATTGACTGACATTTATGTGATGATGTGTTATGGTAAAGAGATAATGAATAGGATATGAGAGAAAACACCCTAAGGTGAAGTCTTGACTTCATTGAAAATCAATGGCAAAACTCTTTTTGCCCATCACTGCGACAAATACTTTGCTGTCCATGTGAGAACTAAAATAGAGTTTAATTTATCCACTTGTGAGAACTTGTATTATGTGATTATTTTATTTGGGTTTAATTCTCTGTTATTTCTTCAGGCAAAGCTCCAATTGAAATCTCTTGTCTCTTGCAATCAGTGGGAATTTTTCCTGGGGAGAACATTTTGTCAGCAGTGTAGTATTTGTTCTTTCTTGTTGTTTATCTTTTGTCCATTTTATTGTTTATCTTATGGGAGAGTAAGGAAAACAGGCAGCTTTTTAAAATTAAGTAAAATGAAAAGGAAAGATAGACCACAAAAAAGAAGTAAAGATTAAATAGGGTTAATCAAGGTTAAATTTATATTGTGGATGTGGAATTAGGACTGCCTCACTTGAATAAAGGCTCTGTCACTCCTTTATTCTTTTTCAAAGAAGTGTAAGAAGGTAGCATAGCAAAAGGCTTTGAAGCAGTTGGCTCTTGAGTCTGTCTGCTCCTTAGTGTCATGTTTTCCTGTTTCCTACATAGCTTCCTGCCACGCCAGGTCCTCAGGACGCTGTCTGGCAACCTGCTCCCAGGTAGCTGTCTCTCCTGCTTTGTCTCGGGAAGGGGCTGGATGCCCAACCCGTCCTCACCTGTTCTGTTTTGCAGCCTGCCTTTCCCATATCGGTAAAGGTCCTGCTAGTGGCTGCCACCGCTAATGGAACCCTGTTGTGTCTCAGAGGCCTTTCCATATACCTTGCCAGCTTGCAGTGCTTCAGGGATGGCAGTCTGCAATGGGAAAGGCTACTGCAGGTGGTCCACAGGGAAACATCAGCAGTGGCAGAGTGTTTGAGGAGGAGTGGGGACAGATAGACACAGGGCGAGGAAGGCACTGCTGGTCTGCACATTTTTCAGGGTTGGGCATTCATCCCCACTTGCCTGTGGGGAGATGGCTGGCTGACAGACAGACACACACCACACTTGGGGTAAAATTATTGGGGTCAAATGATTTTCTCTTGCTCTCTGTAGCATTCACCCCTTATTTTCACATTACACGGAGCTTAAGGATGGAGCTGGGCTGTCCTGTGTGGCACAAGTGGGACCTGTCCACCTTGAACTTCTGCTCTTCCTCAGGAACCCGTGCTGCAGACCCTTCTGGAAGTCATCTAATCTTACTTACTACACTTAACAGGGAAAGAGTCTATTCCTTGGTAGCTAATGGAGTAGTTGAGTTGTCCCTGTTATTAGTGTATCTGGTTTCTGGTATTAGCTTGCCTTTACCCGCTGGAATGAAAATCCACCTATTAATTTTTGTCCATGTATAAATACTTGTAGGCTAAGCTCAACTCATATTACCTTTTCTTGCATATTTTAAATATAGATTGAGCTAAGGCTTATAACTATAGGCAGATTTTAAAAATTGAAGTCACTCATATATCACTACTTCTAAAATCTGAGCACACTGTTGATGTATTTTGTATTGTGTCCATCAGACAAAGATGCTGTACTTAAGTAATAGCCTCACTATGATACTGGTAATAAAACCTAGCTATTCAGGATTCATCCGAGCTAAGGCCTCTGTTAATTTTATCTACATCACCACAAAGAAAGGTACAGTTGTGGTAATCATTGAATAATTTCTTGCAAACTCAACTAAATATATTTGCTAATGTCACGTTGCAAGTTGGCTGAAACTGAAAGCCATAAAGAAAAATTGGAATAGAACTTACCCTCAAATTACCATAAGACATTGAAATTTATTAGCTTTTTTCTTTCATCTCAGAAAGTAGTTAATATTTTTGCTATTGATTTAATAACCATCAACAAAAATGCATATCTAACAAAATACTTCAATGTTTCTAAGCCATGTAATAATGTAGATACTCTAAAAATGACATTTATTCATGTTTACAGGTTTCAGTATTGTACTTTTCAAAGACTAATTTAAATTTATTTTCTAATTGGTGTCACTTCTCTTCCCATGGAAAAATGGAAAATGGTGATATTAACTTTAAAAAACAAATCCATCCTTTTCTTATATACTAATGTCAGGCAAGATCCTGAAGAACTGGGGGGGTGGGGAAGCACTTTTAGTTCTGTGTTGGATAATTGTTAAGCAAATCTTCCACTGTTTCATTCTGGGATGAAGAACTGGATCTGGGATGGTGCCAAGTGTCCTGAGGGCTAGCTGAAGGTACTAAAAGAAATGGTAAAAACTATTTCACTTTTTGTACACTGTTAGAAGCAACTGGGGGGAAAAAAACAGCCTCAAACAGTGAAGGGGAGAAAAAGTTCCCTGTAGTCTCTATAAATTTTTCAGCACAAAATGATCCAACTCTTCAGTTTTTTAGCTTTTGTTTTCATGAAAGAAATTTAAGAAGGCTCTCAAAAAGAATAGCTTCACCTGAAAAAACTCCAAATATCCTACTATTATAAAGAGAAAGCCGTTTAAAACAGAATTTATAATTAAACCCATACAAGATTTTCAAATTGCATATTATTAAAGGTATACATAAACACTATAAATAAAATTAAAATTTGATATACATAGAGCTCTATAATACATCATATACAACTAACCAGTCATTCTCATAGGATAGAATGAGATCATTTATTTTCAGGTTTTCCATTCTGATCCATTTCGTATGTATGATCTGGGGTTATGTGATGATTTTCTGCTAAACTTTTCTGTTGTTGATGGTAAGACTTCATTACCTAATTAATATCTGTCAGGCATAGTCATTATTAACTTCCCTTTGAATTAAATTATGAAATAGGACAATAAATTATCATCTGGAGAGCACTGTGCAAAACAAACAAAATCTGGATTTTGATTTTCCAAATATATTATATACGTTGTTTGTTTGAAGATATAGAATCGCTCTATATTGGGTGTGTTGAACAAATGCCCAGGTAATTATATATGAAAATAAATACACATAAAGGCAACTCCATTGCATTTTATATAACACCAATTATTTCTCTGTTAATAAGATCAGTACTATTCTGAAATAGTTATAAAATTAGGAAATTTGCCTCTTATCACAAGTACTTTAAAGCCAGTTTTAGTGCTGGAGGAACAGAACAGGTTGACAGCTTTGGGTTTTGGCTAGTATACACTAGCACATCAATGGAAAATATTTACAAAACATTTTTCAGTAGAATAGCTGAACTCCATGCCAAAAACAGCTAATGAAGGGAAGAGGGAATAGGACAAGCTAAATAAGTGATATTACTGGTGTTCTGTTAAAAAACATATGTGCATTTAGTGGTTCAGACTCAACTTTTTAAAGTCAGAATTGCTTATAATTTTAATATGATGCAAATTACACCAAATATTTTTTTAAAATTACAATCATTTACCTGTTTGAAAATTTTGTTGTATTATTGAATTACTGCTGATTTTTACATGGCTTTCTTACACATACTATTTTATCTTTGTCAGTGTAAAAACCTACATTTGATATTAATGAAACTAAGCTCTTTTAATTCCTATGGGTTTTCCTTTTTCTTTCCTTTCTTGATATCAGATAGCCTTAAGACATTGTTCATTGTTTTGTTTGTTTGTTTTTTCTTCTCTGCTAAACCACTGAAAATAAAAAGGACATCTTGCCCATCTGATGCATTGTGAAAACATGTGAGAACTGTAGCATGCCAACAAAGAGGTAGTGAATCCAGGTGCAAGCCAGACTATTCCCAGACTGCCTTGCTGTTGTATACAAAAGAAGGACAGCAGAGAAAACAGATGTCCAGATATGACTTCTAAGACTTGTAAGGCGAGTGGAAAAAATGTGACTCTCCAGTTAAATTAGCTTTGAAACTGTATCAGTGTTTCAGTTTAGAAGTTTCATCTAGTGTTGACATACACACTCAGTGCAACACTTCAGTAGATTTAGCAAGCCAGGCTGTAACCGAAGTCATGATAGCTAAGAATTTAGTTTAGTTGGGTTGAAGACATAGGGTACATACAAAGCCCAAATTACCCTTTTTTCCCCATGACGTTTTGCACATTTTTTCATTCATTAGCCAGTTTACAGATGTTTCTTTCAATATGGTTCGAAAAGTTGCTAAAAATGCATTTTACAAAGCTGAATGCAATAGGGACTGAAGTGCATTTTGTAGACCAAATCTTGTGTAATACCATTGCTTAAAATTAGGCGTGTGTTAACTAAATTCTTAAGCACTAGTTTATACTAAAAAACACAGGATCTGAAAGGATTTTCTTCTTTTTGGCCAGGTTGAAGAAGCCAGCCAGTTCTTATTATATTGGGAACACTCAGCACTTGGTAGGAATTTTTATATCTCAGAATCAGTCCAGTGGGAATTTTTTTGACATCTCAAGAAAAATTCGAAATCCTCTTCCTCACCCACAGGTGACCAGTGAAAAGCATAAGCCATTTCTAGTGTCTCGGATATTGTTCATGGGATTAAAAGGGCACTTCAGGTTGTGAAATTCTGGAAATTGAAATGTTGCTATATATTTCAGGACATGAGGTTATGCTTTGCTAAAAATTCATCTTGGAATTAAATATTCAGAACTTGATAGAAAGCAGGTGAATACTAAGAAAAGCATTTTTAATTCCCACAAAAATGAGTCCTCTTATGTTCCTGATTTAACTTCTCTGACTTAGCATGACCATACGCATTTAATAAGCAGGTTACACTGTAAAAATGAAACACAAGCATATAAACCTCCTCTTATCTCTTTTTGCTCTCACTTTCAAAATACATCCTCTTATATACTTTCAATGTATTTTCTCATTCAACACAAGAGAGGACTCATCCATGACAGTGAGAGCAGAGCTTGGCCTTAGGTACTGATTTCACATAGGTATCTTAGCTGCTTTTAGCATTTGCATTTGGGATCAAAATGATACAATATTCTTTTATTGCAACATTTTTCCTAGTTGCTTTTCTTGCTGTCTGTCAGTTCTCAACCCTTAATCATCGGGGTTCAATCAAAGAGTCATTATTAGTGTTGTGAAAAAGTACTACAATAAGACCTTTTAGAAATAAACTTCAAATAAAATAATCTTTTATTGGCAGAAAAGCCCTTCTAACCACAGTTATAATTATTCTGTATAATGACCTTGCAAATATCTTGTGTCAAGCCACATTCACAGCGTAGTCCAATATTCTGAGACTTTGTATTAGAATTTGAGTTTCATAATCCCCATCTGTTCCTCTTGTATGTCTCACACTCACCTGTTCACACACTCATGCACACTCACATATACACTGTACTACTTTACAATCAAAGAGCAAATCTTCCTTGAAAATGTTCTTTACCTGAAATACAGGTGGAATAGTCAAACTGTTCACATTCTGAAGTGACTGAAGAACGTTAATAAACCCCTCAGTGCTGTTTATTTTCTGGCCTCAGATGTTGAGAAATCATATTTTGTTGATGTGATTCGTTTTGACTTTATTTTTTTTTTAATTATGAAGTTTGAGTTGTTCTTTGAGGCATAAAGTCAGAGACTAAATTAAAAACAGAATTCAGCTTCTGTCCCGCAATCAGGCTATGGCCCCCACTGTCATTAGTAGCAGATCTCTGGGCCATAGGATCTCCCACTACCAAACATCTGATTGGAATCAAACATAGACATGCAAGTCCATTTTTATCGGTTAACCCCAATAATTCAGAATGCACATCAGAGTTTATACTATATTTCTATTATGTTTTGGTTTTTTCTAGTTCTACAACTCTTGCAGAAGACCAGGTGACTGTTTTGTTGGGGGTTCTTTATGGTGCTTTATGGTAAAAGAATGGCACCAGACCAAAATTGACATCTTTGAGCTGCAAGGTGATTGCATAGAAAGAAAGTGCTCTGCCAGGTTTTTGAAGAAGGACCCTTGGAGCCACATCTGTTATTAGATACAACAGGTGTGAGCTAACAGTTCTATGTCTATGAAGTAAGAGAGACAAGCAAGGTACATCCTGGTTTCTTGTCCCATATTTTTGATTTGTTACCCCTTTTTCATCAAGTCCTATCAGAGGACATCATTGTGTCAGGTACTATACAAAGATAAAAAAGATGGTTTTGTTTCTTAAGGTAACTCAATATGTGCCTTTCTTCATTATTTATAAATCACCTACATGAAGTGATTAGAGCTTTAAATAGCTACTTTCACCTGATTGTCTTTCTCTTTTCCAAGTCCTGCCTGAGCCTTCTAATTAGTAGTATCCTGAATATCCTCTGTTATCTTTTTCTATAGATGCTGCCCTCATTCTTCCTTTTCTTTGTCCTTTTGTCTTCCCCCTTGGATTACAGTTTCAGAAAGCTCCAGTCTAGTTAAATTTTTGAAGCAATTAATATACCAGATAATTGAAATACTTAAACACTTAAATAGTTGGAATATCAAACTAATTAAAATACTGAAGTGAGTACTTCTTTTCTGTTATTATTTAATCATATGTATCTACCCACCAAGTTTTGATAAATATATTTCATGAAGCTAGTGTCAGATGGATGTAGAAACAGCAGCATTGTTAAAGGCAAAACATTAATTTCTCTGAATTGTAAATAATACCTTCTTCCAGTTAACTACAGCAAATAATGTAAAATACATGCGTATTTTTTGTGCATCAGCAGAGATATCACATCATTTGTCCCACTGATAGGGTGTTGAACACAAGCTGGTTATATATGCCATAGCGTAAACCCCAAGTCTCTGGAAAAACTGCAGTTAAGAGCAGTAGTATTAGAATGTAATGGCCAGAAATACTAGGGATTCAAGTTTACTGCCTAGTAAATGTAATAATTTCTGAAACTTGGATTTTCCTAGTTTCACACATACACAGGATTGCCTTCTTTTTTTCTTGATCAAATCTTTGCTATAACTCAAACACTTGTAAGAACTCACTTTTGCAGTTTCTGACTGGATAGATATTTGAGAAGAATCATACAAATTGCTTTTTTCCAGTAAGTTGTAGAACAGTGTAGAAAGGTGCTGCTTCAGACTACTAACTGTTCTCACAGCAAACTAAAAATATTATCACGTAGGTTAGGTGTCACAAAGTAAAGGAGAAAAGATAACTTACTGGTTTTAGATGTAAAATTGATATGAAATCTTGCTGTGCATATAAAGAAAAAATATATAGGGAATGAAAGAGGAAAAATTAGGAAAGAACTGTACAAAAGAAGAGTTTCTAAAATGTATTCAAAGACTCATCTTTCTCCCAAGACAAACCCAGAAGCTGTGTGAATCTTCACAACTGCAGTAGAATTAATGGAGTGATGCATGTTTACCACAAATACTCTGGACCAAGAAGCCAAGTAAATACAGTTATTCTCTGAAACCTAAGCATTTATCAAAATCATGCAAATCTTTAACTTAATGATACAGGGTAGAGGATGATGGGCATGGTATGGCAGGTCTGGAAAGTGGAGATAGAGTGCAGTGTAAAGGAGTATAGACATGGGATAATAAGAGATGGGGCAGGGACTGGCACTGGAGGACATGTGGTGATAAACTGTATGGCCAGTTAAAGAAGCACAGACCTGGAGATGGGAAAAACCAGTTTTAGGGAACAAGGAGAACAAAAATTAAGGGTTTAACATAAGTAAAAACACTCCATATGTAGTAAGTTTGGATGTTACATGGAGTTGCAGACTATAGAAGAGAGATCATAGTGAAAAGCATGTTACCAAACATAAAAATGATCCAAACCTTCTTCCTCATTTTGGGGCATGAAAGCATTAACTTCGACATCATATTCCTCCCAGGGGAAGACTCAAGATGCTAACGTGTCACCACACCCATCCGTAGGTTGAAGTCATTGACTTTGGGAATCAGGGGGGACAGTGGAAGAGTAAGTGTAAAATCTGAGGAAGAGGCAGATGCTAGGAAGTTTTTGTACAGTAATTTAAAATACATTATTAAGATAATTTGTTTCTTTTCTCTTTTTCCGTGTAATACAAATTACACAGAAAATACGAACTAATTCAGTTATTAGATTGTGAAGATCATAATCACACTAACAACAAACCCTTGGCTTTATGTTTAAGATGTCTTATTTTTGCCTATAACAAGACTTTCAGCATAAGAGAGAGAATGTTATCAGTTTCATAGACAAAATTAATAGAAATAGTTACCTTGGAAACAAATTTCCATGATAAATAGTGGGTTTTCCACCTCTTCAGTGTTTTCAGATCACAACAGTTTGCCTTTCCAGAAGGCATAATTTCATCAAATGCAAGTTATAAATTAATTAAACAGAAATTATTGCGTTCACTACAGAAGTGATTCCTATTATTGCTACATTTTATGGAATCACCTCTGTAGTGAGCAATACAATAGCAATAATAGCAGTAATAATAATGTAATAGCAATAATAATAATAAGAAAATATTAGCAAAATGTAGCAATAATAGGATATCAGACTGCATGATCTACCAGTATCATATGACCTTAAACAGTACGAATTTTATATCAAAATGATATGTGTTTCTGCAATGGGAAATTCTCCATCTCTTTCTTCCCTGAATTGCTGTACCCTCCCAATCTACTATAATGCAATCAGTTCAGCTTGAGTAACACTTGTGACTGATGTAGTTCCACTGACTATTCTGGGACTTGATAGCACCATAAGGCTTTGGGTTTTGATCCATAGATTTTATTCTTGTAAGAAGAATTTTATAATATAACTAATAGATTTATTTTTTTAAAAAGGAAATGAGATTGAAAAAAATTATTTAAAACTGTATTTTTCTCTGGATTTCCCTGGTCTACTTAGTGGTAAATACAGGTAAGGGGGACATATGTGCAAGCTCAGGTGTTTCTGAAAAACTTTATCCATTGCGTTCTCATCCTTTTAGCATAGTCGCTTATTTTATTGGTCAACTTTTTTTTTTTTCTTTGTTACAGGGTTAAAAATCCCATATACAAAGCAACAATAAACAAGCTGGGACAAGGTTTGGTTGGGGTTTTGTGGTCGTTTTTTTTCCTTTAGAGAAATCTTTTCAGACTACTCCATGATGCTAGGAAAACAGATGGTACTTAATAAGTTAAACTCTAATTGCAATCAAGAGTGAATGATGATCAAATTTAAAATTAAATTATGTTTGCAGAAGTGTCCTGATATCTTGTTTTGCAAAAGATTATATTTCTTCCTTGTTACAATCCTAGCATTAATCAACAGTGGGTAATGCATATGTTATTAAGTTTTACATTATATTTGAATTCTCCTCAGCCAAAAACAGTATATTGTGGAATAAGAATTGAGAAAGAGGTTAATCTATAAATTGTGCATCTACTGTAAGTGTATTTTTCATGTGGCTATAAAATTGCATATGAAATTTAGAGGCATTGTTCTGAGATTAGTATCATGATGGTAGTAGTTGACACAGGCTCATCTGTTCCCAGTCTAACAGAAAAGAGTAGAACAAACTTGAGTTAATACATTCAGTCTAAAAGGGAGTTGCTGACAAAACTAATAGAGATAATATCTGAGCTTGTTGTGACACAGAATTAAATTTAGTGTTTGTAGGAAAACTTCGTAGGTCATACTTTTTGTGAGGTACAAAGGGTTGCTTATTTTCCAGATTTTCCAGACAATGTCACAAAAATGACTATTGAACTAGAGAATCCTCTGCTCTGTTACCTAGGCTATCTTCTGTCCATAGCTGTTTCATTTCATTACTTCTAAATCATCTGTGATGGATGTTCATATCCAGTCTGCGTAGCCTCTGAATATTTCTAGCAGTGGCAATTCTGTGATTTTCTGCTAGAATCTAATTATTTGACTGTCTATTTCAGAAGTTTATTGGCTGTTTCATTCTGTTAAATTGAATCTTTTTTCAGTTGGGTTTTTTTTTATTATTATACTTCTGACATTCAAAGCAGCATAGGAAAATGCTATATAACTGTAAAGATCAGCAAAGGGAAGAGAGAAAATTAAGCACATGCTTCTTTTTCTCATGATATATAAAAGGGGCTTGGAGAGCAGAACATACAGGTCAATTTAATAGAAAGAGAATAAAAGAGATCAGGAAATGGAGGCAAAACATAAATGAAAGCTTGGCAAACAGATAGCAAACAGTTAGGATCACACATTAGAAATACTGATCAAAAGAAATCTGAGTAAATGTGAATGGAGAGGTTCAAACTGTTAAAATCTATATTTTGGTGTCCCTTTTTGACAAAACATCTTAAGTTATAAATCCTAAAAAACACTGCAAGAAAATAAATCTTTCATCCAACTGAGGAATATATTTGACTGATATCACCGAGTAATTATTCCTGCTTTAAGGAGTGGGATTCGTAACTATGTGGGAATACACAATAGTTAGGCTGCCTTGCATAGAAATTCTGTGTACTTAGAAATAGAGCTTTGTAAAGGTTCAAGGACAACTTCCTGTCAAGATCCCCAATAAAGGCACATGGACATGTCTAGGGATGCTTGTGACTCACACTGCTTCTGAATCTGGCAAAAACAAATGCGTTAGGAGATGGAAGTGGAGAGGAGACTAGTAACACACAGAGGTGTGGTGGGTCATCCTTGGCCAGCAGCCAGAAGCCCACTCAGCTGCTCACTCATTCCCCCTCCTCAAACAGGACAGGAGGAGAAAATAGGATGGAAAAGCTCATGGGCTGAAATAAAGACAGGGAGATCACTTACTAATTACTATTATGGACAAAACAGACTTACCTTGGGGAAAATTAAATTTATTGCCAACTAAATAGATTTGGGTAGTGAGAAACAAATTAAAAAAAATAAAACAACACTTCTCCCCAAACACTTTTTTCCAGGCTCAACTTCTCTCCCTCATACCCAACTCCTCTGCCTCCTCCCTGCCAAGGGCAAATGGGGAATTGAGGGTTGTGGTCAGTCGCCTCACAGCTCCTCTCTGCTGCTCCTTCCTCCTCATGCTTTTCCCCTTCTCCTGCAGGGTGGTCCTCACCAAGGGCTTTAGTCTTTCAGAGTAAACCTGCTCCAGCCTTGGTCTCTCCATGGGCTGCAGAGGACCTCTGCTCAGGGGCCTTGAGCACCTCCTCCACTTCTCCCTTCTTCCCTCTGGCTCGCAGGGCTATTTCTCACTCTTTTCCCCTCAGCCCTGGCTGACGGGCAATGTTTTGCCCTTTCTGACACGGGCTTTCCCCGAGGCACCGCCATCGTGGCTGCGGGGCTCAGCCGTGCCCTGCGGTGGGTGGGTTGGAGCCGGCTGGAACCGGCTGTGTCCGGCTCGGGGCAGCCCCGGCTGCTCCACACAGAGGCCGCCCAGCAGCACCCCCTGACAGCCCGGCCTGGGCACCCACACACGGTGCAAGGAGTCTGGGTTTAACTTCAGGTTAAATATTTTTTACTCTATCCATGAGAAGAGGCAGTACCACCAAGGCCTTCGGTGAGCTGTCCGGGGAAGCAATACTAAGCAGCAAAATCCCCGGTAGCAACTTCGCTTCTAGACTTCAGATGGTGATTTTAGGTGTTTAATTAAATATTCATAAAGGATAGGGTGAAATAAAAAATATGAGCAAGTTAACTAAATACAGACAGAAATGAGGAGGAATACCTCTGAGAGAAATTCTGTCCTGCTAGGTTATTCTGACTCCAGAGACAGCAAAGGAAGCTATTTGCAACTATTGGAAACGTGAGAAATACATTATAGTAATAAAGTAGGAATAATAACAAACTACGGTTGTTCTAGGACTGTTCATTAATTTTTACTGTTGTTATAAACACAGAATAATTACTTTTGAAGATCATATCTCAATCTGTCTAATTTTAAAGTTGCTGATATTTGGTTTTACAGTGAAATTTTCCTCTATCTTCTCAAAATCCACATCTCAAAAAAAAAAAACCCCTCATTTAAAAACATTTTAAAACCCTAGCTACTGTAAATTAAGTAGCTAGGGACTTAACCACCTGCTTTGATAGTCAGAGGCTCCCTTATTGTTTGGCTGCAGATGCAAGAGTGACTTTGAAGGTAGCTGACACTGGGGCTGGAATGAAGACAGAGAAATAAGTTTTTCCCATGGTACCCATTGGCCATTACCTCTCTTTGATTTGAGGTCAGGTAGGGACTTTTCTGTTCAGTCAAAGTATCTGTCAAGAAGATCTACACTTTATGCAGCATGAGAAGAGCTGGCCAGCATACTGATGTAAATCTAGTGTGCACAGTACCTTTCTAGTGGCTGTGAAATAGAAACTCTCCTTTGTTTCAGCTGTGATATTTTCCACGTGTTTTGCAGCACTTTTGGGAGGGACACAGATTATGAGCTCTGCTAGTGTCCAGAACTGTTATTGGAAAGCATATAACAAAGGCAGGATAAGGCTACTCCTGTTAAAAGGCCAGGATTATTTAAAGCTGATGTTGCATTGTCATGTGCTCCACAGTTATGCTTCCTGTGTGAAATCAGAGGCAAAGTAAACTTGTGCTTTAAATTCTGCCTCACTAGAACACTTTTTAGCAATGGGACTTGGAACTGAAATTGCAAATAACTCTACCCATTTCTGAAGCTGTAACCCAGTGAATAAGGATCTTGGTTATTCTCCACCTTGTCCACAGTGAAGAGTGTGTTATTCAAAATGAAGCTGTGAGACCCACTTGTAAGACATAAAAATAGTTACTGCTGTGCTCAGCAGAGGAAGAATGCACCTGTACTTTTGTGTATGTACGAACTACTGTCCACTCATTTATGTTTGTATAATAGTGCTTTTATTTCAAGAAATTATAGTCTTGAGCCATAGAGGTTGGTATATTTCAGTAGAAGAAGCAGAGATGGCTGAAAATTTCAGATAGAACTCTGAACACTATGAAAACACCAAATAAAAATATTTTTACAAGAAAGTGTGGAAATTTTGCAACACAGGGAATGTTATTGAGGTAAATGAGAATACTAAGGGAAGCTTAATTTTTCCTAACCATACCTAGAAATAACTTAGCTACTTTTAAATATTCAGAATGCACACCTTAAAATCTTTACTTCACTTTATAATGTAAATAGAACATTCCAATCTAGATTGGAAAACTTTGTGAACAGAGCTACGGAAAATAGATACTAGTAATGTGATAGAACAAAAGAATGGGGAAAATCTCTATAGAGGAAGAGAGTTATGCTCAATATAAGAATATTCAGAACATGATTTATTACTCGGGAGGACGCTGCTCCAATAGGTCTGTCATGATTCTGGAGAGTTCTTTTGGTTTGGTGGATTGGTTTGGGTTGGGTTTTTTTGGATGTAGATTATAATGTTCTAGAATTACACGGCTTCTCTATAATAAACAGTTCATGCTTGTTATACTAATCAATGAAATGGGCAGAGATGCAATGCACCTGCTCTTTGTATATTTTTTTTTCATTAGGGAATATATGATCATCCAAAATGTTAAGTACATCTCTCAGGGGCATGTTTCCTGCAACAGCTAGGTTTGAAAAAGTTGATTAAATTATTTTCATTACAGATGGACCAGGACAGCAAACAATTTCTAATTATTGATCAAGTTGCAAACATAACCTAGCACTACGGCTCTAAAGTTGTGTAATATATATCGCTAAATATTCTTTTCCTTTCTCAGTCACATGTTAAACTTCTTTTATGAGTGGTTTTTGATATTTGCTGAGTCAGTAACTTC
>JAOXJK010000001.1:107022356-107034575 GCA_025774025.1 Xenus cinereus | reverse complement strand
GGAAACACTTTAATTAAAAAAAATTCACAGTGGTGCAATAACTACTGGGATATTGTAAAACTAAGAATTACATGCTTCAGATTAAACCTTTCATTCAGAAATTCGTGAGGTAAACTTGCTAATTTCACACAAGCACAGGTAAATGAAGAGTAACCTCTTGTCAGATGTATTAAAGGAAAAAGAGTACCCAAGTGTTTCATGGATGAAAAAACAGCTTGGGGAAACAAAGACACTGTACATGCAAATACCTTCTGAACCATTCTGAAATTAAAAAGAAGAGAAAAAAGTCTGAGTAAACTGAATGAAAGTATTTATCATGGCTTGTTTCATTACTTCAGTTCCTCCAAAGCTGCTTCTGCTGTCTACAGAGGAATAGAGAATGTATCAAATTAATATTTTCATGATTGGTAGATGGAGTACCTCACGATTCCCATCTCTTTTCCCACCATTTGAATCTGCGTGGTACATTATGAGAATTATACGACTATGGCATATCCCAGGGTCACATAAAATAAGTTTACATGGAACTAAACAGTTTATCTCATATGCAGTCTTCCCTGATCTGGGCTCATTAGTCTTGTAAGCGGGTCTCAATGGACAACCCTCACAGAGAGCTGAGCTCAGGTAAATCAGCACAGGCTGCAATGTAGCTGCCTGAGGTCATTCATGTGGGAGACAGTGGCAGTTTAGATGAATAAAGATTGGCTTGAAGCTAGTACCTTAATCAACAAGTGAATAAACACTTGCTTTTGATAAGAAATATAGTGGGGTTTCATTATGTGAAAGTCCTGCTGCTTCAGTTTCTGCCTTGATTCATGGCTGAAGCAAACCTGAGAACAGGCGGCAATCCCAGAGAAGATGTTTCCCAGTTCAAGCTGTACAGGCACAACAGTTCTTCAAAACATTATAGCCAAGATTTTCCTAACTGATGACTGCTCTGTTAGGATTCTCAATATAAGTAAGCTTGATCTTTAGCAGGAAATAAATATGCATACCTCAAGAACTCTCCCCTTTGAGCCAGATGATGAACAGAATAAGCTTTGGAAAAGCCTGTTCTAAAGTCCTTTAAACAAAATTCAAAAGATGAAAACTGAAATCCTCTATCTGTGATTTTTCTCCTATTTATTGGGTTGAAACTCAGCCTCAGAATACTAATAAACATTGCAAATGGAAATTTTCAATAAACCACACATTACAGTAACAAGTACGCATCCTGCTGATAAAATCGTGTAACAAGTTGCATTACATGGGTCTATTTGTTATTTATTGCTTTGGAAGTCATTCTTCTAGAGTGAGTCACTACCAGCTGGTGCATATGTGTGCATATTAGTTGCTGTTAATTGTGTTAATGAAGGTATAGCCTTACCTGTTTTGATTTTTCAGACAAACCATATTCATAATTAAGACCTTAGTTTCTATTACAGTCTTACCAGAATAATGATCAGAAAACCAGTCAACAGCAATACATATAATATTAAAACCATCAGTTTCTCACATTTGAGCTGTTGATAAACTAATTAACGTAGTGTAATGTTTGACTCTGCAGCCACCAGATTGTGGCTGTAAGGATATTCAAATGCAATCTTGAGCTTAGCTTCCTGCATATCATCAGCAATAAGACTGCAGTGGAAGGTTTTCTGGGCAATTTCAGTTATCAGTTATTGGCCAAAGAGTTACATCTGCACTACTAAAAATGACTTTGCTAGGTTGTCTTGAGACCAAGCTCAGCCCCATCTTGCTGTGCCTGCATGCTGGAGCCTTTGCTGTCTGCTGGCCTAGAGATCCCACTTGGGGAACTCCTTCCTCACCTGGGTGTTTGGAGCCTTCTTTTTGTGACTTTTTTCAGACACTCAAAGGTTTTTTTTTGGTTTTATATAAAGCTCGGAGGTAAGGGACTTTGACTAGTCCTGTGTTGCAGAAAGGCTGTGTAAGAAATCCAGTATGACTGATAGTGCAAAGCATTCCTGTTTCACGGGTCTAAAATTTTTCACAATATAAATATACTGTCAAACAAGGACAAAACTCTCAGTCTTTGTATTTCATAAATATTCTATAGCTTCAGCATCATAAACTGAGAATAACAGCCCTATGCAAATGAAACAAAACCATACAAACTTAGTTGTTTTAGCTGTTCACTGAAATCCAATTTATTTATATGCAGATGTAGGGTCTGATTAGGTTGCAGGCAGAAGTGCTCAGACACAATAAGTGTCTTCTGGTTCTGAATTAATATCATGAAAGTAGTTTTTTTGAATGTATGCTTATATGTAACTCAAAGTTTGCATTCAGCACATTGTAGCCTTTCTGCCTGTGTCGTGGTCTGTCACACTGTGTACCTTATCGGGTGAATTTCAATCAGCCAGGGATTACTCTTGTTAAATAGTCTATAAAAGAGTCTGTGATGTGAGTTAGAGTCCTGGAACATTTATAAAGCAGCAGGAAAACTTTATGTACAGGGTGATAAAATGAGTCTGTTTGCTGGAATATCTCATTATTTTATTCTGATGTAATTCTAGTCTATTTCTGTTGTATATTTCCACCAGCACAGAGCTGGTATTAGAGCCAGTTCTTGAAGTCTTATTTCACCCCCCCGATCTAATAGCAAACTAGCCAGAACTAAGTCATTCTCAGTGGAGCGAAATTGTATGGGCAAAAAATATAACTTTCTAACATTTTATTTTATATTACAAATTAAAGATAACTAGCATATATTTTCTTTTTTATTCAACTATGCAGTAACAACAACTAATGATACATGTCTATGTACATGTACATATGTTCTTCCTCAAAACTCAGAAGCAAACTTTCTAAAAATGTTCACTTGTATATGATTCAGGGATGATTTCCTCTACTGCTAAAGTTACTGACTGAAACTTCGGGTTCAGTGACACACAGGAGACTAAGCCTATGATCACGGCAATCCATTTCAGCCTAAGACTCTCTAGCTTGTCTGGCACTGATGCGCCATCATTGTTGTGTTGTGCGTGCATCAGCATCTTTGAGTTGACTGATACTGTAACACCAGCTCAGAAACTACTACTGTACACATTTAGTGTATTATACTTTAAGGACTTTAGCTGTTGGTGGATTTCTGTAAAATGCTGATGGAGTCAACATTGATACTGTTTTATATTGTTAGAAAGGGCTGAGAGAGCACATTTAAATCCAAAGATACAACTCAGTTGTAGCCTAGGCACGTTCTTTTTATTGAATCTCGGGTATATGTTACTTTCCATTCTTTTCTTTTTCAAGTCTATGTGACTTGGTTTGTTTTCTCCTCGGAATTCACCTCTTTCCTCTTGGTATTCTAGACTAGATTAAATTTGGAGTCACTGATACAACTTCCCTATAAGAAAGTACCATTGGAAATCATATATCTGGGGATCTAATTAGAATAATTTGAGGAATGTTAAAGCCAGCCAAGTATTTCATCTCTTCTGAGTCACAGCAAGATTCATTTTCCAAGATATATTACCAAATGGGTATTAATGGTTCCTTGTGCTGCTGAAGCTTCGTCACTTGACAGGCTTAATAGTCTGCTGGAAGCAGTTGGGTGTCATTCCAAGTCGTTGCCCATCAGATAAATATATTTGTCCATGTATGTCCTTTTCCAAAGGCTGAATAATAATAATATAGAAATTCTGGGTCACCTAATACCTTTCTGTGAAGGGATATTTCATTCAAGTCTGGAAAGCAATTTATCTTCAGAAATTATGTTCAGGTATTATTTGGTATCTGTTCAGGTTGATTTAGGCTTACCCTTTTCATAAGTATTCACTAGTGGAGTCTGAAGCTCTGTATTCTTGGCAATAGCAGTTGCAGTTTGCCTTGGTTTGCAGATTTCTTTACTTATTTTCCCTTCTGCTTGCTATCATCTCCCATCACTTTTATTCAGTCATCTCAGATAAGCTATCAGCAGGTACCAGGGCCATGTAGGAAACATGACTTGCTTACAAATTACATCTCATCCTGTGTAGATGTATTATTTTGACACCATGGAGTACATAGAATAAGAGCTTTCTGTTTACCTCGGGGACCAGCAACTTCTGCTGAGAAAACAATTGTAAAGAAATGAAAGGATTCAAATACTTTGTAGAAATTCCTCACGCCCAGTTTAAAGCCAGGGAATTTTTAATGCTGTAGGCTTGACAAATCTCTGCCACCATTACAGTGCTCTAGCAGTGTACATCTAATTTTGGGTGATGGGGCTCAGGCTAAATGAATTCTCTCCCTTCTAAATTACTAACCCAGATTCCAGAGAAAAGCTTAGCAGTTCCCTGGCAGACAGAGATGAGGGCATGGGATCTGTCTTGCAGGGTGAAGGCTGTAAAGTAAGAAGGCTGTAAAGCAGTGCGGGATGGGATGTGGTCAGGGTCAGGGTCTGGGTGATGCCCAGCTCACTGGGGCCAAGAGCTGGCAGGAGCCCCAAGAAAGCCTCTCCCTGCCTGCCCGTCCCCTCACAGCTGCCCTTTCAAGACCTCCTGTAACCTGGCTTCCTTTTGCTACAGCTTTACCTGCTGCTGAGGTGATGCCCTGCCCAGCAGCTGGCAAGCAGGCCTGTACTCATCGAGAGACGGCTTTCTCCTCGGTGTGTCCCCTTCTGCACCAGAACTGGCAGCGTGGTGCCCGGCCAGGGAACCCCAATGGTGCTCTGGAGCAAAGCTGCTACTGGAAAGGAGAGAGGGGGGCTGGAGCACAATCAAAACAACTCAGGAATGACTGACCCCAGTCATTCCCCGCTGCAACGCTTTCTGACAAGACTGAACCTGAAACCTTTCAATTTTCCAAATAATGAGCTCGTAGCTGAGCTGTTTTATGTGTATTGTGAGGGTCCTGGTTCTCACACTGGCTGAGTTTGTGCTATTAGTCACTTCATTTTTTTTGCACGAGTTTTCCTGAATAGTGTTTCGGTCTGCTAGCAAGACTTTTCTAAGCATGTGAGACTCCTGCCTCTTCTTTGCATTTGTGGAACCAACAAAGAATTGGAAATATTCATGAAACTGCATTTCCTTGACAAGCTTTTATTCTTGTCTATTCACTGTCTTGTATCCAAAGTCTTGTCTGACAAAAAGTAAGTCTTCAAAGTTTAAGTTATGTATCTGGAATTAATACTGGAATCTACAGTACATGTGTTTTTTGTAGTTGTGTGCAAGAGTTGTTTAAGGAGAGGTTTTTTCCCATAAAACATTACAATGGCTATGACATTGCTCTTCGCAAGCAGCAATGTTAAAGCAAAGAGTATTCTGTCCAAACCCATTTATTCTCAGTGGAGATGATCTATAATGGGAGAGTGTCTTTTATTAGACTTCTTAAAATACAAATAAATTTGAAAATGATGAATCTTTTGCATCAATGGCTACAGATTTGGAGATAATATCATATATAATCTGTGTCAAATAAATATTTTTTCCCTTTTCCAAAACTGCTATGTTCACACACAGCTAAACCCTCTGTAAATTATTCTATATTCTGTAGACAGTGTAAGCATGATTGTTTCTTCAGACTTCTGTAAAACTAACATAACATCTTTGACTTCAGTGGAATTACCATTGATTTAAACTGGTCAATTTAGATTGGAAACAGTCTTGTAAGAATTGTGTAAGTTTTGTAATTATGGGATGCCTACTGAAATGTCCTTTTTCTTCAGAAAAAGTTCCCTCTTAGTGTCCCTTTAAGAAACAGTGGAATTTGATGGAGTATACAAAATTGATTTGCCACAGTGTGTACATTGCAAGGATTTATTATAATTGTATAATACTACTGACTACAATATATTGTAATGCATATTGTTTGGAGTTGGCTTTTTTTGCAGATATTAAAATAGTTTGGTTTTAGTTTTGGTTTTCCAACAAGTGCATGACTCTGTCATAGTAATAATAAAATTTAGGTCAGATTGTGATATTTCACATATTTATATAAATCTGGAACAATCCTACAAAGATGATGGAAGATTGCCTGAGATTAACAGATATTTAACTGTTGATTTTCTCTAGATATACAACAATGAAGCTGAGATTACTCACTAATTTTAGCAAGGACGGAATTTAGTCAGGTGTGTGATACATTTTGATTACTGGTCAAAATTATTGATTGCATACAATTCCTATTAAAAAAGTCCACATGTACCTAGTATGATTTTAAATTACCTTTCTGGGCTAAGACTACCATTGATTAAGAATTTTTTAGAAAATATTTGCATAAACTTTCAGTAGGTGTACACAAGACTACTCTTTTCATGATTCAAGCTGATGAAAAGGCATGGCACGAAGCTGAAGTAAATATATCTAACATTTATATGGGTTGATTAGCATATTAACTCAAATGTAGTGAATACTAATCACATACAGATAACAATCAGTCATGTCAAAGACTGGACAGAATGGATAATTTGCCTGCTTGAAGCATGGCAGACAGGGATTGGATGAGGAAAGTTTAAATCCTTTCACTATATACATTGAGTATTTAAAAAGAACTGCACAGAGCCCCACGGCAACTTTGCTTTTTGATTTTCATCATCACATCTTTCAGAAAGTTACACTGAGCTCTAGTTAAACTGAAAACATGTCTTCAGCTTTTATTTCTGTATATTACTTTGTCAATTTCAGTTGGTTCAAACTCACTCATGTTGGAAAATAGTTTGCCCCAAGAGTGTCTATGGCTTACAAAATTCAAACCATTTTCAGAATGCCTCCTATGACTGAAAGCTGTTCAGATATATCAGTCATCACTAAAAACTAATTGTGAACTCATTTTATCAGTCTGAATTTTTCACAGAAACAAACAAACCACTCTGTGCAAAATACTTATATTTTCTTGGGTCCTTACTGTTATTTTCTTTACTTTCTCCAACAAAATTAATGCAAATTAGAAATTCAGTACAACTTAAAATAAAATCACAGTGAATAAAAAAGAAAAAAAGCTTTTTTTAAAAAAATTATTATTCCATTTAGCAGGCTACTAGCAGAAGCCTGAGATGCTTCATAAAGATTTTTACGGAATGTTTCTGCACCGAACATTGTTTATCTACTGTTTAGCAACTGGCCAAAGCAGACATGTATATGGTTTTAATAGACCTGATTCAGATCTCAGCACAGTATAAATCTAGGGATAATTTGATTAAACTTGATTTCGTGTCATTTGTGTAGAGCTGGCAAAATGGTAATTACTACAAGTTATAAAGTACCAAGGTTATTTTAGGTACTGTAACTACTGCTATTGTTTGGTTTGGTTTTCTCCTCAGAAACACTGTATTCAAATCAAATTATCTTGGTTCTAAAATATAAATTATTGCAGTGCTACCATTGTAAATTATGATCAATCTGTAATTGAATGACTAATCTGGTTCTTCTGGTTTTCTTCATCTTTTTCTCCCAAGTGACTGTCTAGCAATAGAATAATAAGTACCAGATGTCTTAACAGCAGGACTGGAATGAGATATGTCAGCTAAACCCAGCTAAAACCAGTGCTTTAACATGAGTGAATTTTGACATTGAAGTCAGGAATCTTTGTGTTATAAGTAGTACTGTATTCCCTTTTCTTCTTGTGTGAAAACATAATGTGTCTGAAATCTGGAATATGCATTTTCTTTAAAAATATAAGACTGGCAAAGTCAGTTGCAACAAAAAGCCAGTTGATTCTTTGCCTGCATTATGTCAACTATGTAAATTAAGTAAACTCTTAGGCTTTTGTGTTTTACCCTTAAGTGTCTAGGTGACTATACCTATTTAAATCCTTTTGGAAAGGCTTGTAATGAAAGCAGAGGCATGCTTTTAATCCATGTAGTTTGATTTTTATTTTGTTATTAATGACATCACTTGTTAGACACTTGGTTTTGCACACATACAGTACCTTATCAAGCTGTTATTATTTACATTATGCTATTTAATTGTACTCTGTTTTGGAAATAATTTTTTCTTAAGATTTTTTGTTGTTGTTTTATGCCAAAAGTCACTTGCAATCTGCAGTGACCAATGCATGTATTGGAAAAATATTTTTTCCTTTCATGGCTACCTAATATCTGAATTACGAAGTCTGGAACAAATGAAGCAAGAAAAAAAAAAGCTTTTAATTTTGCTCAAGATTTGGAATTTCGGGGTAGGATCTAGTGATATGTTGTGGTCTACTGCTCAAGAAGGTGGAAAGTAAAAAAAGCAGCTTAGCAACTTCTCAACTTTTCCATTTATTGTTTAAAGCTATCCTTCAACTTTGAAATCTATCAAACAAGTATGCTTAGGATATTTCCTGCTTAATGTGTTCTATATATGGCAAAGGCAGATTTCTCCACCTGGGGTGGAACAACCCTTCCAAGTAGGATAAACTGGGAACACGACTGACTGGGCAGCCACTCTAGCTGAAAGCTGAAACCTGAAGGTCCCAGTGGGTGGTTAGCTGAGCAGGAATCAGTAGTGCACTCTGACAGCATCCTGGACTGTATCGACAGGAGCATGGCTGCTAGATTGAGGGAAGTGATTATTTCCCTTAGCCAGTTCTTGTTAAACCATATCGGTATTACTGAGTCTGATTTTGCCCCAACCCTTCAGTACAAGACAGACATCAACAAACTGCAGCAAGGTCAGGAGAGGGCAACCAAACTGATAGGGGCTGGAGCACTTGTCCTGTGAAGAGAGGCTGATGAACCAGATCTTGGTTGTGTGTGTGTGCGCACGCACCGGGTGGGTACATTCCTGTGCGCAAGTGTAACATAGCAGCTCCCTGCCCATATCATGGTTATGGAGAAGATGGAGCCAAGCTCCTCACAGCGGGGCATGGTGGGAGAATGAAGGGCATAAACTGAAACAGGGAAGATTCAGAGCAGATATAGGGAGGAAACTTTTCCCCATGAGGGCAAACACCAGAGCAGGCTGCACCGGAGAGGTTCAGTCTCCCTCAATGGACACTTTCAAGATTCAGCTTGACAAGGCACTTTGTAACCTGCTCTGAATTCAAAGGTGGCGCTGCCTTGAACGAAAGGGTGGAATAGAGGCCTAATGGAGATCCCTTCCAAGCTAAAGGGTTCTATATGTATGTTGTTTGAAATCAGCAGTTGTGTACAAAGTCTTACAATAGTTTCCTGTAGCAAGCTGATGGTTGCATTAACATATTTTTCCTTCTGCCTAACTTCTTATATCAGATTAATATAGTACCAGGGGGCTGTTGGTTCTTTATTAACTGACTTTCTAAAAAAAAATCAACTAACTACGTGGAATGACATTTTCCCTATTCTATTTTGTCATCTCTGTTCATTGTGTACTTCCAATATTACAGATATTGATCTATTCCTCTTAAATCTTTAAAGAATCTTAAAGATTCTGCCTTTTTATGGGTGGCAGTTCAGAAGCAGCAAAGTGGTTTGGTTTTTGGTTTGTTGTTATTTTGTTTGGTTTTTTTTTTTTTTACTTCGGTTTGGCTTTTTTGCAAGGGGATCTGACTTTGTTGTCAGGTTGAACCGCAAAAATCAAGGGAGTTATCTTAAGATCTTTTTCGGTGACTTGAGATGTTTGGAACCATGGTGATGAATTGCAGAGTTATTTACAAAGAAAATTCAAGAAACAAGGCATTTTTTGAGATCTCTGTACAGGCTAAAATTTTTCTAAATTCCTGAAGAGGCACCAAAAGCCCTGGAAAATTCATGTTCTGTTTTTGAAATTCATTTTCCCTGACCTTTCTACTTTAGATGTGACTGTTTGCTTGAATTGAATATGCCGTGTTTTGCCTTGATACCTCACCTTTTATCTTTAAAGTATTAGAGAGCACGTCATAAAGCTGTAAATTAAATACAGATAGAGCACTAACTGTGTAAGTAAATGTATCAGCAGTTGTGCACTCAGCCATGGTTTATGCTCAGCTATGCACTTCAGAATTCTATTCTTTTTGTAAGAGGAATGCTGGCAGGGATTCCTAAGTCATGCCCTAACCTTTGAGGGGGGTGCTTCACACTACCATCTGAACAGGTTAGATTTTAGAGACAGACAGACGCTGTCTTATTCCAAATCTACCCTTGAAATTTAAGGTATGACTTTACAACTTTGTATGTCATGATGACTGAGATGCACATCTAACTGTTCGTCAAACTGGATGGAAATGTAAAAATACATTTCTGCTGTTGACACAAGCAGGAAAAAGGTAAGAGCTTTGCACTTCCACTGTTTTCAGACTATGCTAAGTTTGCAAGCGTGTTTCCCCTCTCCCATTTATTTTGAAAGGAATTTAGTGTTTTAATCATTTAAAGAGACTAGGCCTAGAAATTGGGTCTTTGACCAGACTTAACATATAACTTGCATCATTCCACCCTCAAAGCTTAAAAAAAAATAGAACCTCAAGTTTTCTCTCATCAGCTGAATCACTCTCTGGAGGTGGTTGGTTTTTTTTCTCCATAGAGTACAGATGAACAACTAGCTTCTAACTTAATGCTTTAACTTAATTGAGATAAATCTGGACTAGAGGTAATGATTGACTAGATTGCTGCTTTAACCTGACCTACTTCTAATCTCCAGAGAAACATTTCCTTTATAAATTAATCCTTAGGGATCACAGTGGGCATCCAGTTTTGATCTATGACACAATTTAGAGCAGCCTCTGGAATCTGTAAAGATTACCGATGAAAACTTTTGTTTATACACGCTGTGACCTTGTCACATCCTCTCTTGCATATCATATGGTTGTGATGCTGTAAGAGCCATTACAGTCTAGAGAAGATGTCGGTAGTGAATGGCCTGTGTGGCTTTCTTGTTCATTCTTATAATCTCTTTCATTATGACTGTTGAGATCACCCTCTCAGAGAAGCTTGGGAACTTAGCTAGGGAACCTCCTCCCTTGTCTCCTGGATTTCCTATGGCAGTCTCTAGGGCCCAGGTTCCTCCTAGTCCAGCTCTGTCCCTTGCCTCTCCGATAGCAAGGCTGAGCACATATTTCTGACAGAAATTTTATGCTATATACAATATACATATACATATATACACAGCCACACAGATAAGACACACAAATAAGACACAAAGAGCGCTCACAGGAACAGTGACAGCAGCAGATGTCTCCTCATGCTCCCTGCTCTGAGTGGTCAGGATGGATTTCTACAAGCAAAAGTAAATATATATGTGCATATATGTAGAAGGGGGATCTCTCCAGCAGTGGGGCTCAAACACTCAGTCTGCCCCATCACTGGCCCTTGTACCCCAATCTCTCCAGCTGCTGGCACCTGGACATACAAACCCCTGCAGCCACAGCCTCACTGCAGTTGCTGGTACAGACACTCCCCCTCTCTCACACACACACAAAACACCAGGACTCCCCTCCTCCCAAAATCTGACTGCCTGTGCTCTTGTCTGTAGAGAGATACACAGGCAGTCTCACAACTCAGGGCTGTGGCTTGGAGATCCATATATCCCCTAGGATTCCAGAGCACTACACCTGCTTGCCAGCTCATCTGGCTTAATCTTTGCACTTGCACTTGCACACTCATGCTCACTCCAGTTATTGGCACGGCAGACACCCATACACACAGTACGACATGAAGCAGAGATCCACTCACTGGAAAATAGTTGAAGGTGGAGTTTAATAAGGAAATAGGTCAGACTGTGGTAGTCAGGTACTGGGCATGGCCAGACAAGCATACTAACCAGCAAACTATTTATACATGACCATCCTTTTTATCCCCTTACTCCTCTGTTTTCCCATATTTATACCTCCTCAAATTTTGGGCACTCCCTGAAAAAATGCCCATGCATTCTTTGCACATGCAATCGCAAAATGCTCTTCCCCTGCATCCATGGGGATGGTGGGTTTCTGCTGGGACAGCCCTGAGAGGGGCCCAGACAAAGCATTTGTTCCTCCAGAGTCTGCAGTTCGGGTTCCCACCTGCCATTGTGCCTCTGTGTTCTTCTGGGTTTGTGGCGATGAGCTGGTGTTGCTCCTGTGATTGGCCTATGTTATTACATTATTAATAACGGGCTGAGGCAGGTTATTAATCAAGTTACTCCTCCTGCCATTGATTCTCTGTGCTTTCTTTGTGTGCAGATGAGTTTCCTGTCACTGAACCTAAACTAACCTCGTGATGCAGTATTTACCAGAGAGGAATTCCAAATATCATATTCCATTGGCAAATATATTCCACCAAGCAGTTAAACACTTAATTGTATTCATTTTGCTGATTTGGAAACTTAGAAAAGTTCATAAATTGATGAACTGGTGGTGTGGGAAATAGAAAATGACTAGACTAGATGATCC
>JAOXJK010000001.1:106975336-107012497 GCA_025774025.1 Xenus cinereus | reverse complement strand
CCGGAGGCCGCCGCGGGCGCCCGCCGCCCTCAGCCTGGGGTGGCAGGGCCCGTACCGCAACCCGCCCCGCGCCATGGCGGCGGCCGCCATGCTGCCCGCCGCTCCGCCTCTCTCCCGTCAGGCAGCCCGGCCGGTGGGGAACGTTTAACGGAGGCCGTACCGGTAGATGGCACCCGAGAATGCGGCGGTTTATGTAGGAGCCCTACGGTCTTTTGTTGTCCTGCAAATGGCGTCCCTCCTCCAGCCTTTTGCCTCAGTTTCCCCCGGCTGCTGGGGCGGGCGCTGCTGGCGGCGGTTTGAGGGGAATTCCTCCGCTCCCTTGGAAACCAGGCACTCGGGGCTTTAAAGCGTTACCCCCCCTCCCACACCCCTCCCAGAAATGTGGAAGGTGAATTGTAAAAATCTCCTAGCTGTGGGCAGTGCGGCATAGGAGGCTTCCAGGGGCGGCTGTGGGAGTGGGGAAGCGCCTCTGGGCAGGTTTGCTGGGTGAGGGAGCCGAGCAGAGCAGTTCTGCCTGGGCAGCGAAGCTGACCCCTGGGCTCCGTTCCTCAGTAAAATGTCGTGTTTCAGGTTTGCAACAGAGGCCCCATTTCTTCCTCTTGGCTGGGAGAGGGACTTGATACCGTACAGGACGGCTGGAATTTATTTAGAGACGTGAATGGTCCCATTAGGCCTCTAGTCACGGACGGGGTAGCCATACTCCCGCAAAGTTTGGCCTATGTGGGGACAGGCCAGTAGATTCTTACAAAAGTGTCACCGTGCTTAAGAACAGTTTCATCTTATAACTACACCAGTTCAACCTACTAGTAAATAGCCCAACCTAGTTATTAGTAGCAGCAACAGCAGTATGGCTTTTCTTTCTATCCCCAGCCTTGCCGTCCTCTTGCCTTTAACCTCCATTTTATGGTACAGTGAGTTGTTTTCAGGGAGTTAAACCAGCATAAAGGCGTCAACTGTTCACTTTTGGTTTTCCTGAGTTGGTTTCTCTGCCAGTTTGGTGCCTTGAATCAGTTGGCAGCGCGGTCAGCTGAGCATCAGCGCCGAGCAAGAGGGCTGTGGGCTGGAGAGAAGGTAGGATCGCCCAGTTTGTGGACAGTAATACAGATGTTCATTAGCTTAGCTGTAAAGTGAAGCCACACAGTAAATATGGGGAGAGTTTTGAGTGGGCAGAGACATTCAAGTGACAAGACATCTGTCTGGAAATGAGAGTAAGCCTTTATTTTGTGTCACAGAGACAAGGAGGAGAGGGAGGCTAGGGTTCTCACTTAAGCATTATTTATTTTATTGATTAGTGGCTTTTGTGGGTTTACCCTGAGCCTTTCTTCTTCCCTTTCCCTCGCCTCTAAAGTTCTCTTTGTCTTGAAACTCTGGACCTTGTTTTAAACCCTTGCTATGCCTTGAGCAGGATTTATTGTTTGTCAGGGCACCCAAAGGAGGTCATTTAGCTTTGGGTGGAGGCTGAAACTGCTGTTGTTTAAGTTTTCAGAGAGAACCCCTAGATAAATGAATCCAGCTCTTTCAGCTGCTGCCAATTCCTGGCAGAAGGGTTACATAAACATACTCTAAACCTCAAGGGTATTATAAATAAATCTTATAAAATATTAACTTTCGTTAATCTCTGAATGAACCAAAATGGCTCTAAACTGATTTAAACCCTTAGTAAGAAAAGAATAAACCAGGTGTCGTATAAAATACAATAATCCTGACCTCTTTCTTGGTGTGCTGACATTTGTTTCTTATTGGTTTGTACCTTTACTGTTCTCATTAAATGAATATATTTTTCCTTAAACAAATATTTCACCTATCATGTATAGTTATTGAAAAGCTTCTTCAAGTCGGTATTGATTCTGCTAAGTTAGCCTTTTATGTTGCCAACGCAGTGGTAGTAATGATTTGGCTTAATGCTTTAGTGAGTTTTTAACACTGTATGTGAAAATTTATGCTTAGTAAGGCGCATCTACAAACTTTTTAAAATTATGTCATTGTGTTAAAAAGCACACTTCATCACCTTTTTCAATATTTCTCTCAGAAGCTGGAAAATGATTGCCTGTCTTTCTGATGTGTACTTCTTACTGAAGTCTTTTGTCCAGCTGACTCCTCAGATAAAGCTCTGAAATCCTTGGGCAGCAGTGCTAGTGAGAGCAATGGCTGATTTAGGTAGAGATAATTCAGTTATTGCTCTAACCTGGAATTTCTGGGAAAAAAACCAACAAGTTTTGTGTCAGGAAATACCAATTAGTTATAGCTGACCCTTGTTAAAAGAACATCCAGATGTTATTTGTCAACATAGAAATGAGAAAAAGAGAACCCCTGCAGTCCCATGATGGCCAAACAGAGGCTGAAGTTTAGGAGGTCTACATATATTCACGTGCTTGTACCAAAAGAAACCTTCATGCAGAGGAGAATGGTGGGGAGAGAGAGACCTGCCACAGAATATCCAGTGGCTGGAGGCTGAAGTGTTCTCTGGGATATGGGAGATCCCTCATCTGTAACGATGAGAACAGAAATACGAACAGTGATCTGACAGGTCTGTTCTCTACACTCACATGGGCAAGGTTGTAGTCTCCCTCTCTCTCATTTTCCTCTTCTGAATAATCCTGGATTCATTCCAGTATCAGAGTTAAGGGAAAATCTGTGTGTAGTAACAATAGTGTTTCCTGTCCAGTTCCATGCCACAGCAAACAGGCATATGCAGTTATTTTTACCTGTACTATTAAAAATATTCAACCAAACATCTTTGTTTACAGGAGTACTAAGAAAACATGTCTAACTGCAGTCGTTCCACTGCTGGCCACAGAGTAAAATACATTAATGCATGTGGTAACAAGCACTAGGGCACTTTGAAACACAGTTTACCCTTTTTCTGTGGTTTGTACATTTAAGTCTTTAATTACAAAGTAGATGGAAAGTTCCAAAAGGATGTTGCAGTGAAGGGGTTTCATCTTTGTCGCTGCTGCATTTGTTTACTTTTTTGTAGTTTTGCCTGTAGATAAATGTGCTGGTAAACTTTCATCTATTTCTTGTTACACAAAGGTCTCAGTGACTTATGGAGGATGAGGACCACTGCATGCTTCCTTGGAGGACTGAGCTGGAGTGATTGCCCTTCAGAGTGAAAGGAAACAGCTCTTCTTCCTTTTCCACTGACACCTTTGCCAACTGCAAGCCTACTCCACTGCGCTCAGTAGGAATTGCTGCTCATCTGGTAGTCTCAAGCTGCTGTGGTTTTACCTGAGATTCAGTTTTACTCCATGAAACAGATGAATCTGTCGAGGCTCTTTACGTACACCATCAAGTAAAGGACAGATATTACCAACTTTCAATTACTCCTGATTCAGACTGCAGATTTGTGAGTGAAACAACGGGTATTCAAGTCCTGCAACTTTTATTGCATGATACCTTTTGATACCTATCTTTTGTTAGGATAGTCTCTTATATCTTTTTAACCAGTGGAGTAAAATAGGTTTTCTACAGAGAGTAGTTTAGAATAAGGACATAGCTTCAGCACTCAGATCATGCTAATTAACCTTGGTCTCTCTGCTGGTTGTAGGTTACTGACCCTCTCTGACCAGGAACCTCTCCTCAGCTCTGCCACCTTCTCTGAACACACAAACAGGCAGAAGCAGAACTTGGGGCCAAATTTTCAAGGGCTTAGCACATCCTAGCTGCCCAGCTTCCCCTTTGACATCAAAATAAGACCTTCAGAATTAAGAAGACTTCACTATTAATTTTATGAGTTCCTTTGAAGATCCTGCTCTTTGGGGACAATGCACTCTCTTCAGAATTTTGTCTCTAGTTTTTCCAAGAGCCATCCTAAAGCCTCTGCGCTGTCACGAGAAGAGATGACTTGTCTGGCTGCCCTTGCACAGAAGCACAGGCCTGCGCAAACAGCGTTTGGCTCCATGTTGTTGCCTGGGGTGACACACATATAATATCAGATGCAAATACGGTGAGTATTTGAATGGAATTCACAAAGTGTATGCTTTTAAGATAAAGTAAAGCCAAGTCCTTCTGTTGCTGCTTTGGATGCAAATGTATTTGTAATGAACTCTTGTTTTTGTACGTATCCCTTATCTTGCACCTGTTATCATCTTTGTTGTAAAAAGCTTAGGGGTAAGCTTGCCAAATGATACGCCCCATCTGTGCTACCTGGATAAACAGTGTTAGCAAGAAACATGCAAACTGAAAAGCCACAGGTTGTTGACAGACAGGTACCAGCACTGTTTCTCTGGCTAGCAAGGACGAGGTCTTTGTGTTCTTTCAACAAGTTTCCACCCTTTTCTTGTTCAAAATTCTTGTGCAGTTTTTGGGAGGGATATGAGAGAGAGAGGAAGCTGGGGGTGTGCTAACTCATTTTTGGCATGCAGGTGAAGTCAGCTGCAAATACAACAAGAATTTCAATGGAATCCACCCAAGTGAATGTTTTTTTACCAGAGCCAAAATAGAAATAAAGGTTGTGTCTGCTGTGTTGGAGGCAGGTGCATTTGTTGTGAACGATATTCTTGCTTATATATTTTTGCTTGGACCCCTGCAAACCAGACTAGCACTCAGGAGGAGGGAAGGTGAATAATGGGAAACTGCATCACTAGGACTTGTCCCTGAGAAGTTTGGAAAGAAATGACAGTAGATATAGCAAGGTGAGAGAGCCTTCAGGCATTTCGTCAAAGAGGCAGCAGTAAGAGAGAACAATTTGTTCCAGAACCTTATCATGTTCTACTGAGATCTCTAAATTTTCCTATGTTTTCTTTCTTTAGGAACTTGCAAGAGGGAGCACTGTTGAGTAATTAAAGCACAAGGCTGGCAGCTTGGCTTCTGAAGTCCTGTCACTGAGTTCCTGTGGCAACACATGTACTGGCTGTGATGGTCACATCTGCGAGTGGCTGACACTTCATAGTCCCTGGACCAGGTTATTTTAACTGACTTACATCTTTATTGTTGACATCTCAAGGTCTTTTGGGTGCACGGGACACATCATTACTGCATATTAGCAGGGACACAAGGTGGTGTGAGACCTGTCCCATCATGGAGACATCCACAGGCTTGTTTTCACCTTTGCTACCTGAGTCGGAGGGGGTGAGACCAGCAGCACTCGCTGTTGGCTGGGAAATGCTCCCCGTCCAGCCATTCATTCCTCTGCCTTGTGCTCCCTGTGCAGACGTGCTGGTGCTTGCTGCTTTTGTGTGCTAGAGCGAGGTAAAGGGTAGAACTTGGAGTCATGAGCGTCCTCTCCTAGACCTTGGGACAGGGGAGTTCTCTCAGTGCCGTTTCACCAGGAGATAGAAGGAGGACCCACATTCCTTTTGGTGCCTGCCGCATGGGGTCTGTATCTGCAAGAACTGGGAAGGTACCGCACCCTGATCTGACCAAGCCTCATCAGTCAATGAGAATAATTCATAAACTGGTTACCCTGGCAGAGTCCATGATGACAGCGTCTTTTGGCATTTGGATACATTCCACCAGACACAAGCCAGGAACTTCTGCTGTTTAAAAAACTGGTGGCCTGAGGGGATCCCTCTTCATTATGGTCAATTCAGCCTGACCCCTGGCCTCTCCAGGAACTTCAACCAGCCTCCAAACTCTTGCAGGGTTGAGTGTGCTGCCAGGCAGCTGAGCAAAACATTACAGATTTGCTGGCAGGGCTACGGCTTCCCAGGCACCCCTGCTGCCTCCAAGGCCCTTGTAACAGCTTGTAAAAGGGCTCAGAGAAAACTTATAGTGCGGAACGGGCGCTCCTGGGGTGTTGCAGGCCAGGCAGTGTGCCAGTCTCTGGGGATGAGACAGTGCTCTGGGAAGCTCACCTGTAACCAGCGCCTGGCAGCAATGTGTCCGTAAGTCATAGAGATGCAAGGATGCGGACAGGGATTCATTCCACCTTCTGTCTCCCAGTGCCAGCCTTCTTCCCTGATCATGGTATGGAAGTAGCCTCCTCTCTCTCCTTCCTCCATCCCAGCCCCTCATGGCAGGTGCCAGGCAGCCCCAGTGAGAGCAGGCCGTGCAGTCAGCTGCTTAGCAGGAGAGTGCCCCAAACCCCGCAAGCTTCTTTCTGAAAAAAAGTTTCTTTGTGAAACCCATTGTGCAAGGCTGCCAACCCAACTGAAATATCCTTAAATGATTTGATGATTTGATACAGTGCAGACCAAAGGGAACCATTGTAGGGACAGGGCTGCAGAATACAGTGTTGAGACACCTGCATAGGCTTCTGAGACAGTGCATCACTTGTTCTATTTATGCTCATTTTAAAATTATTGTTGAGAGGATACGGGGTTTCCTGGGGTTGGTCCCTGAGGTGAGTAAGGCATGCTGCTGGGCAAGAGATGCTATGACACCTGGCTTTACCAAGATAATGGCACCTACAGCCATGAACAGAAACAGGATCTTCTCTGCCTAAAAGCTTTTTCCTGACGAAATCTTGGGCACTTACAGCTCCTCAGATCAGCAACCAGGGCCTGAATGTTCAGTCAAACTGCTTTCTGCCTCATCTTTACTTTAGGCAGCCCTGTCCCCTTCTGAAACTCAGCCTGGTTCCTCAGGGGTCACACAGCGTGCTTCCACCCTGGTCACATTGGTCCTGCTCCAGCTCACGTCAGGATCCTGCTCTTTTGGCCATCCACATGAGCATTCGTGTCTGCATCTGTTCCCGTGACATGACAAAAGGAAGCCCAAACACTGGGTAGAGAATAGCTCTAGTTGGCTCTGCTTTGAGCAGGAAGGGTGGACTAGATGGTCTCCAGAGGCACCTTCCAGCCTCTGAACAGAATCCACTGATTCTGTTATTCTGTGGCTGTGAAAAATGTAAATGATGGTACCAGTCCTCACTGGACCGACAGAAAGCACTTGAGTATCATTGGACAGAGTACAGACAATGTAGCAGAACTTGGAAGTACTGCAGAAGCCTGCAGAGGAACCAAGGAAGCTGACATTTTGGTTGTGAACACCAAAGTATCTGCAGTAACTTATGAAGTGCTTCAGGGAAGTGATCAGATGATAGTAAAATATCCATGTAGCCAGGGAATAATGACAAATTTTTTTTCAAGGGTTTGAGTTTTTTTTCTTTCCGTCCCCTGGCCCTGAGCACATGAGGAAGCTGCAAAGCAGAGCCATCACAGGTAGGGAGACATCACAGCATTCGGTAGTTAGCATCCTTGCTGGTTTACAGATGGGGTTGCTACTCCTCAAAGAGAATCTCTCCCAACTCTGCTTGGCCAAAGCGATTTGCCAGAACCAGGGTGCCTAGGAGAGGGGGACACGCTTGGGCAGGAACTGGAAGGATCTTCTCAGAGGACTTCAGGGCACAAACATACATGGGATTCGTAATACTGAAATCTGCAGTACTAGGTAGAAACATCCTCCCCCAAAAGTGCCCCTTATCAGCCAACCATAATAACAAGCAAAGTACAGAAGTTGCTGGAAAAATGAGATGCCTAGCTACTGCCCCACATTTTTCTGGTGATGTGGGATCTCAAAGCATTTCTAAAACACCATTTAAAAACCACTGTTTTCAAATCCACAAACAGTCCAGAGTTCAGTTCTGAGCATTATAAATGGTCGTGCTAATTAAATGCAGCTAAAATAGTGAAAAGAGTTGCAGGGCAGACGAGATCAATGACAAAACACTCTTAGAGAGCACAGAAGGGGAAAAAATGCTGATGTAGAAAGGTGATTTATGGCGATTCTCTGGTTGCTGAAACAGAAGAATTATTGAGAACCTTAAGGAGAAAGGAGCTTTAGGTTGGAAGATTGACGACTAAAAACCATGGGGAAGTAATCCTTTCTGCATCAGTATGGCAAAGCTTCAGTTCTGGGAGGGAGGTCAATGTAGGTCAACGCTTGCACTGGAAATGCTACGCTGGGGAACTTCTCTGGTCGCCTCCTTCCCCCACGTTGCCTCTTCCCCACCCCTTCTTTGACACAGGGAAGCCAGTGCATTTCGGTGTTGTAATTTCACATACTGAGCATTCAGCTCCACATTCTTACTCCTAATCAAAGACTTCAGCGCGAGGCAGCCTGATGCAAAGATAAAATAAGTTACTCCGAGTGTGGCGATTCTTACTTTACCCTACTGTTAGCAAGTTATTAAATGTGGTTGGCATTGGGATTTGGCACCTGTGAGCATAGGGGGTCCTTTCCTCACCCTTTATCCTGTAGACACCATTATCCTCTTTTAACAGAAAGACATTTCAAGATCAATCTTATACACGTACACAGCTGTGCGTTACTCACACACAACTGTGAGTTACTTTGTGGCTCCCCAGTAGCTGCATTCAAAATAAAACAAGGAGAAACTTTTATTCAAAGTGCCATTTTCATGCTTTCCTGTAATCTGAAAACATTGTGTGAAAAGACCATCATTCTATATTATACACAAAAAGTGATATTCCAGCCTGATCTGTAATTCCATTGCAACACAGGAGGAGAATCTGGGAAGACTTAGCATGTTCATTTTTGAAACTTTTAAATTTCTTTTGGATGAATGGAGTTACATATTTGAACAATCATACTGTTATGTTTGGACAGTTATATTATTATAACTGTAATGAGACATAGTTGTCTCACTTTAAAGATACCGTTTTCTTTGTTTCGGGAGGTTTCAGCCAGCAATTATTGCAATTGGATGGCATTTCAATAGCCAGTATCCAGCAAACTCCTGTGGTGAGTCACAGCATCGACGAAACATGGCAAGTGTGGTGCTGTAATGTCATGTAACAGCAAGTCGGTGTCTTCTGCTAATATTTTAATGACAACCCTCTCAAGCAGACCGAGTTTTCAGAAAGTGGTTGTTATTCACACATAATGATCTGGGTTGCAAAAACACCCTTGGAGGATAGAGCTAATAAAATAAGCAGCTAGTTAGTGCACACTTCTTCATTTAATTTTATTGTGTGGAAAGAGGCACGGTTTTCTCGCATGAGAAAGGCACTGCTGTTGTCTGGAAAAGTTTCCATATGGCCCTGCAGCTTTCAGATTGCTCCAGTCAAAGGTGTCAATCAGAAGTTTGCTGCACTTTCACTGTTGTTGACTTGTACATCTGTATGTATTTCACAGATTGGCTTTATCTGAAAAGCAATGTATAGCTAGCTGTAAAGTATTAGTCATTAATCTGGCACCATTTAGCTGCAAAGTATTAATCGTTAATCTGACATCACTACGTGCTGGGTTTGCATTCTAATTTCCTTTGTCTTGACTGTAAAATAACGTACGGCAAACAAAGCGTGAGCTCGCTTTTTGTTTCCTCTGTCCCAGAGATGCGTTTCAGAAGCCGCCCGTTGTGCTCCTTTCCATGGGAGAAGCAAGCAAACCTGCCCAGCTCAGCGAGCCGCTGCGCTGCTTCCTGCCCGCCATGACTAACGCAATTACACCAGAAGGAAGTTTAAAATAACATCGTTAGCGTTTGGAGCATGAGGTTCATCTTCAGCCAGACCTCAGACCGTGCTTTCCACAGCCTTTGGATCACTGAAATACTCTTATATAAGCCTAATTGACACAATTAGAAGAATGACTCTTTACAGATGGGTGTTGCTGTAGCAACCTGGGGGAGGGCAGCCGAAGTGCCCTCCATATTTAGCAAAATAATATTAATCATAGTAGGTAGAAGCACTTTATCCTTTTTATAAGGCACTTGCTCAGGAGCCAAGCGCCTTAGCGTGTTGCAACAAGGATCGCTGTAATGGATTTGAGATAATTTGAAGGCGAGCTAAAATTCTCTCAGTAATAACCAAAATTACATGGAGACAGAAACATAAGAAAATGTTGCCCATATCTCCCAGGATAAAGGCAGTCGGGTTAGCTGCTCAAGGCTTTGATTCTGCCACCATAGGAACACTGGGGGAAGAACAACACCGAAGGCATCCATGGAAGCAGGACACGGGCAGACTTTAAACCCACCTGCCACCTCCCTGCTGTTAGAGGGGAGTCCAAGTCGCTCCCTATGGTTGGCAGTGGGTATGGATATATCTGCAAGTGTCGATGGGCACCAGCAGCGTGGTGAAATGGTAGCAGGTCTCCTGTGTCCCCTGCAGGAACAGCTGCTTTGCGGAGTGGATCCAAATGGATTTATCCCTGACTACGTCTTGCCTGTCCCGGTAAACTCACACATTTCGTCCAAGCAGCATGGTCTCTTTGAAGTGTCAAAGGGACCGCGTGTATTACCTGAGACTCACGACTTAGGACTTGTTTTCATGAAATCTTTTGATTTGAAGCCAATGGTAAGTACTTGACTGGTATGATTGTCGCTTCAAAGTTATTATTTTAGCTAACACCATTTTAAGCTTTGTCTTGATGTCTTTGCAACTTGAAGAGTCGCATTGTGTTGCTACGGAGTACAAGAAAAACCTGAAGTCAGTGCTGACTGGGACTGAATAATGGGATTTCCATTGCCAAGGTGAAGAAGCAAGTGAATAGCATGAATAAACAAGCAGGCCTGAAAAAAACCCAAACACTTATCTTTTGGATGATCATGGAAAATACAGATGAAAAGGGATCTCAAGAAGCCATCTATACCATCCCACTCTCTATAGATGGATAAATTTTATCTCTGTCATTCCTGACTGAGTTTTATCTCATCTCTTTTTAATGAAGATTTACAATCCCCAGGCAACCTAGCTTAATGCATCACTAGCCTTATTTTTAGAAAGTTTTTCCTAATGTCTAACCAAAGTCTATTTCTGCTTCAATGGAATGTCTTATTAATCTGCGATATCTTTATTTTTGAAGAGTGCTCTCGTATTTCTGTCAGGTTTCTCTTCACTAGAGCCAGCACCCTCTATTTCTCCGATCTTTCCACGTGAGTTGTGTTTTTCTAGAGCTCTCATTGTACACGTTGCTGTCCTCTGTAGCCTGATGAGTGTTTTATCTCTCCCAAGCATGGTGCCCCAAGCCAGGCTCACTGAGCTCCAGCTGAGCTTTGCCAATACTGAGAAAAGTGGAAGAATTACTTCATGTATTTTATAGCCTCTATTTATATTTGTACCTCCCAGTACGTAGTTTGCTTGTTTTGAAAGAGTATGCAACCTCCAGAATACTTCTGCAGGGCTGCTGCCTACTCATTTGCTCCTCGGCCTGTGTTTTTGCAGCGGATTATCCTTGACCAGACATAAAATCTTGGATTTCCTATTCTTAAATAGCATCTTATTTTTTTTTCACTAACAATCCCAGCTATGTCGTTAATTAACGTGACGTGGCTCTGCTGAACAGTAAACTTGTGTTTCTTCCAACTTACTTTCACCTCTTTTTTAAGCTTTATCAGGCTGTTTTGTGCCTGGGATCTATGAACCTTCAGCTTTGCTCTAATTATAGTTCCCGAGCCCAGGTACAGTACGTTCATGTTGAGCCTCCACGTGGGCCCTCCCCTTGCCCCATGGCAGGTAGGCTGGCATGATTGGAGCTGTTTGACCTGTTGCACCATTGGAAGCTCAGCTTGTCCTGATAATGGCGCAGTTATGTTTACTGTCCTTGCAGCTCTGGCAATTACGTCTCATTACACCACCTTAATTATTCAAGCACTGACATTTGAGTGATAATACGTCTAAAATTCAGGCACAGGGAAAAAGAGTTCTTTCAACTTTGGCGTCTTTTATTTAGCTCTTCTCTTGAACTGCCTGTTTTCTCACAACACATTCCTCACTCTGTCACAACCAGTCATGATGTTTTTCCAGAAACCCTGGAAGACACTCTGAGGCCCTGCTTCTGCCAGGAATTCTTTTATAAAAAACATTTCTAATACTTGAGGACTTTCACCACAGCAGGATGAAAGATGTATCTTTCAAATACATCAGACAGCCTGTTTTGAAGCACTGGCACAGGCGAGACAAATGGCTCTTGGCGCATCAGGTGTCGGGGTTAAGCCCCGGGGGATACCAGGTGCTTGGAGACTGGGGGCACCGCTGTCAAGTTGTCCCATTCTGTCACGCTGTCACTTATAGCCAAGAAGCGCTGGTTTGGCATCTATATTTAAGAATCGAAGCATACTAACTTACTTTATCTGGGGTTTGGACCTCACACCAGCTGAACCATCAGCTGGAAGAATACGCCAGGAGCAGCTCTCCTTCCTCTTACCTAAGATCTTACAACTTAGAGCTATTCGAAAAGTTCTTAGACAGTCTGTAGTCAAAAGGGTTAAGCGCAAAGAGCTCTCTTGCATCATCCCCGTGGAGTGCCCGACTACCTGACCACATCCTACCTATGAGGAACTCAAGCAGAGCTACGTGGGCTGCCCAAAGCCACGCAACAGGTTGACAACTAAAGCTGGAACTACAGGTCTCTCGCTGTGACGGCTGGACAAGATGATCTGGCTGGCAAGTTTTGCTAAAATCATCGCTGTCCTCTGGGGAGTCACACTGTTATGCAGGAAAGCTGTACGTTGCTGTGAACATGGACTTTTCCAGACTGGAAGGGCATGCGGCAGGATCCGTCTCTTGCCTGGGGGCTTCATTAGCACAGATCTTGCAGAGATTGAGACCTCATTAATTTGTTACTGCGCAGAGCCAGTTTTAAAATGCTATCTGAAAAGAGCTCTTCAGATGAGTGTAATACCAGATTCTGCGTCGTGGGGTTTCAGGATGCAGCCGTGACTCCTGCACCTGGCTTCTGTGAAATGAGACCTCCCACGCTCGTTACTCACTCAGCAGAGCTCGGCTGGCACAGAGCGCTGGCGCTCGGCGGGGCCGACCTGCGCAGGAAAGGGAACCTGTCAATAAGTCCTTGGGATCTCAAGCCAGTTTCTCCGTGTGAAAACGACATATACGTATATATATATACACATATATGCTGTATAAATAATTTATGAAATACACAGACACGCACGTATATGCTTGTTTATATGCCATGCTAAAATTAGGTTTGAACATGCGAGCAAAGGACTGTGTGCTGAAGTATCACGAAGGATCACTGCCCAGAGAAGCTGTGGCTGCCCCATCCCTGGAGGTGCTCAAAGCCAGGTTGGATGGAGCTCTGAGCAACCTGGTCTGGTGGGAGGTGTCCCTGCCCATGGCAGGGGGGTTGGACCTCGATGATCTCTAAGGTCCGTTCCAACCCAAACCATTCCATGATTGATTTGCTTTGTTACTGATGCAGTGCCCGAGACCTGGGAGCAGGAAGAGTCACCTCTTTGTTACCCACCATGATCACCTGGGGCTCCATTGCAATAGACATTATTTGGTCTTCTCTCAGAAGTACTTGGCCTTTATTTTTTTACCTATTGGGACTGGTCTGAGCTATGCTGAGAAATAGTGAGCTCAGTATTTGCAAGAAACACCCCTGGCTGAAAAGAACAACTCAGAATCAGGGTGTGTGGCTTTGTACCCTGCAAAGACTAGGAGATCTTTCAAAAATAATGGCCATTTGTGACTGGCTGGAGTCTTAGAGTTGAAATCCGAGCACATTCAAGTATATGATGTGATTCATGTTACTCGGTGCTAAACTGATGTTGCTAATTCTTTTGTAACTCGTCACAACAGAACAAAGATAGTGCTCACTATTTTAGGAAGCGCATGAATCAGTGGGAGAGCCGAAAGGAAACAAATGAATCGCTGGTGAGACTAAAAATGCCTCAGAGATGTGAACAGTGTGTGTCTGCTGACTCTGCGGTTGTGCAGAAAAATTCAAGGAAGGGCTTTAAGCATGGCCAGCCACACAGCCAAACATGCATCCAGCTGGCAATTTAAGGAGGAAGCTCTCTTGCCCGCTCTCTGTCATTCCCACATGATTTAAAGCACAGATACGCTACAGACAGAAAAACCTACTTATCCTCTCACTGAGCATTACATTGCGATCATTACAAGGATAAATCCAGCACAGGAAAATAAATTATGGCTCAGAGGTAAATTCCTCCAAAACTCGACCTGTAGTAGGTGCTTAAGAACAACTTTTTACCAACATGAAACAGCAGCAGCTTTCCCCAGCGTTGATCAAGCACGCTTGCCTTGATGGGCTGCGGGGTGCCCATCATCCTAAGGTCACCACTGAAATAAAGAACAAAAACGAAGCATTAATAACCGTGGTAATAACCCATCAAACATCGGGAGCGTGTAGCAATGTCATCAATGTAACAAACGCGTGTTGAGTGCCAAAGTGAAAAATTCACGGGTCATTTCTCCTTTGGGTGATAAGAGCCCTTCAGTTGACTGTCTTAGGTGGGAGGCGTGCTCCTGGAAAGCCTCTCTGATGGCAGGGCTCAGAGGAAGACAGCCAGACAGCACGATTCCTGCTCCTACCCAGGGGTACAAGAGGGGCTTTTATCACCGACTGCTTGAAGGAGAGGAAGGGTTCAGGCAAGAGCGGTGAAGCCACGCTGGCCTTTATCTAGTCCCAGAGACAAATATGAAAGGAGATGGACAATTCCAGTGGGAAAATGTTTGACGGATGCCTCTGGGCTCAGGAGAAATATCCTGATTCACGTATCGACACAAGCAGAGGCATCTGCCTCCGGCTGGCACCGCGGTACCCGACACGCTCCAGCCCGAGCTGGCGATCCAAATGCTGTCACCGAAGGTGCCCCAGTAAAAAGCAGAGTTATTCAGGCCATGGAAATCTATACTGACTTCTGAGGGGATTTTTATTTTGATGGAATGGAGGAAAAAAATCTCAATGTGTGGCGAAAGCTTACCGTTATTTCTTTAATCTGGCTGTGATTTACAATGGCTTCCTGCCAATGGTAGTTTGGAGACAGAATTATACCTGGTTTTGCTCTCAAACAATATGAAAAGCAGGGATTGCATTTTGACAGTTTCTAAGGAAAAAAAAAAGAGGTTTTTTTCTAACCAAGGACTCTTTTCTGAAAAGAATGACAGGTTTAATGTTTTAAGATAATAGTTCTTCCACAGAAAACTGAATCCCTCGGCTTTTTCAGTCTGGTTTGGAGGATCATATCGAGTAATTTCAGCCTCCTAGGATCTCGCTCAGCCAAATGATGAGGCTCCTAGTCACGTCAAAATTGAACTCTTGAATTTGCTGAGTTCATGCTCTAGAAATATAGAAACAGGTCTCTAACACCTGTTTTGCATAAAAGTCTGGAAAGGCCTGCTCTTACTCAAAATTTTAACTTGCTGCTTAGGAAAATAGCATTAGAAACTTGTGACTTACAGCAGGAATGATCAATCTCGTATCTTTAAGCCAGTGTTTCAGAAATTTTTGCACTAACTGTTGTCAGAGGAGGAAGAGCAGAAAAGGAAGTCCTCATTTTCCTTGAGATTGATGTTTAAATCTAGAAGTCCACTGCAAAAAAAAGGATTGACATTTGTGCAAGGACAGAAATGTCAGACTGTGGTTTTTAGGGCTTGGATCTGTTCAGACGGCTTGTGCTTTAAACAACAGGTTTGAAGTGTTTGTGCCTAAATTTGGATAGAAAAAGCTTAGACTCTTTGAACAGCATAGTATCTCCTCCATAGGAAAAAAAAACCCACAACTGTATTCCGCTGTGGTTAATCATAAAATTCAGATATTTTTTAAATGATAACACCCCCCCACTATTTCTGCATATTGCATTCAGCAGGACAGACCAAGACCTATCTGGCGGCGGTCATCTCGCGGAGTCACAAAGAATCTCTTCCCATGCAGCACAGGACTTTCTGCCACAGCCGGATGGAAGCTGTCTGCCACGGGGCAAGAGGCATAGGACATGGTCTTAATCACCATTAGGTTCAGGGCATCAGTTTTTAACTGAACATTAAACTGAAGCTGAGGTTGTGGTAGCTGTGCCGCGCTGCCCTTAAACCAATGACCCACCTTTCAACAGAGGTGAGGGGAGTGGAGGTTCCTGTACAGGTACGCCAGGTTTCTGCTGCATGGGAATGATGGATTTGTTCCTGCAAGCCACTCGGAGTGACATCAAACGGTTTATTACGCATTTTTTGGAAAGGTTTTTTAATTTATCTTTGTCTGGAGGATACATCTTCTCCAAAGTTTAGAGGGAGTTTGTTTTTTTAGCCTGTGCAGGCTCTGTTTGGCGTCGTTCTCCCTCCTGCTACTCGACGTTTCTCATGCGGAGATAGATCTGTGTTCTCATCTCCCATTCAGGTGGGCACAGTGGTGGAGCAGGGCCTCTCCAAGAGGCATGAGACACGGCAGCAAGTGTGCCCAGGTGGCCAAGAAGGCCAACAGCATCCTGGCCTGTATCAGGAATAGCTTGGCCAGCAGGAGTAGGGAAGTGATGGTGCCTCTGGACTGGGCACTGGTGGTGAGGCCTCGCCTCGAGTGCTGGGTTCAGTTCTGGGCCCCTCACCACAAGGACATTGAGGTGCTGGAGCATGTCCAGAGGAGAGCCACCAAGCTGGTGAGGGGTTTGGAGAACAAGTCATATGAGGAGGGTCTGAGGGAACTGGGCATGTTTAGTTTGGAGAAGAGGAGGCTGAGGGGGGACCTCATTGCCCTCTACAACTGCCTGAAAGGAGGTTGGAGAGAGGTGAGTAGAGAGGTGGGTGTTGGCCTCTTCTCCCAAGGGAATAATGACAGGACCAGAGGAAATGGTCTGAAGTTGCCGCAGGGGAGGTTTAGATTAGATATTAGGAAGAATTACTTTACTGAGAGAGTGGTCAGGCACTGGAACACCCTGCCCAGGTAGGAGTCATCATCCCTGGAGTTATTTAAGAAATGTGTAGACGTGGCACTTCAGGGCATGTTCTAGTGCCTGAGACTGTTGGTTTTTGTCTATCTGTGGGTGATGTGGTGTGTGTTGGCTTTGGTTGTGTTGTGGGTTGTTTTTTTGTGGTGTGTTTTTTTTGGGGTTTTGTTTTTGGTGTTTTTTTTTGGTGGTTGGACTTGATGGTCTCAGAGGTCCCTTCCAACCATAAAGATTCTGTAATAAGACAGGTTTCTGAACATTAAAAGAAGATGATAACAGGACATCTTAACAAAATTATGTGAGTTAACTGATATTTGAGTGTGGAGAAGTCTTTCTACTTAATAAGAGAAGCAGCATTTAAATTCATTTGAAAGAAAACAAAAAATGAAATCTTGAATCAACCCAATTTTTTAGCTGAATAGTCCATGTAAAATCTGTTTTCTAGTGGATTTTTAAAAAACGCCACAGAGGTTTCTGAACCAGAAGGCAAAATCTTGTTAAAACCAGAAAGGAAATAAACAACCAAGAAAATGCAACTCCTTAAACTGGTATTTTTATCAGGTTTTCGTAGAGCTGGGGGCAATAAATGACAGCAGAAAAAGTGACACTGGACCTAACATGTTGGAGAGGATAAATTTTTCCAGTCTGAACAATGTTCTTTTCTCTTTTCTGTTGCATATCCCATTTATTCCTAACATCTGCCCTGGGACAAAGCTGTATTTCTGGTGATTTACATCGCCTCAGAGTACTCTGCCTGCCAATGCTATTGGCTCACGCTTCCTGCCATGAACTCTAGTTCTAATGTGAGGATATGTCAGGAGATAGGAAAAGAAAACTGAGAAGTTAGACAAAGAAAGGGCAAATTGATCAGAAACTTTGGCCTGAAGTGTGTTTTTGTCCTCACACACACGCACACACAATCTGTGAATGGACAGATTCTCTTATAAGTTTCATGACAGCACGAAAGGAGATTTAGAAGCTTGCTTGGTAAAATTCTCCACTTTCTGAATGTTTAACTTGAGGGTTTGGGTCTGCAAGAGCAATGTGAATTGAAATTGCACCCAACTCAGCAGGAGATTGGATTTGTTATGTGTGAAGGAACAAAAGATTCCCCTCCAGCCAAACACACAGACACAACAGTATAGCCCCAACTTGCCTAGCCTTCTCTGTGGTGTCTCTCATTTGGTTAACCACCATTGAGCTGGCTCAGCAGGAAGGCTTCACCTCTACAAACTCATCTTCAGCGGCCAGAGACATTGTGAGTACAATAATCCTTTATAACAGCTATTTTTGAGAACTGTCTAGTTTGTCCTGTCAGAGGTCAAGGAGATACCTGGAGTATCTAAGATGTCTGTGGTGGAGGAGGGGTGTTCGGGGTATTTCTGCCCTAGCAACTCTGTTACAGTTTCTCCAGTGACACAGGAAAGGACTGAGTTAACTGGAGACTAAGAGATCAGCTGACAGAGCAGAAAATAAAAAAATGTACTTTGAATTTTCCAGTGCCTAATAAGGCACTCTTGGGGCAGTCTAGTGCCATCACAAAAGTAATTATTCTTGATTGCCTAATCATATTATTACATATTTAAATTAAAGTAATGCATATAATTTTGTTTCAATAAAATCAAACTTGAAGACTAGTTGCACTTCCTAATTTTAATTATCTCAAAGATTAACTTTTTAAAGTTTACAGGATATTAAAGCTATCCAAATATAAAATTTAAGGGGGAAAATTAATTTATTTCTTTAATTAATTAATTAATTTCTTTAAAGAAAACAGCATGTCTTTAGCAAACTTTATTGTTAGGGACATACATATTATTCTAGCAGGCAGTGACACTAGTGACAATCATTTTCTGATAACTATGTCTTACTGGGAAACGTTAGTTCATCTCAATTGAAATTATGGACAGGAAAATGCTTGACTAAATGACTTTCCTAATTGGAATTGTGCTTGAAAATGTTAAAATGTTGTATGTTGATCTCTTTTTTAAGAATGCTCATTTTTTGTTTCAAATAACATCTAAAACCAAATTTATTTCATTTATTATGAAGTTTGTGCATTGAAATAAATAAACAATTTTATTACCTTACAAATAAATACAAAAACATTTGCATTTCCATATTCCCTAAACTATGAGAAAAATAAGTTTGATTTAAAAAGCAGGTGAATATTCAATTCTCCTGAAAACAATATTTCGCAGTGCTGGTAAATAATCACATCAGGACTTTGAAACCCTATTTTTAGGATAATTTTACATAAATAGACAATAATAATAGTAATAATAGCGATCTAATCACATTTGAACCACTGTAATTTTTGACATTTTAAACTTGCCAGTAGATGAATTCCCTCTAGCCTGGGTGTTATTAGAAATAATGAATAATTGTTACCTTTCCACCTTTTGTTGCTTATTTTCTTCATACCCTCTCTCATGTCTTTGCTAAGCTTGAGAATTAAAGTGTATTTTTATCTTCATTTTATGGAAGCTTCTCCTAAATTTCACTATCCTTTTCTATTTTTATCATACTTTTTGAGGAAGAGTGAATTTGGGGGCTGTAGAACTGCCAGTTCTTTTTACCAGTTCACATTTTATTTCATACGTGGGTACACAGTATATTTATACTTTACAACAGTGAATATTTTAGGATTTGCTCTTTTCCTTTATTATTGATTCCCAAGTTTCTATTAGTTTCTTCAATTGCACAGGGCGCTAACCTGCTCTTTTTGGAGATAGTCACAAACAGTGATACCAACCAGTCATTTTAAACCCACACTCTCCATGCATTAAATTAAAAGGTTAAAGTTGTCAACTAAAGAGCAAAGGAATTTTGGAAAAGGTGTTTTGGTAATAAAAATTAAGCTAGCTTTGTTGTAAAATAAATATTAAAAATATATATATAATAAGGGCCAATACATGTGCACAGTACTTTTTGCTGAGATTGCACAGTATTTCACAATGTGCTCAAGAACCTCCATACTGTACAAAAAAACTTCTGACAATCCATGTTGCAGTGCGCTTCCTCAAAATTTATGGAAGATTTTGAGTAATTCTGGAAGATTTCTTTTCCATAATAGTGCTCTGCATTGTCAGTTTCTCAACAAGCACATGTAGTTCAATGAACTAGTAGGCATATTATTTCTTATATTTAGTCTGGTGGTGGAAGGCACTGGCGCAGGTTTAAGAGTGTAAGAATTTTCATATCCTAGAAACAGAACATCTGGGTTTGGGTGGGGTTTTGTTTGTTGGTTTTTTTTGATCAGTCACTGCCATTTGTATGTAAACAAAGTCACTAGCAGACTTTCTTATAAGCATCCAGAAAGAAAATAAAATCATGCTTGTATCTATCAAAACTTAATACTTGCATCAGTTCCAAGAGGTTTCTCTCTATTTCACTCCACTGACAAACTGTGCCTTTGTTTACACAGACTCATGATTGATACCCACTTTGCAAAGATAATGCTCTCATTATACACTATTATATTTTCAGGATATATGCATCTTCACTTCTCTACCCAGATGCCCAAAACCTCTGTTCAGATTCAGTTTTCTCTGTTAGACAGAATTATATGGTATTGCTTTTTGGAGTAGTTAGGTAATAAGTTTTAGTATTTTATACTCTTGAACAGTTACATTTTGGAGAATCATGTTTTTATGATGAAAAAATTATCCCTTTATTTTCACCTTTGTACTTCCACTACCTTCACATGATTGCTAGGATTATGTATATGGGAAGCAGTTTTGACTTGTATAAGTTTAATAGTTTGAGGTTTTAATGTATTAAAAATAAAGAAAAATGCAGAACTAAGTACTCTAAGATTCCTTAGGTATGGATAAGGCTTTTAAGCCTCTGAAAGAGTCAGATAAAAATATTGTTAAGGATAGAAGAAAAGACATTTGGTTTTACGGTACAGATATATTAAGAGACTTAAAACGATACATACATTTTTGGATGGATAACTGAGGATTCTATGTCAGAATTACTGACTGTTGATTTGCTTTGAGGCTGTTACAGCTAATCATAACCCCAGACACATCTTCGTTCTCTGGTGTCTGTAAGGGAGAGTGCAGGTGGAACTGTTGCATTTGGGTTTGTTATTGACTTTGAGGCTGGGCTTAAAATCTCCATAGATCAGGGCATTCTTTGGTTGTGAAGGAGAAGACTGTGCGACGCACAAGTCAAGCAAGCAAAACAATGGTCTTTTCCCCCATCTTCTTTTCATTTTAAATCTGTTATTGGAGGAGTTGTGAAAAGCAGTGTCCGTACATGGAAAGAGGTTGTTGAAGGAATGCACAAAACACCAGCTAGAGTGAAGACACAGACAGCTCAGTAACTCCTTTGCTTGTTTATTAACAGTGATACTGCAAACACCGGACTGAAAACCCCATCTGAATTGTTACACTGTCCATAATCATGTAGCAGGCTCTTACCTCTGAAGAGTTCCTGGGATATGTACTACATTTATCTTCTTGGGAACCTCTAATATATGTAAACTCCCTAGTCAAGGATATACAAACCAAAGGAAAACACCGGAAGAAATACTGGGAGATACTGGGAGACCAGTAAACAATGTGCCAGATGCCTGCTGAGTCAAGAATCACAGAATCACAGCATCACAGCATCACAGAATCACAGAATCACAGAGTGGCAGGGGTTGGAAGGGACCTTTGGAGATGATCTAGTCCAACCCCTGCCAAGGCAGGCTCACCTAGAGCAGCTTGGACAGGAATGCAGACAGGCGGGTTTTGAATATCTCCAGAGAAGGAGAGTCCACAACCCCTCTGGGTAGCCTGGTCCAGTGCTCTGTCACCCTCAAAGTAAAGAAGTTTTTACTTATGTTCAGACAGAATTTCCCATGTTCCAGTTTGTGCCTGTTGCCCCTTCTCCTTTCGTTGGGCACCACTGAGAAGAGCCTGACCCTATCCTCTTGACACCCATCGTTTAGATATTTATAAACATTGATGAGGTCCTTTCTCAGTCTTCTCCAGGCTAAACAGAGCCAGGACTCTCAGCCTTTCTTCATAAGACAGATGCTCCAGTCCCCTGATCATCTTCATAGCCTTCCACTGGACTCTCTCCAGTAGTTCCTTCATTTTCTTGAACTGTGGAGCCCAGAACTGGACACAGTACTCCAGATGAGGTCTCACCAGGGCATAGTAGAGGGGGAGGATAAACTATCTGTTGGAAATCTATTGGTTAGTGATAATAATCCTAGGAAGTGAGCCACCAATTATGCTATGAAGAAAGGGGAGTGGAAATAAAGCCCCGACAGTCTTTCCCAAGCTAATGTGGAGAGGTGTTCTATACTGATCTTTAATCAGGTAATTGATTGTCATGAGTGTATGATCACCAAGATAGTAAAGGGGCAGGTTGAAAGAACTCACGTTTCCATGTTGTGTGAATGATGTTAGAGAGGGGTAAGCTCCTTCCCCCTAAGGGGGAGTGGGGTGGGGGGTGTTCATTTGGGTTTTTATTTTTTTTTGTTTTTATACACCTGTCCTTAGTTATAGTGAGATCCGCTGTTTTGGGTAGAGGCTCTGGACTTTTTTAGTCCAATTCCAGACTGCTCATGTGAGCCCAAGCTCTGATCACAAGTACTGCTGCTGTTACAATTAGACTGTGGGGTCTAGCTTCACAAGTAGTATATGCAAGATCATCTTAGTCCTGTCTACTAATTGGTACAGGATCTATCAGCTGCGCAAGAGCTATCAGTACACAGGTCATCCTAGAGTAAAGCTGGAGTCCAGAAATGGTTAGAAACTGTACTCCTCTCTACTTGTCTGTTGCAGGTTTTTGCCATTCAAGGTGATGCTGGAGTTCAGTACCACTAAGAAGAGATTTACCTTCTCCCTCCATATTTTTTCCTGCTGAGCTTTCATAGGTAACAGTGAAAGGCAGGTGAAAAAGCTTCATAACCTCTTGCCTGTCACCTAAAAGCTGTTTAAATTCCAAAGTAGAAGCAAGCCATTCCCACCACCTGAACTCTGTCCCAAGGCTCCCCTGCATTTTGAGTGAGGGCTTTACCAGTCTTCACAGGAGATTAATTTACCCAGACTTTGTGTTCATTTCGAATATATGCCTTGGTATTGCAGACCTCAGTGTAAATATATGTCTAGCATCTCAGTCTTCACCATTTGTCTTTCAGGGCTATACAGGTCTGCATTTTCCCCTTACAGGCTCATATCTGAAGCTCACAGATGTAAATATGTGTTTAATGGATGCTGAGAAAAGTCACTATAATGAGGATTCTCAAAGGTACTGCAACAGCAGTGGATATTGTAGGAACTTCTGGATGTACAGTCCCTTTGCAGTTTCATTAGCATAATTGGAACTAGAACTTACTTTTGTGCTACTCAAATTTGGATTGATTATATAATTGGATGATAATAGTAATGTCTAGCACTTTAACAGTACTTTACATGATCAGAGAGCTGTGCAAACATTAACTAAATAATCTTCACAGAGCCCCTGTGAGGTAGTAATTAGAGATGGAAAAGGCCCATTACTAGATCATAAAATTCCATTCTCTTGCCAGGGCAGCACACATTTGCCCAACAGAGGACATAGCAGATATTAAACTACTTCTATGTTAGATCTTTGCTCCCTTTGTGACATTATTTTGATCTGGGACTTCCCTGAAACTATAAAGTGACCTTACAAAGTTTTTAAATAGTGTTGTAACTGAAGTGCTCCTTTTTGATGAAGGTAAAATAGATTTTTTTCTGTCCTTCTCCTTGACTACTTTTCAATGTCAGTGGAAAGTGGTGTATTTGATTCTCCTCAAAAGGAGTAATGAAAAGGATGAAGCTGTTTAAAGATGGGTTAGCAATCTCTTGCTTAGAATAAAAAGAGATAGGAAAGACTCCTGCCTTTCTGGAATAAACTCCCCTGTTACTACCTACCTGCCAGCAGTTCAACACTGATGGTATAAAAGCGAGACATTTCATCAGTAACTATATAAAATCTCTTTCCATTACCAGATGCTTTGATACAAGCACCACTCAATGTTTATATCCTGTATTTCATCAGGTTTCCAAGGTTGCAAACCTCTTTGGATGTTAAATACCTGCTCAAAATACAATAATCAATACAATGATAACCTTCACCGCTATCAACCTTTGTCTTTTTAGTGTTGTTTTGACCGACTGTTTTCCTTGACAGTTCCTATACTTTGACAAAACACTTCTGAATAATTGCTGAAATTGTAACCATAAAATAACTTGCAGCGTATTCAAGGCTATTTTTTTTGTTTGTTTGCATGAATATCCATGCTATGGAATTATTTGTATGAACACGGGAAGTGCAGGTCTCAGGAGCACATGTGCTCTAGTTCTGAGTCTTGTGGCATTAGCAATAGGTCTGTTCAGGGAGATGAGCTGGGGAAAAGGGAAGCAGTTGCTGTTAGTCTGTGGCAGACCAGTTCCCTGACCTGGCTCACCACATGGTTTGCACAAGAGTCAGTGGTGCCTGAGAAGTAGCCATGGGAATGTGAATTTAAGGTGAGGAAATGGGGGAGAAATTAACATTTTGGACAGGAGTAGAGGGGGGAAGTAAGCTCACATCATTACATCCCATTTATTTTATAGTAGTGATACATAGCGAAACAATACAAATAAAGGGAAAAATATGGATTAAACATAACTTGCCTATTTCACAGTCAACACTGTTAATTCAAAAAGGAAGAAAGAGTTTCTTTTCTTTGGTCTATGACTTCATACAAGCTTTGGCAAGTTTTCTTAAATCAATGTTAATTTCTTGAAGTTATTTTTTAATATAAAGAGGTTTAGCTGACAACCTTTATCAACTAACATCTGGGCTCGTGTCTGTCCATAAGGATATCTTGAACTTTTTTGCTTTATACTGCTATAAAAAATGTGAGTTTAAGTTTAAACAAGATATACAGTACACACTAGATAAATTTCTCCTTGAATTTGTTACTTTCAGATTATTAGTTTTTGACCCATATTAGCAACTCTGAAACTCCAGGCAGCCAGCTGTAGAAGTTGGATAACTAGGCTCTTGGTTGGTAATTTTCCAGGAAGACCAGGCTGGAAAGTGAGACAAAGTGGAAGCCAGAAAATTGAGGGCACTTATCTGACATACTGTTGTGCTGATAAGCATGAAAGCCTTAAGTACTTCTTAGTTCCTTAAGCTTGCAATTTTCAAGTAATATTCATTATAGATTCAACAGAAATCATTATCTGTAAGTGCAATAGCACTCTTGTAAACAAAAAGCTTGTTTTTTCAATTATCACAGTTTTGCTGTGGTTTTGTTATCAGTTGGAAGCATTACTTCTTATCTACCTTGGTGTAACTGTGGAAACACCTGAAGTATTAAGAATCAGAGGAGAAAAATCATACTCGAGTCTCCCTTATAGTTAGTTATAGTTACTGTAGTATTAGCTTCCACGTTAGCATGAGATTCTTTTTCTCAAACACATTTGAGATCAAGAGCTCATTTCTATCAATCAAGTTTTACTGAATTAATAATGGATGCAACTATCCTTTTCCAATGTTAACAGCTGTCTTGGTGCCCTAATTATTGCTAAATAGCTTTGAATAGAAGCCAATTAAATCCGTGGCATAATTGTGGTTATTCTTCATTTTTAATATTAAGGAATTATTTGAGAGAGTGTTGACTAAAAATAAAAAGGAAAATTAGAAAACTTGGTTGATGAACATCAGCTGAGCTATTGCTTATGAACATTTCAAGGCTTGTATAAACATTGTAAGGATAAACATTGTAAGGATACTGAAAAAACATCTGCTTAATGTAGATCAACGATAAAATATGCTTTGTATCTTTTTGGACACATCTAGCTTTGAATATGCTGCAGATAAACACAATTTGAGGATGTGCTAGGTTGAAAATGCCATTTACACATAGTTTATGTAAGGAAGAGTAGCCCTGATTCTAGACAGTACTTTTTTCAATTACTAAACAAAATGTCTGGAAGCCTTGACTAAAGTCAGAACACCACTGTGAAAAGCATTATTCAAATACAACAAGACAGGTGACATGGTTGGAGAGCTTACAATTTCAGTATTTATAAATTTAGATACTTAAAATATACTAGCAAAATAGAAGGATCACTGACAAATTATGAAATATTTTAAAGACATTTGAAGACTTTTTATTATCTGCTTTTATTTATTTTAGAAATCACTCTTTCAAAATCTTTTTTCAACCTTAATAAGAATCTCTAAAGTAACAAAGCTGGAATTTGAATCATGTGACCTTTATATCTGTAAATCATGGCAACAGTATGTGAGAGTTAGCAAATAAAAAAAGTAGTAAAATGAGGTGGTTTCTTAATTCATAAACTATATCACTGATAAAGCTATAAGTATAATTCAAATCACCAAACCGTTACTCTGGTGCCACGCACAGTAGACTGCCCTGGCTAAATTTAACATTTTAAGGTGGAGCTTTACCAATTTAGATGCCTTCTTTCTTCAGCATATCAGAGGAACGTGGGGATATATACCTCCTTCTTAAAATGTCTAGTAGGTATTAGTAGTAGATAGAAGATGGTAAGGGCCATGCCAGTACTTTTATCTTGGAAAAGGAAATTGATTTTGTTTTGTTGTGAGCTAGTTTTGGGCTAGCTATCTGGATAATAATGTGCAGGACAAACTTAGCCCTGAACTGGCAAGTGCAAATTCATTATGTGGGAATAAATTTATACATCAGTGATGCAAGAAATTAAAAACTTGAATAAGTTTTGATAGACTACAGTAAAATAATTGTTGTTTGAATTGGACCTTGATAATGTAGGCAGTAAGGGTTATCATGTTTTATAAAAGTATAAAATAAGTGATATCAAGAATATATCTCATTGTTCTGAACTTAAATTTCCTATAAACTAGAACAGTCTTATTCAAAACATATTTTAAATAACTGATGAAGTTTATTTGAATATTTTCAGTATTTAGAATAAGTTTGTCATACCTGATGAATGAATTTAACTGAAGATAAATTCTGTGCATCCTGTTTTCAAATTGTAGCTAATCTGATGTACAACTGTGTAATCTGCAATAGGAGAAAGACTAAGGATCCTGGTTTCTAATTTCTGAAAAATTCAAATCCTGAAAAATTTTCCATTTATTTATCTTCATACTTTTGCTGACCTTCATACTTCAGATTGTTCCATTTGTTTAATTTTCTGAACTGGTGATTGAATGGAAATGCATATGAATTCAAATGGATCTATGCAGTGTCACAACCACAAGCAACAATGTAGTTTCAAAGGATCCATGGAACCTGCTCTAGTGGTCTGTCTATATAAAGCCGCAGGGATAAGAAAAATGAAATCTGAGCATACTGAATCTGATAAACTGACTATTGTAAATATTTTTTCACCTGTACTGGGGTAGATACACTGGGTGACAAAATTTCTGAAAGTTTGTTTAGTTTTTCTTTTTTGGTCAATATTATTTAATATATTTTAATGATTAATCTGAGGAAAAACTTATTTGTCAAGATGCTGAGGGGTATTTTCAATACAGTTCCCTTCTAATGGAATAAAGGAGGGAGAAGAGTGCTAAAGTAAACCTCTGAATAGGAGATCTTCTACACTGTTCTTGTAACTTTGTTTTCTTAAATGTTTTGTGAGTTTGTTTATAGAGTTATCCTGTTCTTCAGTTGCATAGGACTCTTTAGATGAATATCTGTCTTGATTTTAGTAGCTGGATGGGCTCTGTAGCACACTTCACCTATGGTATAGATGAATAAACAACAGTGAGAATATACTCACAATATACTCACTCTCAGAACAATGCCCCTTTACATTACCTCATGTTAATATCCATTGCCACAGTTATAAAAGTGTTGCTCTCAGAGAGCTTTGTATTAACTGAATATCCTGTGAACGGTAAATCTATTCCAATGTCTAAGCCTTGGCTGAGAAATCACGATAGCTATCCATGACACCAGAAATCTGACAATCAGAATTTTTTCCTTCTCCTCTGAACATGAGTCTTTGACCCAAGGCCAGTATCTTAAACTTTCCTCCTCTCTGTACCACAGAGCCTTGTGTTGTAGTGTTGACAAAAATCAAAATAAATTTTAGTCCGTTAGTGTGAAGGACTACTATATTTCTCTGAGAACACAAATGTCTGTCATTCTTAAAGGACAAACTGTTTTGGATAAGGCTTTCACTTAAGAAAGTGCAATTTATTCTCTGCAGATTCAATTCTCTCTTGTTGGAGTTAATTAATGGGGATCCAGCTTCAGCCTCATTAAAATTTCTCTTTGGTTTGGATTGTGATCAGTATTACAACAGTAAATGAGGAGAAACGAGGAATGATTGAAGATATAGTGCCTTTACAGCATCTTTCTTGCAGCTAAGGGAAAGGTTTTATTGGTTAATGTGGACAACTGCACTGTCTGCTGTTTGATCTTTTTTGAGCTATCCAAAAGATGTCTTCCCTCCCAAAGAACAACTCTTGAAGTGACTTCTTTTAATGAGGTTTCTCTGCTAGCACAGAGTACAGGACTGAACCTGGTGTGGTATAGCTTGTGATACACTTTAACAGTTAAAAAAATAATGAGTTCATCATCAAAAAAAAGAAAAAAAAAACCAAAAACCTTTAAATTTTATATCAGTTAGTTATTTGGAATGACAAGGGCAATGTTTCTTTCCACAACCTCTGGTTTGTAAATCTTTAATCCTCTCAGCTGAGTTCACATTAGAAAGTGCCGGTTTTAATTGAAAGCTCACATTCCTCCCATCTCCTGGGTTATGCCAAAAGCGTGAGAGCTGATAATGCTCCTGCATGGCAGATATAGACAATAGCTGCAACTATGATTCTGTCACAGCATGTAGAATCTTGTGCTGCAGGTAAAGTAGTTCAATATAATATTTTCTTCACTGTGTCTGAAAAGTTACACTTGAAATCACATCTGATAAATGATTATATTTTAGAAAAGTAAACAGTAAAAAAGCATGTAGAATTGGAAGTGACCTGAACTGAAATTGCATTGCAAAGATGTCAGTAAGTTGTGGCAGCTCAGTGATAAGTTATTTCTTCCCAGTATTTATACATTCATCTCTTTTGCTTCTTAATAGAACTTCTAAAAGCTTTTTACTCTCCGACCTCCAGCTGTCAGTAGTGACCACCAATGGTATTTCATTGTATCATTTTTTTTAATTAGAGCAATAATTGTGCAAACATATGTAGATTAAATGAGGGATTGGACATACTAAACAGCTTTATTGAATTCCGTTTTGGGCACCGCTTAAGATAAATTCCCAGAAAGCTCCATAGAGGTTTGAGCCTTTTCTGTGGCTTGTCAAATATATTTTCTGTTCACTCCTGACAACTAAATGCTTCAGCAAAATTCACTCTTGGTTCTGTAGGGGTGGAGAAAATATTTTACAAGTCTTTATGCAAAGGGGATTGGAACTAGCAGCAAAGTCACTGCTGATATCACACATGCACAGATGTTTTAAGAAAAAAATACCTTGAAGCATGCACATAATTTTTAGCAATTGGTGTGGTAGCAACCACTGAAAGCAAGATAAAATTTTAAAGCATCATTTTATATAACATTGCATTGACACATACTAAATTTGTGGTGGTGTGATTGTAAACAAGATTATTTCCCATACAGTACACAAACCTGTCTTCGTATATTTTCAAGCAGTCATCTGTTGCTTTTTTATTATAATATTTTTTTACCCTAATGATCTCCCAGCAATTATACTCTGAGTATCTAAATTATAGGCAACAAATGAGCTATGGGAAAGGTATCCTGTTCCCCAGGGCCCTGTTAGTGCATTTGCACAACTCTGACCCTAACCCATAGATTTGAAGTGCTGAATCATTGGCACAGTCTCAAGACTTTTGCCTTTTCAAGCTGGAAAGCACTTGCAAAAAGTAGCCATCTGGCTTTGGCGTAACAGATTGAGACATTCCCTGCTCAACAAAAAGATGGCTGCCAGGTCTGACTCAGCTGTGCAATGTAATTAAAGGTCTCAGGAGTGAGCAAAAACTATATTATAAAATTTCAAAGCTGAGGATTGGCTCCTACTTATTTACACTAGCAGTTTACTAAAACTCCAAACTCCTCCCATAAGATTGTTTGGTTATGCAAGTGCTATAAGAGATGCATAATAAGCTCAAATAAAATAAAGACACCGCGACTGACCAAAATTTTAAACCAAAAAAAAAAAAAATTACCATATAGTGAATATTTCAAAATTTTTTCTTCTTGGGTCCTTGTCATATGCAAACTGTGGATTTAGTGGGAAGGTTAATATGGAAAAAATAGTCCTTTTTTTTTTTTTTTTGGCCAGATTACTTATGCTTTTACTTTCCAAAAATGTTACAATCAGCCAGAATGACAAAAGGTGACTTTTGAATCATCCTACTTGTAAGTCTTCAGTTTGAGGGATAGGACAATGAAAATATTTCCAAGTATTAAGAAGAATTTACTTTAATCTAGTCTAAATTAAACTGAAGAAAGGTTGCAGATGGAACTTCCCCCTGCCATTCTGTTCCTTATATTCAACATGTGACTAATTATCAAATACCCTGATAATATAGGCAATGATATTACTCTTCCTTTTGGCCCCTCTCTCTCAAGTAAGGCATCCTGTGCTTTAAATATGTGATAGCTGCCTGGAGATAGAAAAATGATTGATAATCGAAAGGTTTCCTTAGTTTGTTACCAGCTAAATTCCAGCCTTTCAAGTCAACAAAGGTAATTAACCTAGTACTGACTACTCTGTGTATTCTTATTGTGATCCTGATAGACCTAATTTACCAATGACAGCACTAAAAGGGTTCCCTATTTAGCTTGTTCTCCCATTCTCCTGATAACTCATTAGTGAGCCCTGGCTTTGCTTAATGCCTGCAACACAAAGAGTAAATTGGTTTGCATAAATCATTCACTACCTTCAAGAGACAAAATATTTTGGCAGACTGAGTTTATGTTTCCTTGGTTTTCTGTTCAATGGATTTAGAGGTCAGTTTTATGTTTTCCCCACAGGCAGACCCTGTGTCTAGTTTGGTACAGCAAACACTGAATTTATGTTAAAGGCCATGTCACTAGTGCAAAGTGTTTAAATATAGTCTGCTGTGAAATAGAATTGTACCCATGAGATTAAGCAGTGACTGGAGCAGCCTATTTACCAATGCACGGAATGTAACAAACATTAAAGATGATAACATCCCTAAGTGGGACATCTTACGTTTTGCTACTCAGAAAATCTCTGCATTTCCTATTTTAACATACAGCTCTTTCTAATTTATAGAGTGAAGTAAATTTTGAATAGTACAGGCTGATGCTATCTGTTATGTCAGTTGTACATGTAAAGCCCAGTTAAAATGATGGGGGATTCTTGAAAACTGTAATGAATCAAATTAAAAAGAAGTTTCAAAATATCTCACCACCATTGAGCAAACAGCTCAAGTTGAATCTGCAAACATATTTTTGTGCATATTAAAATGTTTACATTAAGTACTTCTTTATGATAACATGGAAGACCTTTCAAATTTATTTTGTTGTAAAATTCTGGCTAAGTCAAGTTGAAAACAAAGTTAATTTTGTTCCTTTCTTCTCTAATTTTCATTACGTTTGCCTTGTGTTTTTATTCTATTATTCCTCTTCCAAAAAGGTGGTGTCTCCTTTCCTCCCTGTGCTGTTTATCTTGTTTTTGGCTTTGCCAGTCATTCTTCTAGTGTATTTGTGAGCGAGTTCTGCCTCTTTCTAGTCCCTTATGCTTAACTTTTTTCTTTCTGACAACTTTTTTTTAACTTAGATATTTCTGATATGTAACTATGCTTGTCTTTTTTGTGTCTTTAGTGGTCACATTGCTCACATACTTAGGTAAAACGCTTATACAAAACTTATATGCTGTTACCTCTTATACTGTTTTAGTATGTCTATATTTTAATTCAGTACAAGGCAATATTAATTATAACCTGATTTATAATTTATAGGTGTCATGAGCCTCCAATTTGTCTATGTCCCCCAAATTACTTTCTGACTGAAAAATGTATATGGAAGGACTTTGTGTGGTAATTAGGGATTTCCAGCTGTATGATAGTTCCTGTGCAGTTCATCTTGACATCCCTATGAGATTTTTGGTTGTCTCTGTAACATGCTTGCAGATCTACTGTATTGCACACGTGGACCATGTCTGGAAACACTGGATTTATTATAGATGAGCTCCACAGAGTATGCATATGTCTTTCTGTCTGAAATCTAAGAAAACCATTACGCCATCTGTTGGTTGAATAGATTTTTTTCCTGTCGTGTTGAGGTAATACTTTTTTAATCAGAGTTCAGCATTCACATGACTTAACTCATCTCCATATGCATGTGTGGGGATCATATGATGTAGGGATACCATGAGATAGATGATGCCTAGAGTAGTTTGGGTTACTGAAGTTTCTCATTCGTATATGTAAAACCATTTTATTTAAATGGTGTTGAGACTTCATAAAAGCTCAAGAACTGAGGAAACAAACTTGAAAAAGAGACCCTAGAGTGATGCGATAATGCCTCCTACAATCAAATATACTGAGGTTCACATGGCACTACAGTGACAGCACTACCATTGTAAATGAAAGTAGTGAAAGAGTCATAGGATCTTTTGGGGAAAAGAAATAAAAATGGAGCATGCTTTCAGCAGGAAAATCCTTATTCAGGAACAGAGTCTAAAGAAATGCCACAGGCAAGTGAATTATATGAACTCCTAAGAAATATCTCTGTCCACTAGGGCTAGTGAGTTCCATTGCTTTCAGCTTCACACTGAGTCAAATGCTGCAAATTTGGGTAACTGTGCAGGCTTTGTCTTGCTGATACAAATGTTAGTTGTGTTATTGGGTATTTTATCTCAAGGCTGAAGGGGATAGAAGCACATTAGCATCTAGCGCTTTGAAAGGCAAGTGGAGCTATTTCTATGAAAATATATAAAGGAAAAAAAATCTAAGCAACTCAAAGGCCAATAAAAATAATGAATGAGCTATGCTGCCCCATTAGATGCCTTTTTTTTTTGTTAGCTAAATACAAGTTTATGCTTTACTGTTTCTGTTTGGTTTTGCTTCCTCCCAGCCTAAGAAGAAATCTGCTGACAAAAGGGAAGACATTTTTCTTTCTTCCCTAGGCGTATGGCACAAGCATTAGAGGGAACATAAAGAAACTTCCAAATAATTCCTTAACTATACCTTGTACAGCATTAAAGATAGTAATACATTAATTTCCCTTATGACTAATGTGTGCCTCTACCTGTCTCCCACCCCAAAAATGAACAACTTGTTAAAAAAGAGAATTCAAGAGATTTATGTCTCGGATGCCTCTCATTTCATTCTCATGGGCATCTGCCTGCACAAGGAAAGCTGTATTGATTACCACAGTGATCTACCACTCATTTTGAATAGACAGCAAGCTTGAACATCAGGCAGATTAAATCCTTTCAACCATCAAAAGGAAACTTTTTAAATTGAGACTCAATTTTGTGGAAGAGCATAAGCAGCCTGAATGTCTGAAATGCAGAATATAAATGAAAGCCCCTGTACGGTCAGGGAAATTTGGGAAATAAAGGGGGAAACTGGATTATCCCTATCCCAGAACCAAAAACACTCCCTTTTTTTTTCTTTTTTTCTTTTTCTGAGCCACAGAGCATACATTTGAAATGTCCAGAACTGAGTGTATTCACAGAGATCTGTATGAAAGAACAACTAAATGAGGACTCTCAGCACACACTGCTCATTGTGTGTGAAGGGCCTGATCCTGCCACAACTGAGTGTGACTGAAGGACTCTAAGGCTTTAGACCATGATGGTGTGCTAGGTCAGCTACTCACAGGCTGAAACTATAAGACTTTGATGTCCACTATGGTTGATTAGGTAAGAAATATTTACTTTTTTTAAGATTTCTCTAATTACATAATTTTATAGGTAATTTCTTAGAGAATAGACTATTCCTATTTCAGAAAAAATCTTTTACTGTCAGATTTTTGTTGAAAGCAATCATACCTCCTCTAGCTGATGTTACAAACTGCAAAAATGCTACCATCTGAGAGTGTAGGAAAGGGCTGCTCCAGAAAGGGGAGAATGACATTAACAGAAGAAAGAGCCAAAAGATGATGCACAAAGAGTGTCCTACATGTTGGAGAAACTGTTAGAAGATGAGGATGACCTTTCTTGTCCTCTGAGCTTTATGAGATATTTTGGAGGTGCAGAAGAGGGCCAGAGAGATGATTTAAATTTCCCTTCAGCTTTTGCTTTCACATATGCATTTTACAACGTGTAGATCATCACAAGGATTTTTTAAATGCAAGACTTGAAGTTCTTACAGGTAAATAGATGTAAAGACACAGTATCTCTTTACCTCACGGGCTGTAATGGCTCTGCAGGAAACAGTTCTATTGAGAAAGTTTGAACAACTTTTATATTATCTTTTATTCTTTTATGCAAAAAGTAGCTTAAGTTCTAGGAAAAAATTTAAAATATCAAAAAGAAGCAAAGTGACAATTACTTCTCTCAAATGCAATAAAAGCTATACTGTCCCACTGTCACTGTTGCCAGATTCATATTCCAAACAAAAGGTAATATACTTTGTTTCAGACATTCCCCTTAATTAGCATAAAGCTTGAAATAAAAGCTATATCTGATTATTAAATCTTCATCTCCTTTCCTTGTCAGGTCCCTGCTATTACTTTAGCATGTTTAAGTATAGAATAATAGAAAGAAGACGTGTCTATCCACTGCAATCATGTAGCTATTAGAAGAGCAAATACTTTTACAGCTCAAACAGAAGTGAAACCCAAGAGAGACAAACTCTGAATTCAGAAGTCTGAAGTTTCAATTTAGGTGAAAACAGAGTGGATTATGAGTTGTTTGTGACTACCACCTCACTGTTTATTTTGCGGAAGATTTGTAGTGGTAATTAAATGATGACTTCCAAGTAGTGCTGTGTATCCATGGAAATAAATAGAGCCTGTCTTTATAGACACACAGATGAAATGAAGGTATTTGTGGAGCGAGGATTTATTTATTTCTTAATTTAGCTAGTAATACGGTGGGAATACTTGTCTCAATTTAAATTATTTGTTTATTTGCAAGTCCTGTGTTTTCATTTTTGTTGTTGTAGTGGAAATAAATCAGACTTTCAGGTCTGATTTGAGTTTTAAAAAAAACCACAAAACTTCAGTGGCTCATTTGCACTGCATAGAGTCTTCATGGGTTACTTTGAGCAGACTTCAGTCCAGAGAAAGTATTAGACTGAAATTTTCAAGGTATTTCCTAATTATGGGCTAAGCTCTGCAAAATTATCCCTGATGTCCATGAGTTTTTGGTACAGTATTCTGTCAGGATATCTCCCTTGTAATTGAAGAATAACAGTTCCCTCTGTTGTTCTATTGTTTTCTGCCCTTTAGTTTGCTTCCCCATACTTTGACATACATTGTAGTAATAGGCATAGTCCTTGGATAGTTACATGCTCAGTTGAACGGCACAAAGTAGGAATTTTCATTTGACTGGATTCTTGCCACTTAACCTGATTTTTCATTAAAGTGCTGTTCCCATTTCAACTGGATAAGGCTGGGTTTGATCGGAAAACAGGAAAAAGTTCCATTTTCTCCTAAAACCAAACCAAACAAAACAATAGCAACAAAACCCAGAAATACTAGGGGAAGTCGTAGCTTATGTTCAGACACAAATTTTATGCCTACTCTGTGTCACTGTTAGTGCCTCCAATTGCATATGGAGTACTCCTGAGAGAAAATCTATTCTCTTCCTCAAATTAGCAAAGGAAGAAAAAATGAGCAGCTGGTTTATTTTTCTGGCTCCCGTCTGAATGTAAAGCTCCCAGGGCCCATTGACACAATTTTGATATCATTGTTTTCCTGCCCTCTTTTCATTTCTCATAATGAATATACATCAAAAAGTGTTTCCAGATTTCTGGATAATCTCCTGGTTTTGTAACTGGTTTTTTTTTCTCATTTTTTTTCTCATTACATTGACAGTGCCTTTCAAAACATTTGCAAAAGATATTTCTCCTTACATCGCTGTCAGGGTTTAAGTTAAATAACAAACAACAAAAGTAGAAAGCATGATGTTAAAACATAACTAAAAATGTCTACATTGCCTGCAGTTGTGACTGGGGACAGGTTTGGCTTGTAAAGAGCCGATCACCTTTTTTTTTTTTTCGTTTTGTTTCAAAAGAATGTTATCTTTTGTCTCCTGTTCCTTCAATAAGTATGAAGGATAAAAGAATTCAGAAGTAAACTAAGCACAAGAGTTGGGTAAAGGAGGGCCTGACTAACTGTAGTTTGGTTGGAAACCAGTGCCAAACATTGTATATCTTTATGTGGATAGTACAAAAAATCAAATGGCCCATTTTGATGGCCTGCCAGGTAACTCTTTTCCTATGCTCATTATTGACTTTTATCTACTAACAATCACAGTTAGCAATGAAGTCCTAGATTTAAATGCTTCAGATCAGAATCTCAACTCCTTTTCTGTTTCACATTGTGTTATACTGTGGTGGCTGTTGCCAGGCTTACAAGGTCATGGCTGAAATGCCATTACTTAGCTACTCACACTCAGTTATTTTCATTTGCTGATGAGGACCTGAGGCTACTCAAGCAATTAAACTTAATGTAAAAATATTTTTGATGGCTCAGTGGTTTCATCATGAGAGTGTTATCCTCTTTGACCAAACATTTGAAGATACATAGTGCTGCTTGTATGCAGTCTGCCTAATGGGTATTTGTCAGTGTTTCCTAGAGATTCAGGAGACCAAAGCATAAACAGCTACTTCTCACTGTGGTTCCAAAGCATTGCAGTAGTGATGTTCCTTGGTAGAAATGAATAACACTTCTTAGTCAGGGTCTGGTAAATGAAAAGTTTTCATACTATAAAAAAAGTACAAGCGGTTGGGGGTGAGAGTGAATTCTATAGCATTTCAAAATTATTTTTGTTTGGTTAGAAAAAAAAAGTAAATGTCTAAAAATATTACAATGCAATATTTATTGCAATACAATACATTCAGATTAAATCAGATTGATCATGCATTTGGAACTAACGGCAGTGGAGTTATTTTGAATGTGCTAGGTTTTTATTTTACACTTCTTGTTTGTATTTGCATATGTAACTGCGTGATATTTGCTGCCCTGAGGGACCTCCAGGGCTGCAGCAATTGTGAGAACAGTCAGAGCAGTAGATCTTCCATGTTTTAAAGTGAGAGCTTTCCTTTACATTTCTCTTCCACTATCAACCAGCAATGCAGTTGTAAGAATATCTCCTTCATGTCTGTGTGTGTGACAATAACCCGTGAAATGACGCCCACGATGGTGATGATTTTTCCATTATTTTCTCTCTGAGGTATTGCCTTTCTCATTTCTCATGGCATCCTTCTAGACTCTGAACTGAAGTCGTCCTAGAATCATAGAATCATAGAATGCTTAGAGTTGGAAGGGACAAGGGACCTTAAAGATCATCAACTTTCAACCCCCCTGCCATGGGCAGGGACACCTACCACTAGAACAAGTTGCTCAAAGCCCCACTCAGCCTGGCCTTAAACACTTCCAGGGATGGGGCATCCACAACTTCCCTGGGCAACCTGTTCCAGTGCCTCACCACCCTCACAGTAAAGAA
>JAOXJK010000001.1:106935259-106975236 GCA_025774025.1 Xenus cinereus | reverse complement strand
CCAGGTGCAGGGACAAGGAGGAGCAAGGCCTGGGCATTTGACCCAGGCTGGCCAACAGGATTATTTCATACCATAAATGTCACATTCAATATAAATTAGAAAAGTTTGCTGCATAGTTAGCTCTCTCAAGATGGAGGCGGTCCAGACAATTCCTTGCCCCGGTGCCAGACCCCTGAGGCCTTCCCTTCCTCCTGAAGCCATTGCGCTGGCAGTGTCCGACATTTGCTGTCCACTGCTGGGAGTGCACAGCTTCCTGCTGATACAATCGGCTGAGTATAATTCTTGTATATCTTGTATCAGTATCGGGATTAATACTGGTTCTTTAGTATTATTGTCAATTATTTAGTCTTAGTCTATTAAATCTATTTATATGTCAACCCTTGTGTTCCCCATTTCCCCTTTCCGGGTGGAGAGGGGTCATCCGCGGATAGAATAACTGTCTAAACGACGGTAGATTGTTATGGGCTTTCTCAAACCATAACACCCAGGCACCCACAAAGCAGGAAACCCCATGTCAAAACGCCTGCCGGGGCAAATCTGGCTGAATGGGTGCCCATACGGCTGGTGATGCTGAGCAGTCACACCGTGTAGCAGCTCAGGGATGGAGGTGGTGGGGGGACAATTACTTGAGCGTTCTGATCAGGTGCAACTTTTACCTTGCCCAAAAAAGGGGGCACAGGGGGATTTTTTTTTTCAAAGTGCCTAAACTTGCCATTTAGACCTTTTTTTAAAAAATGTTTCATTAAAAAAATTTTCTCTAAACCAAATGTTTTGTTACAAAATTATCTTCTGTCCTTCCAGATGCCCATCCAAATCTGTTTCATTTTAGGTTGAAAAGACTACCATTTCTTACAGTTTGGTCAGAGAAGGTCAGAATCTTATTTTTCTAATATGATGACACTTGGAGCCGGGCGCTGCTTCAGGACGTAGCCAGGAAGGGGCGGCTGAGTTATTCTGTAACTGCAATACCCAGAAAACACAATTCTTACGGGGGTTAGGGTTATTTGCAGCCTCTTTACGAGAGACCTGCATGCTCTGCGTCACATCAGATAGCCCACGAGATTTTTCTTTGACGGATTACCTCTGGCAATGTTTTCCAGAGAGTTCATCTATTGCAAAAACACCAAAGGTAATGTCATTCCTGTGCTAACACCTACAACAGTCATGGCTTTGAAAGGTTTCATTCCAAACTAAGCATTCCAATAAGCTTTATTCTTGCCTGATCATCTGAATAACAGTGACAGTGTTTTGGGGGAGCACGGCCCCAGCCTGGGCAAGGCAGCTCTAGGCACTGCCCCAACTGTGGAAAGGAGTGGGGAAAGGAGGCACCGAAATTCCCATGGCCTTTTCCAGTAAATCTTCACTCAAATAATTTCCAAATCGCCCCGCCGGCATTTGGGAATCACCATGGAGCAGAAGCTGTTCGCTTCTCTCTGCTGATTTAATAGTAAATCAGTTGCATGAGGAGCGGGAGCTAGCATGAGGAAGCGATTTAGGTCTGGAGGCGATGCGCAGACTAACCCTAGGTGCCCAGAGGACACAAAGAGTCCGTATCAGACAACACCTAATGTAATATGTCATTTCTGTCATTGCTTATGCCTAATTCAGCAAGGCACATGCTGACGCAGACAAGTCGGGTTTAAGCAGCAGGTTAAACACGAGACATGAAATCAGATCAGAGATGAGATTCTGAAGCCAACACAGAATTGCTGGGGGGGGGTTGAGAGCACTTCTGAAGATAAGTATGAAATAAAATGAACAATAAATTGCTTATCTTTTTTTTATACCCCAATCATTTACGCTCGGAGAGCAATCAGGTGCTGGGCATAATTAGGTGTGGGGCAGGACCCAATCAGCGTCCCTCAGCAGAGCACTTACCGCTGCTCATTGGTGTCCCCTGCCACCCGGCACATATAAGCTCAGAGCCGGAGCACAGCAAAGGTGCTCAGCTGATACACTGAAGGCGGTAAGTATGGCTTATCTATTACCCAACATGCTGCTTTTCTAAAAAGGAGCCGTGCCTACTAACCAGGTAATTTTGTTATCGTGGAGAGGCTTGGAAAGAGGAGTAATCTGGTAGCCTCTGCTTCTCAGCCTGCTCAAAGATAGACTCTGGTCCAGAGAGAGTCTGGGTTTTTTTCAGCAACATCTGAGCAATCTGAAAACTGGGGAGGTTCTGGCTTTATGCTACAAGGTCAGTTAGGCGGAGGAGCAGGTTGCCTGGAGAGCTTGTGCAGTCTCCATCCTTGGAGGTTTTCAAAACCGAAGAGGAAAAAACCCTGAGCAACCTGGCCTGAACTTCGTGCCGACCCAGCTTTGAGCAGGAGGCTGGACTCGGGACCTCCTGAGGCCCCTTCCAGCTTGGGTCACTCCGTCATTCTGTAAAACTGATGTTGTATTTGTCTTGCTCAGAGACAGCAATACCATTTCTTTAAAATAAAGCAATAAATTAGCATTTTGCTTTGAACGGGGCAAGTTTGCAGGTAACTCTCTCTGCCCTGCTGAGTTGTTTTGGTTTTTTTCCCCTCAGTCTACTTAATAAGTGTCTTGATTTTCTTCCTTTTGAAGTTATCAGTGCAGTCTGATAACCTAATAATTGCAATCTCCTATCTGCAAAGTACTCTATCAGCATTAGCCTATGCTCTTTGTCATACATTCTCAGCAAGTGACAGCAGCTGCAGGATTGCGTGTTGGCATGCTCGGTCTCTTGGCCCGCCTCCCAGCTCCAGTGGATATTTCCATTGATCCTTTGTCCAGCCTTGTGCCGTCTCAAGCTTCTCTGTTTAGAAGAGAGTAACCAGGCCACTGCAGGGCACCTCTAATAGGTCAGATGTGTTTGATGGCTGATCAGATGATAGCTGAAGCTTCAGGCAGGGGTTAGGAGGAGTATTGGGACATAGGTAAGAGTTTTGGTAATGAAGAGAGCACATATCTTTGCTTTGTGTTACAAGGTGACTTGAAATTGCACTGAAGGCAGCATGGGGAGATGTTTGTGCTGGGCATTGATCCTCTTAGCCATCCTTGGCTGCAGTCAGACTGCCCGCAGTGGCTCCATACCCTTTTCTGCCCACACTTGCCACCCAGCCTGCGTGTTCGTGGGATGTGGCTCCTGAGACTGTTGGTAGGGGAGCAGCTCACTGGTGTCCTGTCCTCCAAAAGATATGGGAAGGTCTGATTCTTCCTATCCTTCATTCCCCTTACAGGTCGTCTGCTGTATCGCATAGAGGGTGTTGGGGTTGTACACGTGAAGCAGTTTTTAAGGTTACCTTAATTAAATATTAATTAAACCTTAATTTAAATATGAATCCAAATGCTGGGCACAGCAATGCCGTGATTTTAGAGTGATTTGTAACTGGAAGGACATCTGTGCAGTCCTGCGGCACCATGCCAGGAATTAACGAACCCCTAAGGAGAAGAAACCCTCCAGCAGCGAGGAATGTAGATGTTGACCTAGTCAAGGGCCAGGTCTTGTTTCTTTGTTCTTTGGGCCTCTAGAAAATACATTCTTATCCACTCTGGGTGAGTGAACAAATGAAACCCCCATTCTTGCCATGCTTTTTATATCAGATCTTAAGGGAGCTGAACACAATGAGTAGAATTCATCCCTATTTTAAAAGGTGGGAAGCCAGTAATGTTCTTCCTTCTGTGAAGTCCTCCTGCACCAACCACCTCATCATGGCACGCTGCCTCCAGCACCGGCTTTCAGGCCAGGTTGGCTGCTCCTGGCAGGGGTGACGCTGGTGCTTCTTGGTGGTGGCCAGGGAGGTGCTGGAATGCTGCCGTTCCCAGCTGGATGCCCAAAGGGCACTGGATGCTCCTGAGCCCCTGGGGAGGTCACCCACCTCCACCCAGGGCTTGGCAGGTGGCTGTCCCCATAGCTGGACCCATGGAGTCAGCTCCCCACCTGCTCAGCTGAGACACAAAGTGGCTCTGGGGTGGCTGCCCTAAAGTGGGGGTGCAAACTGAAGGAGGGGGACACCAGTGGCACCGAGCCCTCTCTGGCGATCCCCGCAGCTTAATGTATGTCGCTCTCACACCTGCCCCACAAGGAAAGATGGGGCAGAGGCAGCGTGCCCACGCAGCCGGGGCTGGAGGGGAGACGGGGCTTGTATGGGGCCCCACCACCACTGCCAGCCTCCCTTGGGGCCTGCACACACCAAGGCAGGGAGCCACGGGCCAGCGAAGTGGGAAAAGATGGGTAAAAACAGCCCTAATAATTTCAGCCCCCTGCCTCTCCTCTCTGTCCACCCCACCACAAAATGGTGGAGATGGGGATCACCAGGGAAAAAAAGAAACCTCGTAAAATTTAGTTTGCCAACATTTTGTTTGATAACTGGTGACCTCTGTTGTGAAAGTGTGCTAACAGCCTCTGATACACTGCAGCTTATCTCTTCTTTACCCACCAGTGACTTTTGCTCCTTCCCAGTTAATTCATTAGGTAAACAAGGATTTGCTTGGGGAGATACGCTCAAGGCCAACACAAATCCTGGCTTGCAAGGAAAGGAACTTTTTTTTTTTTTTCTTTTTTCCTTTAATCCCTCCCAAGAAGTAACAGGTTTGGCAGTGGTGGGGAAGAGCACTAGGAGGCAAAGTTTACCAGGAGAGTTGTTTTCGGACCAGCTGGGGGTGGTCCAAGACATTTTGTCATGACTGCCCTGCACCCTTGTGGTCTCTTGCTGCTTTGTGGGGCTGGGGTTGGTGTCTCTGGAGGAGAAAAATGTGTCTCAACACCTGATGTGAAGGTGGCCCAGGGTCCCTTGCCTGCCATCCTGCTTCAAGCTTCAGTCGCAGGGCTGTGCATCGACATGAAGTTGTTGACCTCCATCTTCAAGATGTCCTAGGTCCCCTGGCTGAGAAGAAGGCTCGGCCACACGCCACAGGCCATTTCAGCCCTCTGCTATGGCTAGAATAATGGTGTGGTGTATTTCTGTGTTTCAGGGACAGCCCAACACGCAGGGAGTGAACCGCAGCCCCATCCTCCCAACCAGTGTGGAAAGCACCAGGAAAGCTGACCTCAGGTAGCCCTGCCAACCTGCTTCAAAGAACTTCCTGCCAAGGGGGTGAAGCAAGCGAACAGAAGGAGGATGGCAGAAATGGTAATTAAGGCTTGGCTTGGGCTCATGTGTCGAGCCACAAATGAATTAGATAATCAGGACCCAGCCATAACAGCATGTTGGCTGTTTGCCTGGCCGTTGTGAGTCAGCTGGGCTTCACGTGCTTCGCGTGCAGCCCAGGTGTCCAGGAGGGGCAGAGTGATGGCTTTATGGCCTGGGATAAAAATGATGCTCTTTGGAACTGTTGGCTTCTGCTATTGATGCTGCAGATGTTGGCTCCGGCAACCTCCTGTCAGCAGCCTGAATTCCCTCCCCAGGCTAGGAGCTAGGGTGGATTTCCCACATCCCCACCCCTACACGTGGCAGCAGGCTGGTCCTTCTGCCAGCAGTCCTCTGCATTTAGAAATGAGATAGTTCTTCTTTGCATCACTGGTTTGGTTCTATTAAATTTCAAAATTACGTCTTTGTTCTCAATCTGAAGTCAAATGTAGAAGGAAGGTCCCACATCAGGGCCTTCAGAATTTCTACTACAGTAAAGTTATCGAGAGCACTATACTTGCTCTAAATGCAAAATGCACCACCATAGTACTGTAGGAAGACAGGGCAGGCTATGCTACAGCAAGTAGGTTAATGTCAACTTTCATCATAGGATCATAGAATGCTTAGAGTTGGAAGGAACGTTAAAGATCACCTAGTTCCAACCCCTATTCCATGGGCAGGGACATCATCAAAATAAGACAAAAGTCTCCAACCATGACCCTACTGAACTGCAAGACCCCTTTATTCAACAAAGGCTGAATCAAGGTAAATTCTTTCCGTGAACAAGCCAGAAAAGAAACTCCCAATTACCAAAATCACGTGTCTTTTCTCCATTCAGCTGGTTTCCTTAGCACAAAAGGGTGGCCGACAAACTGCAGAGAGGGTCACACCAAAGCTCCGTGCAACCTTTGTTTCCACTATTGGTCAGTGGCAGACAGCGAGAATAAACTATAAAACCAGACTCCTCCTTTTCTCTGTGTATGCACCAGCCATACAGAGGAAGCAGCACAGCAATTTGCCATGCTTGCGGAGCACAGGCACTATTAGGGCCAGTGTGTTCAAAAGCCACTAATGAACTTGACTTTTGCAAACTTTTTTACCCCTTTTCTGCTTCCACTTTTACCTGCTCTGTTCTTATATTTGTTCCTGATAATTTCATTTTGCCTTATTATTTGATTCTGAGAAATAAAAAAGTGTTTCTCAGGCACCTTCTCCAGTTCCCTCTGGATTTACAGCCCCCTCTCACCACCAGATGCCGGTATCTTTTCCAATCTGATGAATCCTCCTCTATTTAAGCTGTTTTACTGTGGAACTTGCTCAGTACCCCTGAGCACCTTTGCTGCCCTTCCCTGATGTTTTATTTCTATCGGTTCTCTTTTTTGACTTTTATTACACTCAGATGCCAGAGTACAGGTGTCCTCTGGCCCTTGAGGCCCATAACCACCGTACAAGTATTCTCAAATTATTGCTGGGTAGACTTATCCGCGGTTTCTTCACTGCTAGGGTGAAAAATACTGCTCCTGACCAAACAATTAGATACAGAGCACCAAATTTTCTAGTGGAGGGCATGCTTCAATGTACATTAGAGCAGGGGAAGATTTACTGGAGATGGTGGCCAGATGATGGTTTACCATGTATGTGGTCTAGTATAGCACTCCGAAAGAAGAATTCTATGCATCTGTTAGAACTGGGTTTTTGAAATGCCAGTAGGGATGCCCCATGCAGGTTGGCCACCCTGCCTGCACACCCATATGTCATTTCTTGCCTTTGGCAACTATTGCTCAGGTGCCTGCCAACCCATTTTTCCTCCTGGCTGATGGTGGGTCTGTATTTCCACAACCCAGGAGCTGACCAAGACGTGCCTGCTCATGAACGGCAGTTGCGTGGGAAGTCAGGAAAGCCAAGCCGACAGCACGTGGGTTCTTCCCAACTTGCCCAGTAAGTGCACATGGACAGCTGGAACGCCTGCCACCAAGTCTCCACACTCCTGTGTTCCCCTGTAAGTAATTCTCTTATGCTGGTTATTTCAGAGTGCAGACAGCTCAGTATCTTTTTCTGAAGATGAAATACTATTGTTACACCAGGATGGTCATGATCAGGAGCCAGTAGTTTGACAATACATTACTTTAATGATGGTTTATTTTCTGGAAGGCAAAACCCACCTAGTATCTCCTCTCCAGGAAGAACTTTCTCACTCCTTTTAATCTTGCAGAAAGACATGGCTGGCTCGAGACTCAGCTCTGTGTTTTCCAGCATACATTTGAAAGCATCCGCTGGTTTGGGGCATCTCATTTTAGAAGAATTAAGATTAACATATTTTAGAGGTAGGTTTCAACTAGGCACAATTTTACAGAGTGGACTCCAGGAGGTCTGGTGTTGGACAGCGTAAGTGAAGGCACACTCCCAACTGCCAGGCACTCGGGAACATGCAGAAATGGCTCTCCTGGCTCTAGTGTAGTGCACTCATACACTCCAAGGCTGTTGCACCCAGCTCGTTGTACAGCACAGTCAGTAACAGCCATGCAGTCATCACCAAAGGGCTGCAGCTCAGCTACCCGTGTCCACTCAAACAGCCTGAGGCTGTGTGTAAGAAGATTTCTAAGTACTAGCAATGTCTTCACTGATGGCCAAGAGACCTTCATGAAAACAGATTCATAGAATCATATCATAGAATCGTAGAATGGTTCGGGTTGGAAGAGACCTTAAAGTTCATCTAGTTCCAAGCCCCCTGCCATGGGTAAGGACACCTCCCGCTAGACCAGGTTGCTCAAGGTTGTGACCAGGTTGATTACCATGGCCTGGACATTTAAAGAAGTAGAAAATGGCCCACGCGGAGGTTGGCCACTTTGTGAAAGTGACCAAAGAGTGCAGTGAAAGGCAAAGGGATTGCTATGAGCAGTTCTTGTCCTCACAGCAGCCGGTTGCCTCCCAGGGTGAGGTAAGCCTGCCAAAGTGCCCAGACTAGACTTGACAAGAGGTGCTTTAATGGCCCGGCTAACCAGACCCAGACAAGCTATTAAAGATAAGGCTGTCCTATAAACGTCAGGGGAACTGCGGACACAACCCTGCTGTGCCAAAGATTTAAAACACAAATTCAGCTCCGGCGTGTGAGGAACTGGAGCCCGTGGGAGGTGCGGCACCGCTCTGTGTGGACGTCTGCCAGCCGGGAGCCGGCTGGGGGAGCTTTGTACAGCACACCAGGCAGGACACGGCCAGAGCACAGCCACCGGTGTGTGTGAAGCCCAAAACAGCCTCCAGGTCTGGCCCGTGAAGGAGGAGTGGGACTGAAATATAACCCACTGTATAGCAGTGAAGAAAATACACTGGGACAGGCCACTGCGTTTCTTTTACTTTGCAGCAGTCCGTGGAGTAGGGTTATTTGTTTTCTCTGCTCTGAGTAAACCACAGATGGCAGCTGATGTGGCAAAAGTCTCTGGACTTTCTGAGATCCCCATGTGAAGCCGATTGAGTTTTGAGGTAGAAGCAGAGGATGAGGGGGGAGGGAGAAGACAAGAAGTTATTTTAATTGGGAATATTAATTATTTAAGTTTTCCCAAAGACACGGAGGTACACTAGTTCTGACAGTCCTTGAGATAATTCTGACCTGCTACAACCTCAACAATAATCACTTTGTTTGCCAGGACTGTTTTTCCCCTGGATATCTTATGAAATAACATGCCATGAGTAAAGGCAGAAATCTTGGAGTAAAACCATCCTTTCCACTGCGATCCTGAACTTATACCAGCAGTTGCAGGACCGGAGTGTCCCACCACATCCAGTGGCATTTGCCACAAGATCCTTGTATCCCCATAGTCCTGCTGCTTTCAGGCCCATGCACAGAGCTCACGCAGCTGGGGAAGAAAGCTGACCGTGCTCGTATTATTTTTGTAGTAAAATATGGTAGAGATTAGGAAAGGATTTTGATAAGAACTGCAGCAAATTTGCCCTAGAGTGAGAGAAAGACTATTCTTTTGGAGGGACAGCCATTATGGCCAGCAGCAATACAAAAGGGCAGTCCTGTTTCTGGTTCCCACTTTCGCCCCCCTGGCAAGGCTCATCGTGGCATGCAAGGCAGCACAGGTTGCCTTCTCCTTCCCCATCCCCTTGGCACGTTCCACCGCTCCAGACCCAGAGCCACACAGCACCTTGCTGTGCCACATCACGCCTTGCTGGGGTTGAAAGGGCATGGTAGCATCTTGTCTGCCACAATTACCGGCAGAACATAAATAAAGGGTCTTGGTTTTATCTCTCCAGACGGCTTCCTGCAACCTAGATGTGTAACGTAATACACAGGTCACTCTCCTGAAAGCCAGGCTCCAGTTAAACACCACCTGAAAGAGCTGGAGTCTGCTCATGCCATGGCTCAGCCCCACTGAAATCCCTGAGCATTATGGTGGCTTTTAGACCAGGTGGAAAAGGGCTGCAGCCAACATTTATTGAGTTATTGCCTCACATTTACCAGCACTCTGTAGAGATTTTGAAAGCACGGTAACACTTTCCGTGGAGGTAGAGGTAACAGTACGCCTGTAATGCTCCATCACTTCTGTGCTCGAGATGTAAGGGGGCTGGCTCCTTTTGGTAGCAAAGACTTGCGCTAAACCCTCACCCCTGCACTCCTGCAAACCAAGAAGTGTTTATGTCATGCTTGCAAAACCTGGAGGGAGGTGTGTGCGCCTTTAAGCAAATCAGCATGTTGTGCCTGCACCATATGGATTTTCTGTCAGCAGACAGCCATCTGCCTGGCTGTGATAGCAGACAAGGATAACTTGGGTTCAAGGTTCAGCGGATGATGGTAGGCGAGAGCTGTGCAAAGGGGAGCCGAGCAGTGAGGGAGCGGGGCTTTGTCACCCCACTCCAGGAGAGACGTGCTGGCTGTCAAGCAGGGGCAATATATTTGTGGCCCCAATAAACACAGCCTTCATCAATCTTTTTCCTCGCGTTTTAAAAAGTTCAAGGACACGAGTTCCCTGGCCGCGTGGCAAGATGCGTTCAGTCGCGTGTCGGGCAAACAAGTCTCTTTCATTCCGGTTGCAATCGCTGTGACGTGGTTCTTGGCTTCTGCCAGAATCTGACAGAGACCAGCAAAACTGGGTGCCTGGACTGCACTGATCCAAGACCTCAGTGTAATCATTTGCAAAAAAAAAAAAAGCTCCAGAGTCCTCTTGTGGCTTGGGCCTTTCTAATGGCTTAGAGCCATCCTTGCAAGTCTGGGAGTCCTGGCCAGGCAAGCAACAGTTGGTTCAGAGACACCTGAAAATGCAAAAAGCAGAGGTGGTGCTGGGTAGGATGGAGGGAAGAGAAGGAGCCTTGTGTTATACATGGCCTTCTGGCTTTCTCACCCGCTATGTAAAATCCCAAGGCTTCTCAGCTCTTGTCACTTCACTTAGCTTATAGGTCTGGCCTAGGGCCTTCCAGAACAAGGTATTTCAGAACAGCCCTGAATATTAATTACTTTATTTTTTGTGCAAAAGAATGACTAAGTCACTGTAAGAGTGATGGAAAACCGTTAGCTAGCTCCTGTTGCCATAAGTTGGTAGACCTTTTCTCTTGGAGTTGGGGTGTCTTCTGGTGGCCTTACTAAAGTACTAAAGTTGCTGAAATCTCACTCAGATTTATCTTCATTCACATTGTGTAACAGTTGCTTTGATTTGACATATTTCTTTTTTTTTTTTCCCTGCATTATTTCAGGCCTGAAGAAACAAAGATCTTGCCCAACATCCTGAAGAAAATTGGCTGCACCCCAATGGTCCGAGTCAACAAGATTGGGAAGTCCTATGGGCTCAAGTGTGAGCTCTGTGAGTGTCCCCTTTCCACCAGGTTTTTCCATGCCACGAGGTGAGGGTGAGGGGCGGTGGTGGAGGGGGGCTTCAGACGAAGCTCTGTGGTGAGCAAGCGGAGATGGGGAGGGCCAGATGTGGCATGTGTTGGGTACTCCTGCTTATTAGGCTACACTTCAGCCATTTGTCAGACCAAACAGGATGGTTTCAAGCTGCAACGAGGAGGGTGGTAATGGTAGTGGAGGCGTCTCTCCTCCCAAATAACTGCAGCACAAGCTCAGAGCAGAGCTGGGCTGAATCTGAGGATGGGTGGATGACATCCTGGTAATGGGCAGGGATGCTGCAGCACCCAAAGTAGCATGCAGCGTCCACAGGAGAGACAGGCCAAACCTTCCCGAAATGTGGTGCCTGGGATGGGGTGAAGAGCATGGCAGGACTCCTCCTGCAGCCTGCCCAGGCAGAGGAAGCAGCTTGGGCTGCCGGAGACACAGGCCAGCGTAGCCCCCGGCCACCAGGCAGAGCTCCCATGCAGGGGCAACTCTGCTCTGCGGTGGCATCATCTCTGCCTGGTCAGCTGGAGCCCGGCCAGGTGCAGCCATATGCTGTGTCACTGTCCCGGGGACAGGAACAGCCTCCCTCGGGGACTTTCCCAAAACACAGCTCCAAGCAGAGCAGCAGGGGCTGCAGACAGCTGGATTTATCAGCAACGCAATGCCAGGCTCTGGTGCTAAAAGCTGGGCCAAGGTGCTGGCTGTGGGGCCAGGTTTTCCAGCAGGACCCAAATCTTCTCCCCAGGGGGATGTTAGCGGAGCGTGGTGGTATCTCACGTAAGGTTGGGGTTTAGCTTAGTCCCCTACAGACATAAGGATGATCCAATTAGGCTATCTCTGTGTATATGGACTTTTCAGTTTCCTTTCCTATAACTTTTAACCCTTTTAATTAATTTCAGCCAAACTTGGCAGAAGGACAGATGTCTCAGAGGCAGTAAGATTCATGACCATAGCTGGGTGGGAAGGAGAGAGACTTGATGAGTGCTCACGCTCAGTAAGAGGACACAAGGGGGCCTTGTGGTCCTCTGTGGCAGCAGGGAATCCACATGGTAGCCAGCCCCCACCGGGCACACAGCCACATGGATCGTGCTGTGCTCTTCAACCAGATCCCTCCTCCGGATCTGGGATCCTCGGACCCCTAACCCTGCAACCTCCACGTTGCACCACCTCTCGCTTCCCAGAATGAGACTTCAGGGGACTCGAGGGGATCGTGGAAGAGAGGTGGCAGAGGCAGCAGGACAGCTCTGCAATGTCTGGTCACTCTCTGAAGCAGTCTGTCCCTCGGAGGACGTCTTGCTGGGGAAAGCACCGGAGAGAAGTGGGAGGATTTGGTGCAAACAGCAGCGGGGAAGCTGGGGAGACCCTGTTTGCTGGGATGGTGTCTCCCTCCCCTGGCGCAGGAGAGGAAGGAGAGCCGGACAGGCAGAGCAGCTGCATGGTCCTCTCTGAGCTGCAGATCAGCACCGAGCCTCTTACCAAGCAAATAGAGGAAAGCTCGCAGCACTGCCATGTCAAGGGAGCAGTTATGGTTGGACACGATGACCTTGTAGTCTCTGTACCTCCAGGGATCTCTGTGTAGCTGAAGTTTCGGCAGTTTTACACTATAAAATGTAATGATGAGCACAAGATTTTTTTGGCCCCCATTCTGGCTGCTCAGGTATCGGGTTTTGTCGTCAGCCTGAAGTAGCTTGCTCTGCTTGGATGAAGTGAATGGCACCCTGAAAGTGTGACACCCTGACATTACACCCTTTTCTCCCTGCTGTCTGTAAAACACAGCTCAGTGCCATCAGTTCAGATGTAGCCTCTCATAAACCTTGGTGAGAAGGGTCCTGCCCCAAGAGTTAGTGGTGCAGAGGGCCTGGTTAGGAGCCGAGGTGTGCCTTGCAGTTTGTGCATATCTTGGAAAGGCTTTGTTACTTGGGTTTTTGGCAGTTCAGTGAAGAAATTATAATTTTGGTTGACACTTGAAAGTGCTGTTTCTATTGTTTGGTTTTCTTTATGGCACCCCATTCAGAATCACCACTACAGAACGACACCTTTTTAGATAGATACCTATTAATAACTGCCATACCCCAGGAAAGACTGTGAGACCTTGCTGTTAACCCTCACAGTGCCTTGCTCCGAGAAAAGTCCTCAAGGCAGGGCAGCAAGGTGTGTCGTGCCAGTGTGGGACCTTCCAGCTGGCAATCACTGTATGTCCAGTTGATTTTAAAACTACCTTGGGCTTACCAGTCCTTCCCACTGCCTTCAGGGTACTGCAGATAGATGAAACATGGGGGAAAGATGGACTATGGGTAGGTATGCTCGTGGGTGATCCCGTGACAATCTGCAGCACCCTATAAGCAGATGGTGGATGCGCTCCCCAGAGCAAAGGACATCCTGTAGAGGAATAGGTGTCCTCAAATGACTGCAGCAAGAGCTGAGGGAACAGGGAGCTGGGGGCTGCGGGGAAACCTCGTGACTCCCACTGTGGCTTGTCCCTGACAGAGCCTCACCTTTCATTTCCAGTGGCAAAATGTGAGTACTTCAACGCGGGGGGCAGTGTGAAGGACCGCATCAGCCTGAGGATGGTGGAAGATGCAGAGAGAGCTGGGATTATAAAACCAGGAGACACGCTGATTGAACCCACTTCAGGAAACACAGGTGGGAAGGGCAGGGATGCTCCCTGTGCCGGGGTACCGGGCAGGGTGGCATCTCTGACAGGATGCAGGAGGGGCAGGGATTTGAGGAGCTCTTGCCCTTGCAGTTACAAGGTCAGCTTGAGGCCCTGTCGCTCTGCTTCCGTCCTCCCCTTGGCTCATCTCCTGGGGGCCATGGGCATACTGGGGTGCTGAGGTGCCTGAAATTCCCAAGAGCCTGCATGGGTCCCACGCCTGCACAGATGTGCCCAGCAAGTTACCTTGCAGCAAGGCAAGCCGCCTCAAAAGCTGGAGGACCTGGGGCAACCCTGGGTGTTTTCAGGCTGGGAAGTCCTTGAATATTCAGAGGTTCCCAGAGAGGGTTTCCCTAACAGGCTGGAGGATAAATCATCTGGTTTTTTTTTTAAATCGTCACTGTTGTCCTGCTCAGGCATTAGATTATGGTGGGGTATGAGATGAGGGAGGACAACAGAGGAGCCTCCCTGGTATTTTGCAGCCTGCATGGGACCATCCGTGCAAGTTTCCATGTCCCTTTGCTGCTCCCTGCCCCAGTGTTTGTGTTTTCCAAAGAGAAGGCATAGCGGAGGCTGTCCAGGTGCTCTGAACAGGGCTGTGTCCCTCTCTGCGGTCACTGCCTCCTCCCCCAAGATGTGGGGGTGAGGGGAGCTGTGTGCCCCCTGGGCTGTTTCCCTGCTGGCTCACTGCCCACCCGGGGCAGTTAGGGTGGCTCCCTGTTCCCCACAGCCTCTTGCAGGTGACACGCTGCCTCAGCCTCACCTTCCTCCCCCAGCCGGGGAGCAGCTGGCTCCATCTATCACCCCCAGTGAAACTGGAGCGGAGATTCCCTTCGCCTGCTCGCCGCAGGGTGACATGTGCAGCTTCGCCTGCGTCACCCCAACCCCGACCAAGAGCATCGGAGGGGGAGGGGAAGGCGCTCCCGAAGCAAAGTCACCCCCTCTCTCCCGTGTTTCGGAAAGCAAAGGAAGAGGTCTGAGCCTCGGTGAGGGGAGGAAAGTGCTCCCCAGCCTTGCCGTTCGCTCTGTGCCATGCTAATTGCGAGCAAGAGGGATACGGCAGCTGGGCTCGCATCCTCCCGTGTTCCCTGGTGCTCCCGGCACATCCCGAGAGGCTCGTGGAGGATGCGAGTTCACCTGTGGCATCCTAGGTTGTGTTCACCAGCGGGAGAGAGGAACGTAGGGAGCAATGCACATCGGTCAGCCTTGCCAAACACTCTTGTCAACCTGTTCCCTTTCCTCCCCACCCCCTAGGCATCGGGCTGGCACTGGTAGCTGCGGTGAAAGGTTACCGCTGCATCATCGTCTTGCCGGAGAAGATGAGCATGGAGAAGGTCAGAGCTCTGTACGGTATCACCCCACAGCCAGGGAGTGTCTCCTTCCCTGTCTGTTCCTGCCTCTCCCTTTCTGGAGACGGAGTGCCCTCTCCTTTAAAGGGTAACGAGCCTCGTCGCACGCACCGACATAGCTTTGTAGTTATTCAGAAGGTTTCCTCTTGGTAAAAAAAAAACAAAAAAAGCACACTGTGATGGCCTGGCTGGTTATCTAGCGTCAGCAGTGCAGCTGGGGTCACGCATCAGCCAGAGACGGTGCGTGACTGCAGAGAAATGGAGCAATGTCTGTTGTCCGTGAGGGCAAGGGCTGGATGGGACTCTGGATGGCGCTGGGACTTGGCTGCTGGTCCTGCTAACTCCCCCTCTGACATCTGATGTCCCGCTTGATCTCTCTGTGTCTCTACGGTTTTCTTTAACCTAGAGACACTTATAGTTGTCTGAGCTGCTTTCTTGGGATGGTGGAAGTCAAGTCACTTGCATGAGAGCTGATGATCAGGTAAAACTGTCATCTCCAGGATGGCAGAAATCTCTGCCTCGGGGAGCCAAAAGTCTCACAAACTGCTCAGCTGAACTCATGCCAGTGAAGTCAGACCAGGACCCTGACTTGGCACAGCTGAGCCCTCCTCCAAAGTGCCACCCTCATTTCAACCTAAATATCACTTAAGCTTAGTCTGGATCAGATGCCACCTCCAGCTGCCATGGGCTTCATCTCCAGGCACCCCAACACTCACCCACCCTTCTCTTTTTGCCCCCTGTCCTTCCAATGGCCATATCTCCCAGTGGATTTATACCCTAGGTCTTATTTGTAGTTGCTCCTTTGCCCTGCTTGGTGAGGGGAGAGAAGGGACTTGGGGCAAAGACAGCTTTAAGACCTCCTCCTGGCATGCAGGGGCTCAGAACACAGCACTTAGGAGACCCTGCTCCCTACCCCGGTTCCCTCTGCCCCTTTGCAGCACAGTGTTACCTACCTCTGCCGTATCCCCAGCCTGCCCTCCCAGTAGGACAGGGCACGAGGCCAGATTGAAATCCATGTGCCAGCTTCATGCAGGAGGCCCTGGGTGCCAGGAGGATGTCAGAGATAGTATAACCGAGAACTGGACATTGTATCTCCAAAATGCTGTCTCCCGCACGCAAAGCTCCTCTGGCATCTGACGCTGCCATGGGCCCACAGGTTCGGGTTACCATCGCTACGTGGGATCAGTTGCGTTACATCTACTCTCTTCCCTCCCAAAGGTCGATATTCTGAAGGCGCTGGGTGTTGAAATTGTGAGGACCCCCTGCACCCGCTTTGATGCCCCGGAGTCTAACATTCGTGTTGCCTGGAAGCTGAAAAGTGAAATCCCAAACTCTCACATCCTGGACCAGGTAAAACGCCGTTCCTCCACTGACTCTCTTTCCAAAAACGGTTTATAGCATGTTCTCCAAGTGTGCCTGTGTTTGGGGGCTTCGTTCAAACTGGCAACGGAGGCAGATTTCGTCAGTGTTTTATGGTGTTTGAAACTTAATCGCTTCTCTGGAAAGCACGTGGTGGCAGAAACAAAATAAGAGACACTTCCAAACCTGTAATACTTCTACCAAAGCCTGGATGTGGGCGAGGCTGGCTTGTCTTGTGCACTTCAAAGACTCCTCAAATTGCTTCAGATTTAACTCTGACCTGAAAAAAAAAAAAAATAATCACTTTATATGCCTGGCTAGCAGGCTCTGTTCTGCCTCAAAAATAAGCCTCATGCTGTAAAGGGAAAACACCCACGAATCATGCCAGTGGTTCCTGCAGCACTGGTTCTTGTACAGGAGGGCACTTCTCCCTCCGGTCTCACCCCACTGCAGGAAGGCAGCCCCAGAGCGAGTAGGGAGCCCCTACAGTGCAGAAAAGTTAGGGATACTCCTTCCTTTTGAGAAAAATGGAGCTCAATGTCTGAGTACGCTTTTCAGAAGCAGCCTGGCCTAGGGATGTGAGTGTGGGGCTGCACACATTTCGGTGCTGTGCCTGTGTACCCCCTGTGGCAAATCCCTCTACTCTAGCCCATGGTTCTCAGCCACCTGACTTGCTGCACTGCCAAACACAAATGCCCCTAAATGAGAAAGCAGCTCTCAAAATTATATATATATATATATGATATTTGAAAAAAGTTTTCTAATACAGCTTTGGAGGAGGGAATTTTGTTTTGTTTTGTTTTGTTTTCTGAGCTTTCTAGGAGCATTGTGGGGCTGTGTTTTCAAATTTTTCAAGGCAACAGAAAAGGCTAAAATACTTCTATCTAAGCGATAGCCAAAATATTGAGAAGCTCTCTTGCCTCCAGCAGCTAGGGCTTTAACAAAACCATCAGATCCCACCAAACCTGGCTATGAGGCATGTAGAACAGACACGCTGCTCCATAACAGATAGGCACCAAGTGCCAAAGAGTGACTGTTCGTGGGCACATTTAACCTTCCAGTGTGGACAAATCCCAAGTGTCCTTGGAAATCTGTCCCAAAGTGACAACCAAGAGGAATACCTGTGACCTGGCCTGGCCGGGTTGCAGTGAACCCCTCACCAAGGAGAGGGGAGAGCAATTGCATGCTTTGGGTAAAGCTCGTCAGGAGCTATTGCTAGTTTGGTATTTGACCTACACTTCACACAGTAACTCGCGCTGTTCTCTGTTGAAATAAACAGTACCGAAATCCAAGCAACCCCCTGGCTCATTACGACACCACAGCCGAGGAGATCCTGGAGCAGTGCGAAGGTACTGTCTGCGTTCTTGTTTCTACGTGCTGAGGATGTGTGGAGGGCTATAGCCCTCTCTGAGAGGCTTGTTTTACGCTGTTTATTGATCTAAATGTCTAGAAATGGCCAACAGGGCCTCTGTAGATGAAGGCACCCTTGGTAATACTGACACACAAAGTGTAGCAACTTCACGTAATCTACTCCAGATCCACCTGAGCCTGCCAGACTTCCCCACTACAGCCTCCCATTTCAAAAGCCTGAGGGAAGACACCAGAGGCTTAATAAATTCAGGCTGGACCCAAGGAGGAAGAACACATTTCTCAGCAGCTACAACATCTCTGTGACCTGTCAGCTGAGAGCACAAGATGGCCCAAGAGGCCCCACTGGGGAGTACAGGTCCATCAGTGCATGGCTGCACTGCATCTGGTCCAGCACACTCATTTGCAAATCAAAAGAGACTGAAACTTCACAGGTTAATGACATTTGATGCAACGGCCGGGGGAGGATAAAGGACTGTCCCAGTCCATGTCTGTGCGGATAGAAGTGAAATTTATTGCCAGTACAGGGAGGACTGCAAAATGTAAACAGGACTCAAGGGTTTTAACTGGAGAGCAGTTATCATAACAGTAAAGCAGTCGGGTAGCAACAGGCACAAAAGAGTCCCAGCCTTCCCTCCACTATAAGGTTTAGATGTGCTCCTGCTGGCTGCCAGCAGTGAATTGCAAGTCCCCCTCTCCCCATGCAGCTGCAGCATAAGGCCCTTAAGGTCCAACTCTGATTCTGCTTCTACCAGTCCTAAATCAGTATGACTTCACTGATGCTAGTGTGGCTACATCTGACTGGCATGGGTGCCAGAGCAGAGCTCTGCCACCTCTCCACTGTGCATGCTAACACTAGCTGAAAAGTTGTGCCCTTTATTGATATGTGTTCTTATTCACCTGCATGCTTTACTTCAACGTGGTGTGGTTTGAAAGGGCTGGAAGTGCTGAGATACTCTCCCTCCCCCTTAAGCCAGTAGATGCCAAAGACACAGAAATCATGGAAACCAGCGGCAGATCTGGAGCTCACTCACCTTCAGCGCCCTGCACTGAGGCAGAATCAACTATGCTCAGGTCCTGCAAGTTCATCTGGGCTTCCCCACAGGACCGTGCTTTGGCCACTAGCATCATCCCTGCCTATCTTTTCTGCACACAGGGTTCTAGCATGAGGGACACAGGCTCTGCATCTGCGCAGGGCCCTGAATAAAGGGGAGACCATGCTGAGTCCCTGCAAGCCTCCCTTTTCCCTGTTCTGCAGGCAAGGTCCACATGGTGGTGATTGGGTCTGGCACAGGGGGCACTGTCACTGGCGTCGCCAGGAAGCTGAAGGAGAAGTGCCCAGAGTGCAAGGTAAGATGGAGGCAGGGCTGCCCACTGGGAGTTGTGGCCCTCCTGGTTTTTTCTGCCTGTGCTTTTGATCAAGTTTAACCCCACAGCTCACCTGAGCTAACAGTCGTCTCCGCCTATTTGTTTTTTCACAGCGAGCTTGGCTTTTGTTGGAAGCAATTTGGTGTTATGCTCAGCTTGACCTAGATCCATCTGAGTGCCTTAGCAGTCAAAGGCTCCACAGCCCCATTACTAATCCCACCCTGCAGGGTTCTCTGCCCTTTGCAGGACACTGTCAGACCTCCACCGAAGAAGTGGCTGATCCAGCTGATGGCATTACTGCTCCTGGCTAACCCACCTGCTGAAAGTTTCTGTTCTGGCAGCTCTGTGGGGGTTGGAGACTATGCAATTGCTTCTCATCTGCCATTGCAAAAGCCTCTGTGCTTTATAGAATCATACAATGGTTAGAGTTGGAAGGGACCTTAAAGATCCCCAAGTTCCAACCCCCCAGCCATGGTCAGGGACACCTCGCACTAGACCAGGTTGCTCAAAGCCCCATCCAGCGTGGCCTTGAACACCTCCAGGGATGGGGCATCCACAACTTGCCTGGGCAACCTGTTCCAGTGCCTCACCACCCTCACAGTAAAGAATTTCTTTCTGGTATCTAATCTAAATGTCCCCTCTTCCAATTTAAAGCCACTACCCCTTGTCCTGTCACTACACTTCCTGACAAAGTGTCCCTCGCCAGCTCTCCTGTAGGCAAACGTTGATTCCACATGGCTAATCTTTAACTTTGGAAAAAATTAGCACATGCACTACAACGATTAAGAGAGCCAAGGAAAGAGAATTCATTGTTTGCAGCCTCTCTGGATGAGACATTTCAGAGTGCATCATGGATCCATTGTGGAAACCACAGGAAATTACTGAGCAGTTGTAGAGGTTCCAATTGATTTTAGTGATCCATAGATTTACTTATAAAATGTGGCATTTGGTCCTGCAAGACAAAGAACTTAGCTTTGCCATATTTGACATAATGTAAACTAAAGTCCTAAATTACTAGAATTATATGAACAAGTATAGGTGGGGTTGTTATGGATATGTTCATTGATTAATTTAGAATTTCAGGCATAGGTGTGTCCTCATATTGCAACGTTTCTTTATAAAACTCTCAAATACAAAGCTAAACACTGTTATCTCCTGATGAGAGCAGAGATAAACAGCATTACATTTCCAAAGCAAGTGATTTAAACCCATCCTAATTCAAGCAGAACAAGAACAACATAGTAAGGGATGCAATGTCAACTTTTTCTCCATGTGAAAGACTGAAGAGCACTGAAATGTGGAATACTCTGGGTGGGTGGGGGGAGAGTGTCATAGCTGTGGGCCTATGTATCAGCATACCAGAAATGTTCATACCGACTCCTGAAACCTGGACTATGCTACTTAGAAAAACACAAACGGTCATTAAGCAAACTTCAAGATATCCTTCTGACTTAATTTCCATGCAACAAAGAAGAATTTTCAAGAAAGGGCTGGATTCACTTGCTTTTCCAGTAATATATTTCAAACCAGGGTTGTGAATGGCTGTAAAATTACTGAACAGTGCAGTGGAAAAAGCTTCCTTTCAGTCTAGCTACTTCATTTTTTGATGCCTAGCCTGTGGTCTCCATAGGCTGACTGACATGTCATCAGGACAATTTATCTCATTTTCTGCCTATTCAAAGGTATCCTATGCTCTGCTAACAGTTATTTTTTTCCCAAAGATGTTAGTTGCTCACAGCTGCTATCCTTTCTAGATGCTTGGCAGCCCCTCTTCTGTCATGCTGAGAAAAAACACCTGGTCATATAACTGAGAAACTACTGGACCCTTTGGAAGGATGAAAAGTAAGCACCAGCTGTAATCAGTAAAACAATTCATCCATCTTTCATTCCTCTCTCATTTCCTGAAATGCATAAAGGAAAAAAGGTGACCAAGAGTGGGCTAGAAGCAATTGTTCTGTTAGCCTCAGCCTACTCCTAGATGCCTTCTTTCTGCGGGGAATTTGTAGCAAGTGTGCACTGAGTCAGCTGGTGTCTAGGAGAACATGGTCTTGCCATGCTTGTGCAGTATAGTTTAATTTGTACAGGTTAATGAGGCCCATAACATGTACACTTCTGATCTTAAAGGCTGTGTACCGTGCGTGTATAGCTAGAAAGATTGAATGCAATTGCTCTGTTCTGTTCTAGATCTTATGCTATTTCTATTCCTACAATGCTGGAGGATATTTACCACAGTTTAAACTCTCCCTAAAGATTATCACATTTCCAACTCTCATCCCAGTCACTCACGTGTCAACTGTAAGCAAGCCCAGCCTGTCAGGACTGATATGCAGGAAACAGGACAAGGATGCTGGTTTAAGTCATAGTTAATAAAATGACAGTTTAGGCCTCATCTTGAAACTTCAGGAAAATTTAATTACACTTTTTGGGTTCACTGAGCTGATTTTCTCTGCTTACCATTATCAATCAGTTGACTTCATTTTATCAAATAAAGAAACAGAAAAAACACCCCAACGTAGACCAATAAGAAAATATAACTGTCTTATACACTGTAGCTGTAACCGTTTCACAGTCCACTTCTCTAGTGAGATTATGAGGAAACTGCTAAATCAGCTTGCTTTCTTTCTATCATGCAGTATTAGTCTTATTCATAGTTTGCTCTTCTCAAGGCTTTGCCTGGTAGCAAGCCGTTATCTAAGCCGCAGCTGATCCTATACTGTGAGCTGTTTTTCTTCTGTCACCTGTTCCTTACTTCTCACACTTCTGTCACGTTTGGTTGGACATTCCCTACTTCGCCAGTTGTTCCTTGTGGCTCCTTCCCTAATCGCTGCTTGCTCAGAGGCCTGTTCTGACTACTGTAGTTTTACTAATAATTTCTGTTAATTCAGCTCTTAGAATACAAACACCGCTGAGGGTTGACACAGCCTATACAACATCAATTATCCAACTTCTACTGCTTTACTGGAAACTCTTAAATAAAGTGTCCCACTTTTCTTTTTTCATAGCCCATAACTTTGCATCCACAGCACTACAGAATTGCTGCTTAAGGTGAGAATTTACCTTGGAAATAGAGCTGTGACTTGGCCCGTATTTTCCTGTTTTCTGACAGATACAAACTCATTAGCTATGGACCTCCTTCTCAATAACCAAAACCAAAAAAAAAAAAATAGCTTATGTTTAAAAAGGTCAAATTTTGTTATTCACTGTAATTTATCTAATTTTCTCTGTGTCACATATCCACAGAGCACTGTTCTTGGTTTCCTATGCTCTCTGAAAATCTTCTGTGATTTTCATTTTTCAAGTTTAATTGAGAATGCAGAATTTCATCCTGCAATTGCAGGACTACAGTAGTGTATAGAATAGGATGAACCCCATTTTCTAATCTCAGAATTAATTTTGAGCCATTTAAGTGTGAAATTTCTTTATCTGCATTTCTCTTTGAATGATTTATTCCATTCAAAATTCAGAAGACACCTGGCACAAAAGTAGGTTTCCATCCAGTAGTAATTAGAAAAGCAGTGTCAGAATAAATTACAAGGCCACCAGATTTAGGCCACACTCTCTGAATTCCTCACTAATCTCAATTTAATCAATAGATGGAAGGCCTACACTATTAATAGAAATAGAAATAGTTGCTCAAATTATAGAAAAGTAAGCAAGGAAAGGAATCCAAATGGATGAAACAATAAAGGAGGACAATTCTTGATTTTAGTAAAATTGAGCATGGCAATTCATTGTTGCATCTGATTGGTCATAACATATCATACCGTGAATAACCAGTAATATTAGTCAGTTTAACAGAAACTGAACCTAACTGTATAGTACCACCATTCTCCTTTAACAACTCAGTGTTCTCAGCTAGCATCAGTAAAAATGCCCTAGACATATGGCTATCACAAAATACCAGTTTGTCATCCTGCTGACAGTCAGCACAGTTTGGTCTGAACGAAGGTAGTAACATTGTTTGCTGAGGAAACACATTCATTTTTGAAGGTCATTAGCTTTCTCCTCCAAATTTGTGTTGCCAGGCTGTTCTGGGAAAATTGTTTTTGCCTTCCTAGAAAAAGAGTAAGCATTTGCTCTTCACACAATTCCATGAAGTCTCAGTAACTCGCATTGCTGCTGTGATGTATCACAGACCTATTTGATACTCCCTCTCAAACAGCCTCAAACCTTTAATGGATTAAGATCTTTACAGTTCACCACACAGAAGTAAATTCCCCATCTCTATTGAAACTCAGAACTTGCTGCTGGGTATCATACACCACTGTTATCACATGCCACGTCCCCTGCACTGTTAGGCAGATGTATTATCTTTTTTTTCCTTTCTTTCTCAGTAAGAGATAATCTCCAGTTTCTGTGGATCTGTTTTCTTTGTACTGGCACTGGACTGCACATGCTGTGAAGAACATATCTGTTAAGTCACCTTCGAAGTGAGAGCAAGGTTTTTCTAAGCAAAGGCTGGCAAGTATGAGCCCCATATTCAGACATGACAGCTGTGTTCTCTACCTCAAACAGTCATCTTTTCCTGAGAAATCTCCTCATAATGCATGTGCTTTCCTTTAGAAAGGATTGGATTGGCATTGACTGGATCCACCTTTTTCTTGGTGTGAGTTGCCTGTCATAATTTTGGGCTACAGACCATAACCAGGTACGGGCAGCTGCTTCTGTCAGTCTTGAGAAACCACGAAAGCGCTGGACTGGCCTTCTATCAGCACTGACAGACGGAGCACCTCAGGGTGCTCAGGGTGGAGGAAGACCTTTCAGAGAAAAAACCATATTGTGTGGACTGCTCTGTGCTGTTTTCATGCTATGTAAGAAACAGTGACCAGACTTGCATTACACCCTGAGGGAGCTGGTGTTTAATAATAGACAGACCCCTGCCTGATCAAGAAAAGAAGCTATTTGGTATCATACATTCAAAGTGATGCATCTTCTAGTCTAAAATGACTGGCAGTAGGCTGAGGCATTGAAGTGAATAGGGCTTTAGTAGAAGTTTCTGCAAGGAAATCATACTTCTGGTACATCCATGAGGGTACCTTAAACGCTTTAGCAAAGGTTGGTTTGAAGCAGGCTGTATTGAAAATTTCTGTCAGAGGTATTGAGAGAAACTGCCATATATGATGCCATTAATGTTTTGTAAAATGCAGTTTGGTGTTTAAGTAAAGCAATTCCTGCTGAGCTTTATGTATTTAAATTGGTTGCAAGGCTGGCTGTGAAGAAAAAGTATCTCTTTAAAGAAAATGTTACTTTTCATTCTTTATGAAGTTCTTGTCTGTTGAGATCTCTTCTTCAACACACTTGACTTAATTGAGTTTCTAAGAATAAGAAAGATGTTTTGTTGAAGATGTGAGACTTAATTGCTATTTAAAGTTAAGTTATATTTGGAGTGTGAATATGAAGTATAGTCTACGTATTTTAACTTGACCACAACTCCTTATCTGCAGGAAATACTGTTATACCGACAACAAAGCTGGTGATTCTTACAAACTGATACTTATCTAAGGCAAATAAACAGTCACTGGTATGTACATTTGTCTAGTACTTACCATTAATCTGAACATGAATTGCCCTGGAGTAACATCTAGGATGCATACCATTTTCAGCTTGAACACTTTTAGCAAAAGCTCCATTTGACTTTTGTGGCAAGAAAGTTTAGCATACTTGTTCACAGTGCTCTCACAAAAATGTAACTCTTGATCAATTACTGCCAGCGTGACCTTGAAGTCTTAATTATTAAATTGTTTTATTCTATTCCTTGCAGAGATGACACTTACTCATTAGTTTCTCTGCATTCCTTATTCTCAAGATATTTTTCACCGAAGGACTAGCAATTTTATTTGGCTACTTATTATCTTGATTTACAGGCTGCTTATATAGATTATAAACTGTCTCTATTTAGGGCATTAGAATTTATCACTTAGATGCAGCAAATGGCTACAAGTGTGTGGTCGTTTACTGTCCTGTAAATGATCCTATTTGTCACAGCAGTTAAATTGAGCTGGGGGGATGTAACCTCTGAATGCTGCCTGCTTTCCATAGCAAAACTTGTTAACACAACTGCCTACTTTTACCTTCTCTGAATAGATGTGGCAACAGCAGTAATATCCAGTAGGTGCTTAATATGTTGCTTGTGTTAGAAAAATGGGAGAGGAAAAAGGAATTGTGAGTGTATGTGGAGAAAAACATGAAGTCCAGTCTTCAAATGTGATTTCTTTTAACTAGCTGTGTCTTGACAGGAGTTTACAAGCACAGGAGGCTTGAGAATTATGTTCACATGAAGTATATGTTTGGTTCCCCTCAGTGGCCAGTATTTTCCGCACTCCTTACTCTTTGACTCTTCCTGAGAAATAGAAGGAGGAAGGAATTCACTACTTCTTGCCTGCTGGTCAATATCAGTTCTGTTCAAATGATTTTCTCTCTGTCACCTCTGTATTTATTCTTTCACAAATTCATTGCTTATTTTAGTTTGTGGAAATGTCTTTTTCTTCTTTTTATTTTGCTTGGCCTTAAGTCTCCTTCTTCAGCATCCGAGGAGAGGCTAGGGACCCTGGTCACCCACAAGGAAGGGGGTATTTTTTTCTAGGCTGGGCAAAAGGGTAAATGTAGGGCCACTCACATGTAGTCTTTCTTGTATTCCTTGTCTCTCCCTTCTCCATCATAAAACTCCAAGGCTTTCTTTCACCATCATCCTCCCCACCCCAGGGACTGAGAGAATTGTCTGAGAATGTCCAGGGAGAGAAAGCAAGAGGCATAGTCAAACAGTCACCCTCCATGAGGACAATGCACTTATTTTGTCTCCTGGAACAGGAGCTGGCTCCAGGACTCTTCCTTTAATCATATACAACATAAACCATTCTGGAACTGTAATAATATCTCTCTGCTGCTTCCCTAGCAGATTTAGTTTCTCATTCATCAAATGAAATACTCCGTTTGTTGAACCTGCCTGTGACTGTTTGACTGGTTGCTGAGGATATGAAAACTGCTTACCTGCCCTTAATAAAGAGCATTTGCAGTCATTTTAGGAGTATCTTGGCTATTCAAGTCTCGTCTTCTGAATTTATTGTGGCTATGGAACAAAAAAACCTGAATTTTCCTTAAAATTTCATCAAAGGCATAGTTCTCAAAAGTCACTAGTTTTCTGGCAGTCCAGGAGTGCCATCCACAGGATGAAATTCAGTGTGCCACTTAATTTCTTTGATATTGTTGTCAGAAAAAAATAGTTGAAAAAAAAAATAATTCAGCAATTTACTTTTGGTATCACTTAACCATTTACACTGCAACCAAATTTAAAAACCTTTCTCTCAGCTCATCTTCCCTTTTCTGCTGGAATCGACTGACAGGCAAAAATATGATTTAGATATTTAAACAGTTGATAATCGATTTTTAACAGTTTATGGAAAGTTGATGATACAAATATAGTAGAGTTTGTTCTCTCACCAAAATAACTTAGCTATGATATATTTTATTTCAAAGACTGTCCTATGATATTGATACAGAACATACTGCTTTGTATTTGTTGAAATCACTAGTGCAAGTATCCCTTTGCCAAGTAGAGTTCACTGGATATTAAAACCATGAACTTCTGCAGCCCTGGGTTATCTAGCTAACATGACAGTGTATAAAACCCAATTTCCCCAACTAAGGTGATAGCCTCTGAGGTAACTACATGAATAAGAAAATAGTAATTTCACCTGGTATGATCCATTATTGAATCTAATACTGTCTTAATAAACTACAATTAGAATAAAAGAAAGGACGGGGATTTTGATACATGTAGGAGGAAAAAATTTACCACTCAAGTAGAGGAAAATCTGCAAGTAGAATGGAATATGCAGAAACTGTTGTAAAACCTCTGTCACATCTTTCAAAATACCTGGGAGTTAGTATTTCCTTGAATACTTTCATAGTGTGAGTCCACATACAGAAATTACAAAAAATTAATTTTTTTCAACATGAGAAACCATTGAAGTGCAGCTTGGTGATATTTTTGGCTAGTGTTAGTAGCCACAGTAGCAAAATCAGGCTCTGGTGGGGAGTCATAAATTATTTTGAGGGGTCTTGTACTTTAATGATATTTGTAACGTAGTTCAGGAATTGCTGGCCTGAGATTTTTGTGAACATTCTGCTATTAGTTGCAATGAAACAAGAGAAGGACAGCAAGCTCAAGGTCTCATGATCAGGAAAAGTTCTTCTTGACTTTTCCTTTCCATATTCTCTTTCCCCCATTACTGTTTTCTATGCTAATTATGTTTTGCCAGCTCACTCTAAACATGCTTTCTTTCCTCTCCCCTGTGTATATTTGTCTGGTTTACTACTTTTTCTGTTTCTGCTTACCATAAAGATATGTGCTACTCTGAAGAAGTAGGTATGAAAAAATGATGAATGACCTCAAGTCAGTACTTTCTGAATCTGTTTATTTATTTCTTTGACCTTGAATGTACTTAATCTGAATACAATTGCTAGCACAATCAGTGTCATTATCTCCCTACTGTCTGAATATTTCCCATACTCTGTTCTTTGTGGAGTTAGGTCAAGCACATCAAACTTTGTTTCCAGTCTAAAACTATGTTACAATAATTAACACGTTACCATTAAAATTCTGATTCCATCAGAAGTGATTTTGATTCCAATATCATTCTGTTTTGAGAAAGGAGTGAGATTGGTTTGATTAGAATATTTTTGCAAAACCTAAGTCAGGGAAGCTAAAGACCAATAAGAATTCTGGCTACCCAGTATGCATTGCAGAATTAACCTTCCATGATTAATGAACCTCCTGCGGTTTCATCTGAAAGTAAAGTTGAATGGGATGGGGTTACTTACTTTTGCAAAATTGCACTTAAGTGCAATTTTGCATACATGTAGAAATATAGTTATTAGGACTGATCCAAAAATACGCTATCCAGACAGCCTGAGTCCTAGCTGAGACTACAAGAGTGGTAATTTCAAAAATTTTTATTAGAAAAAGATGACTCAGGAAAGAATGCAGAAAAAAATCATGATTGGTCCCATAATCTTATTGTACAGAGCACTATTTCAGAATACACTCCCTGCAAAGCGTGACCCAGAAATCTATGCTATTTTTTTTTTATTTGTCAGACTGCTGGTTACCATTGCACAGGTCAGTGCTTAAATAATGAATCACTTCAAGGGTTATTCTCCCTGCTTCATTTCTCATGGAGAGTAACTTCTGATATCATGGGAGTTCTTTGTTTATGCTATTAATCTCTATTAAGTTCACTGTTGAAAATTGACAATAATCCTGGACTGTGGAGAAAAAAATGTCTCAACAGTTTAAGTATTTTTCTGGGGTTTAGATATTTTTCAGCTTTTTTTTTTTTTCCTTGAAAAATCTCTGTAATGTTTACTTACTGGAATAGCAACTCCTCATGTCTGATTGTTTCTTTCTGCATCCTCTGCAGCCTTATTCTTTGATACCCAATTCTGTGAGCAACTCTTTTTAGAAATACTAAGATATAGGTGTGTTGCCATCAACACGTATTTAAGCTGACCAAAGTATCTCATTTTCTCTTCATATTCGTGTGTCTATCATTATTGACAGTCTTATAGTTAGCTTGGAGCTTTTTATAGCTTGGGAGCTCTTATTCTGTATTTGCACAATATTTGGTACAATGGGGTCTCGGCCCGTAATTAAAGATGCAAAAACTGCAGTAATATAGGTGACAGTTAACACTAATGAAAGAACCATTCCCAGAAATAGACACCTCTTCTAAGATCATAGGAGAAGGCTAGAAGGAGAGAAATACAGGTTTAAGACTTAAATCAAAGGTGCTCTGAGTTACTCAGATATTATGTCCTATATGAAGAATGTATAGGGGCTAAGAGAAGAACGTAGCTTCTGTTGTATAACCTGCACACACTAAAATGGTTTGCTATCATTTTAACGTACAGAACATAACCACTAAGAATTCTGCCAGCCTTGAGTTTCTGAGCAAGCCACATTTATTTCCTGATCAAATATTGATATGATGAGAGGTCACGCTCTTTTCTGAAATCCCATTAGTAACCTGTGTACTGGGGTGGGGGAGAATCCAGCATTATTTTTAAACTTGACCACTTCATAAATTCTTGGCTAAGATATCTATTAATAATACATATCTCAGGCCTAGCCTAAAAACATCAAATTCACTCTGACCTGCTGGTCCTGTGTAGAAACAGATTGCAACTGGTGGAGGAGGTGTGATTTTCTCAGACTTCTTTTTCAGGACAGCTCACAACATTATGGAACAGAAATGCTGATGACTTTCAGAAGGTCTCATTTGAGAGTTAATCTTCAAAACTGACCTTCCCAAACTTGACAGGTGAGATGAGCCCATTGAATATTAAACAGTTTCTGAAGTAAGGGCAGGGACTGCTGGGGGAAGGTCTAAGGCTGCAAGGGATTGTCATCTTTGTTCATAGGCTTTAAGGCCGAGTAAATGAACAGAAGATGTAAAAAAGAAATTGCCCACTAGGCCAAAGACGGATTTATTTACTCTACAGGTGGTGCAGAGCATGGTGCATTATTATTAGTATGTTTAACAGGTTGCTTGGGAACCATCTCAGACTGTTATAACATGATATGCCAACCTTTGCTCGAATTTGTGCAATACCAGCCTGGATGCAGCTGTTCCAAGGGCTCCTTATCTTGCCTTTCCACCTGGTCTATGAATGCAGGAATCATTAACAACTTTACCGAGCCCATGGCTCTTGCTACTAATGATAACTAATAATGAAGTTAATAGGAACATTCATGTTATTATTATTTGTTCTAAACACAATACCATCTATGCACCAGAGGAATGCAAGGCCCTATTTTACAGAGAATTATTGTCACGGTCTGTCCATTTGAATATCTCAAATTTACAGGACAATGTATTCTGTAAATTAAGGTTTATTTTATTAACTCATTAGCAAAAATAAAACCAAATGAGACAGTGTCTCAATTCCCTTTGTACAGACTAGTCTAACACGTGAATTCACCAATTCATTATTTCTTCAATTCATGAATTCTCTTACAAGTTTTCTAATTCCGAACTCCCACATCTATGAGCAAAATGGTGCCCTAGCTGATGGTGCGAATGCTCATCCTTCCTCTTCCTCCTCTGGGAAGCGCAAAAGCCTCAGCAGTCTGGTGCTCTTGGATCTTCTTCAAAGCTTTTTTTGGTAAGCTGATGTATTTATATCTTCCAGCTTGGAAGTTTGGTCTATACCATTCCCATTAGTTAGTGGATACTGAAGAAACTTCCAGACAATTACTATGCAAGAATACAGGAGGTGATAATTGCAGGAGACAGCAAGCTGCTGGTGATAAAGGCTGCATAGAGACCTCTATCCTTTCCTGCCCTTTGCGGACAGCCAACATGTTCCTCTGGTTTTGACCTAATGGTGCTGCACCCAGCACACATCAGGCCTTAGCATGAGCCGTGTGTTAGGCTAAAACCAAAGCAGGAGTTGAGTGAACAGGCAGAGTTATGCAGTTGTGAGGTGTTTCAATCCTGGAAAGAGAGAACTTGCAGAGTTGACAGGTGGTTTCGAATACTACGTAATCCAGTGTAATGCATTACTAAGTAATGCAGAGAGCAAGACCATTCAGTCAGGAAAAGACTAATTAAAAAAAATGTTAGTCAAAAAAAAAAAAGACCTTTCTTTGGAAAAATCATCTTGAATCTTAATCAAAAAAAAAAGTGGTGAAACTCTTTGGTGAAAAATAAAAATATTTAAGTGGAAAATTTGCATACTAAATCCAGGATCTTATGCTGAAAACCTGACTGAAATGTGAAAATATGATTGACCTTTTTCAGAAGTCATATGAAATCACATAGCTCATTCCCATTGCATGTGTTCAGTTTCGGTACTAGAGAGAAGGAACATTCTTTCTTATTTTCTGTTCACTATTGTGCATTTTTGTAATGCTTACTATTTCTTATGCCTGATACAATACCCTTGTGTATATCTGTAGTATCATGGACGAAAAATGTAATGTTAGATGAAGTTTGATGACACCAAATAAGGATTTTATTTGTCTCATTTCCTCAAGTCCCATGTTATGGTCCAGAAGCCTTAATTTAAATAATAAGAAGTTAAAAAAAAAAAAAAAGAGTTTGAAAAGATAAAAAAGCTTCCTCTTGTATCGCAGAGCTAAGAGTGTCTTTGGTGCACTTTTATACAGTTGGTAAAGAGTAGTTTTTCATAGTCTGACTGGCATTAGCTGTCAGGGGAAGGATGGGAAAGTCCTGGCAGACCAGAACATTGCCAACAATTCTGGCTTAAAATGTCTTTGGGATCCATCATTTAGATAAGTGCACATCTGACATAAACCTTACTAATTCTGTATAAACCTAAATTTTGCTCATTCTGTTCAGTAACGCTAAAGCTTGTCTTCCATGAGTCATTGATGTTACTAATCTCATCCATCCACCTGCATATCTTAGTAAAGAAAGATAGCAAGTTAGTTTGATAAGACCTAATTTCTACTAAAGAAAGTAGATGCAACTGGCACTGAAGATCATCGGGCTATTCAAATACTTGTGTGCTAGCTTGAGTGCTCTGCTTAACAAGGTGCCCCTAAAGAATCACCAGCCAAAGAGAACCAGCAGACTTTACAGCATTAGTGTACTTCTATTTACACTGTCATTACATTTCCAGAAAGAATTCATGGGTCAGCTGGGGAAAACTGTCTGAAATTCTAAGACTGGTAGACTGCTAAATTTGTAATTAATGTGAAAATGCCCATCTGGCAGTCTTTGGCTTTTCAGATAGTTAGTAAGTGTGTATCTCAGAAGGTATAGCATATCCTCCATTATTTTGCATGAAAAATGTAGTAGTTCTGAATTTTATCACCTCATGTGAACTTAATGTTGTTGATGGTCTTTGGAATGGAGATTATAAGAGAATGTCCTTTATCGAAGGGTAGCTCAATCATCACTACATTCTTGCTGGGTGCCTAAGATAACATTCCCGTTTTTACTGCAGTGACAAACAGTTTTTATCTTCCAGTGTTTCCCCAGTTAAGGTACCATACTTCCCAATGTCTAGTGGGAAAAGTATTCTATTTTACATAATTCCATTTTCTGTACCTTTGGATTGAAATGACACAAAATGAAATGAAAACTTCCAAAAATAACCAGAGATTGTTAGCTATTATAATGCTTTGTCTATTCAAGTGTGAATCCAGAAGGATATTTTTTCTTTTATAGACCAAATAGGAGGGCCTGTATGTAATGTATTAGCCTCAAATGCTTTGGAAGTGTCTAAAAGAGCGCCAGATAGCCACTTCAGCCTCTTCAAAACCAAAGCCATTTTAAAAGTAGTATTCAAAAACAGTATTCTGCAAGTGAGATATCATAACTGGCCTAGGAAATTCTTACCCAGGAAAGCTGGGTCGATGACTGGTCAGAACTTCTGTGACAGAAGCTGCAAGTGTCTGCTTACCATGGGCAATGCCAACATATGTTTTCTTCATAGACTGACTACTTGCCTTTTGAAGACAAATCCATTTTTGCCATCTCTTGACTGTATTTGGAAGACTCTCTCAGAAAGCAATGTCTGTGCTTGTTAAAAATTTTCTATAAATTCTAGTGTAGACATATCCACACACAATTTGAACCTGTTTACATTTATATGGATGAAATTTTTTTAATTTTCCTGCAATGGACACAGGCTGATCAAAAGAAATACTTTTTACATAGTGTGAGTGATTATCAGTGAATGATCTTCCCATCAGAGAGGGTGAAGACTTGGAGTCCTTCATAGGATAATTTTGGGGGGAGGAAGAAAGGGAGAGGAAAAGGAGATAAAGTTATCTCAAGTTGTATACTGTCACATAAGTAAGATATGTGCAAAGTAATGTCCTTTTTTTCTAGTTTGAGGTAATTCATTCTTCTAGATTCATTATTGAGTGTATGTGCTAAATCTTTTCTTCCAAAGACTTTCTGAAAAAAAAGATAAAATCACCTATAATTTTCCATATGTACATCTTCTGGATGCACAGATGTGAGTAGCCTTACTGTAGATGAAAAGCTTTTCCTGTTGCTTTGCAAAGGTAGCTAATTACAGTGGGTTTAAAACATATAAAAAGATTTTTTTTTCATTCCACTTTTAGCTATTAACTTCAGAAAAATCAGCTTTCCAATACAAAATCAGGTATCTCTGGTGTTTCTTCAGTTTTTCTTCTAGTTTCTAGAAAACATTAACATGAGTTGGTGTTCTAACGATTACTCTGGTAATTAAAATAAACATCATTTATATTTGGAACAGAATATTTTCTTACTGTAGCCAATGAAAAATTGTTTTTTAATGACCCCTGAATGTATTATCATAAAGTATACATCATCTTTAGAGATGTCGTCAAACCAGGACAACCACAAAAAAAATGGTAACAGTCATTACTAGCTGAGCCTTAGGACAATCTCACATAACCCACTTAGAATAACCCAGTTATATCTTTATCTTATGAGCGTTACTTACCATGACCTGCTTCCATAGGACTGGGCTGGGCTGCCCTTGGCCTGAGTGGGGCTGAACTGGGTTTACCTGGCACCCAGTGGCCAAGTGCTCATTGCCCAGCCTGTCTGAGCTCCAGCTCTGTGAGTGCCACCAGGGGAAAGGGGCTGACTGACCCTGTCAGACAAATGGCCCATTGGCAGTATTGGAGGGCTTCACGGCAGCTTTCACCCCTTCCCTGGGAGCAGGTGGCGAAAAGAAAACCCACCATTAGCAACAGTCTCCTGAGAAGAATTTCCAATGCTGATGTCACCCTGCATCTCTCTGCTTTAGGAAAACTGTTACCATTGACCCTAGTAGACAGAGGACAGGTGAGTGTAACACATTAGAGACACAGATAACTAGGAAGTCTTCCTGTACAATTGTTGGAAGGGTATTATCATCGGTTTTTTCTTTACAGTTTTGTAACTGGATTAACTACTGCTTCATTTTCATTAGAGTGTTAAGATTTTATGAGGCTAAAAATAAATTCTGGGCTCTATGTGTAAGGTATGGTCCCTTCAACCCATAACAAGTTTTTTAACAGTGTACACTGCCATGGGTACTGAAGCTGTGTACAGAATAGTAAGCAAAAAACATTAACACATCTGCTTTCAAGTTGCAGCAAGTTCTGAGGAAAAATCAAGGCATAGCATATACAAAATAAGAGATGATGACAGGGAGATGGTGTGTATGAAACTTTAGAAGAGTTTAGAATGTGCTAGTTGAACCTACAGCTGTATCCGCAGATTCCACTTGCTTTCATTGCAAGAAAAATTGAATCCCAATTCAAAATAGGGGTGAAGCAATAAGAGAGTAAGAAAAAGACTCAAGTAGATACATGAGTTACAGAGATACTGTTTATAAACTGACAGCTATTTTTCCTCTTATTTTGCTTCAAATCAAAGCCCTTGTTGTTTATCATGTCAATAGCATCTGAGAATCAAGGACATTTTGCAGGTGGTTTGTGGCTATTTAGCTCTCCATGCTTCTTGTTCAAAGGTTAAGAGAAGTAAGCCTAGTTTTCTTATTTCCTATTAATTGCAGCCTGTCAGTTACAATTAATTGCAGCCTCACGGCCTAAAACCCCTTAGCAGTAAGAAAATGAAATAAAATAATTCTTTAGGAACTGTGTCTCTTTCTCCTCATGGCTTCTGATTGATTATGGTCCACCATTATGAAAACATGCAAATGGAAAAAATATGGAAAAATAAGAGTGAAACTTGTTGCGGAGTTAAAAAATCAGTGAATCTGAAAGTCACAGTGATGTTATTCAAATTGAGCTGGGCATTGGAAGAGCACGCTGAAAGGTGATTAACATAAAAGTGCTGAGAGAGCACCAAGTTGAATTTTGGGCCTTGCCTTTACCATGCAAAATTTGGCCTAATTTAATATCAGATTAGCTCTTGCCTCTGCAGCCATGAGAAGCTCAGGTGGTGTCAACAGAGCCAACAAATCTAGAGGGACCCTTCCAGTTATCCAACAGGGAGCTACAGTTTCAGTATCCAAAGCCTTTAAAAATGGTGATATGAGCCAAAGTGAGTGGAAAACCAGAAACAGACAGATGTAGTCAGAGTACAGCTGGATTCACTTATCTTTATTTGAGAAATTCTCCCTAGAAATGATTCCTCAAGCAGCAATTTAATTTGACAATTAAAAAAAATCAAACTATCTGGAGGTATCAGTTCACAAACAGGTCCTCTTTATTCCTGCAATTAATACACTTTTTTGAATCCCATGTGACTGAATTTTCAGGACAATAACACTTTCCCCAGGACGACTCTCATTCTGTTGTGCCCAGGAATAATGAGCTGTATAGAATTCTCCTGTGTTGTATTCAACCTTGTTTCTCATCTACCACCATTATTGAGCTTGGTTGGACTTTGTTAAAAATTCCGTAAAGAAGAGTACATTAAATTGTGCATAAAAACACCATTATGCTGGAGATGTTACCATCTTAGAAAGCCTTTTAGGATATTTCTGTGTTTTGTAAACAAGGTTACCATGAAGAAAAAATTTTGAAGGTATATTTTTCAGTGCTGGAAAGCCTGAGTGATTATAATCTATTGTACTTCCCTTCACACATTGAAGTTGATAAAATAGCAATATTTACACAGGTAAAGCAAGGTAAGAAATGTTTGCCTCATCTTAATGTGCAGTACTGAAAGCAAGAATTAATGCAGAAAAAAAAAATCTTTATTTCTCTAAGTAGAAAAGCTCACTAACTTTTACTCTATTTTTGTCTTCCTTAAACCGAAAAATTTCAACAAAAATAATCTGAATTAATTTTTGTTGATATGTTACTTTGTTTTCAGGGATTTGAATAGAAAGTTAAACTTGCAGATACATAGGTGCATGCGTTCCTGAAAGATTCATACCCAAGCAGTTCATGCAGCCATCTGGAATGCATTGCTTTTCCTGATGTTTTTATGAAGAGCCAATCATTTTGTCAAGAAACAGAATTGTTCTCACAGTGCACGTGATCATCAGTCTTCAAGTGAATGAAAGAACCAAGTAATTTTGGAAATTACTTAGAAACCAAAATGTAATGCTTAAAGCATAAGTGGGACAATTTCTTGTAACTGCAACTTTTCTCAAAAGCAAAGTTTGTTTGCAGCAGTTTTCTAAAATTTCATAAGTGTAACAATAACAACAAAACAGCAACAACAGTCCTCTGGAGCAGGAAATCAAGACTGTTGCTTTCAGAAATATAGTTTATTGTTAAATCCTTCCATTTTTGTGTAGCTCAAACTGAGATCTATTACTTCTATCCCAGTTGCATAGACTCAATATAGTCAAAACCAGGATGAAACTGTTAATTCTTGAGGCATCCCCAGAAAGCATATGTGTGTAATGTATAGCTGCCCACCCACTGGTTAATTAATACATCCCTGTGGGAATTTTTCTGTGCATTTTCCCTGTTCTAAGCTGTCGGTGCAATACTGGGAACAGCACTAAAGGTGCTCTTTTCAGAGTTGCACCCTGAAGCCCAGATTTGTTACACTTGTCCTTTTCCAAACCGCTCAGGAAAAAAATGAGCTTGGCGAAGAGCAGCACTGCCCTCTGGTGGCCAGATTAATCCTTCACAGAGGCAAGGCTTTTTCCTTCAAGTCCTGGAAGAGGTTTATTTGAAAAGCAGTGCCTAGAACTGTATTGCCAGCAAAACATATGTACATGGGATTGAAACTTTCAAGTTACGGTTTGAATATGAGTATCAAAAAAACCCTTTTTTTGGGGGGGGTGTTGTTGTTGTTTTTTTTACAGATATCTAAAATATTTCTCTGCAAGATTAGAAATCACTGTAAAATAAAAGTGGAGTAAATTCATCTTTGGTAACTTATAAACACTAAAGTGTCAGAAAAGATGAGTTCCCTTGCTTCATGTCTTATTCACTGTCTCATGAGTTTTCAACCGTGAGATGATGCATTTAATGAGGACTTGTCATTAGCCTGTTCAGAATAAATAATTCAGTTTTTGGAGATCTTAATCTCTTAGTTACCAGACAAAGCACAGTAGAGACTAATTCAGATCAATAGCAAAAAATATTCCTATTTGAAAATAATCAGTAAGAAGCAGGAGAGTATTTTAACTTTGTGTGTATACAATTATGCTTACATAGAAATAATGTTGTAAATCACTTGTTTCAGCTTACATGTAATCCTTATGAAGACCTTTCACAGGCATTCTCCCAGTTACTAGACCACTGATGGCAGCCTTCTGAGAATGAATTTTCAAAAGCTTTGCAGCCAACTTGCAATGTTTTATTATGATAAATTTTCACATAAAACAGAATCAGAAGTCTATTTAAGTCAAAACATCTGACCCAATCTACAACTTCTGCTACTTTAGGGGAAAAAAAAAAAAAAAGAGTTAGGTTGTTCTGAGTAAATTCTTCTTGAAATATCCGTGTTCTAACTGTTCTGTTTTCTTAACATGTCTCTTTCATTTAGGATGCTTACAAGTAGTAGGAGTATTTTTGTATTTTTTCATTGTTTTTTGGATGTTTGTCCTGGGAATTGAACCTGCACTGACAGATTTGTGGTTTTCAGCCAATTTTTTCTTCCTTTTTGTAAATATATTACATGGTAGTGCTTCTGCAGTCATTTAGCATTTAGAGCGATGTTTTGGGGTTTTTTGAGTACCTTAAGAAAAAGTTCCTCAGATTCAGTTGGCAGAAAACATCTAATTAATACAAACTACTCTCTAACCTGCTTTTCCCCCCATACTGCAGGATGAGGCCTTGACCCACTCTTGTTAACATTCACTTCTTTAGCCAATGAGCACAGCTGAAATTTCTAATAAAGGAGTACTATTTACTCCTTTGATTTATTTTTTTTTTCACGCATCTTCCTTTACAAGTGTATTTTTCAAGCTCTAACATCTTTTTTACCCTTGTCTAGTCTCCCTGGCTCAACAGAAATTCCTCAGAGGGAGGATTTTTCACCCCCCTTTTTCTTCACTTAGAGACTGTCTTGACTTTACCAGGTATATGCCAGTAGTAAGATGGATGGTCTTCCTGACAGTGACATAAATTTGTGTTTCTTTTCCATCCAGATGCCCTCTCTTTTACATTAAGAAAAAATAAACGCATTGCATATAACCATAATTTTCAGACAGATCTTTAAGTCTGCCATTATCATATCACTGTTTCCTAGTACCTTAGCTTACTTGACAGATTTCCACTTACCCCTGCAGCAAGATTCATATGCAAGTGTGATTTTTTTCTTTTTTAATATCATAACCATTTTGTGTTGTCCTAGGGCTTGCTTCACAACCAGCTAACATCAGTGATGGCAGCAATGGGGTTGTGAGTGAGAGAGTCCCCATTCAAGTGGGCTTTGGATCAAGCCTATTAGCAACAATTTCCAACTATGACCAACTGGATTTATAAGATTTAGTTGACATAATTCTTAAAAAAAGCAATGGGCTATTCCTAAAGAATCAAATGCATTACACCCCTAAGCTTAGCTGATCCTTCCAGATATTGCAAGAGGTAACCTAATTATCTGTATCTGTTCATTTTGGGGTGATAAAAGGGATATATCTCCTTGCTATCTAAATGCCAGTATACAAAAAAAAAAAAAAAAGACCTAATGAAGCTGAACCCGCAGCTCCAGGAAAGAACATTTTAGTTCTATTATTCTGCAAAATTGCAAGAGGACTAATACAGCCTGGGGAAGATTGTAAAATGAATTATCCTTAGCTGCACTTTCCCTTATGGCCTGATTCCAAAGCAAAGCACTTTCCTTTCATTCCCTATAAATATCTTTTCCTGTCATCCCTTGGTTTATTTTACTTTAGGGACATGATCAGCTTTTATCTGCTTTTAAAGATCCATTTCTGACAGCAGGTAACAGCCTTTGGAACCTTTTGCCTTCCCTTTCACTTTAGACTTTTTGTGCCATGAAATTGGTCTTTTTTTCCTTCTTAGTTTGCAGATAGTGAAAGATGATGCATCAGCCTCCTTGATGTTTCCCACTGGGCAGCAAGAAATGACCAGGCAAAAAGCCAAGTCTGAATGAGATCAACAGAGAGGCAAGCAATTCAACAATGTTGTTTTTTCCTCAACTTTTCATTTAACTAGAATTTCATCTTGACTCTACAAAGGAGGAAAGACTGAGTCCCTCCAAAAATACTTTATTTAACAACCAAAAGCTAAAGTCCTCCTTTACTGTGGAGGGAGGACATGATCTATGGTCAGTCACTTTACATACTGTGATGTCTAAGTTCAAGGGAGCGATGAATGATTCAAGGTGCTTGCGGGGCTGCCAGATTCTGGTTCCCTACATAGTCCTCTGAATTCATTCTGAGTATAGATCCTGAATTTGTCTCCTTTGTCCATGCTACTTAACGTACGTATCAGTTCATCAGCACTAGAATCCCCTGGACCATCTGCCTGGATACACTTTGATGTCTGTAGGCAGTACAAGGAGTCCGTGTGCTGTGTTCTGTGAGCAGTTCAGTGGCAGGCAGTGAAGGATTAATGCCCTCTGGCAGTCACATCTGGCATAGTTGAGCCAGTACAAGGAGCACAATTATAATCTGATGCAGCCCAGTGGAAAAAAAAAAAAGTCTCCTTTAGAGAACCCAGAAAGCACTTAGAAAAGGTTGTGTGACTCAGACAAATATGTCTGGGGTACAGTTCATATGGGCTTTACCTAAATCTGCACTAAACCCTTCTAAGTAACAGAAGGATGTCATCCACAGTCTTGGTACAACTAAAAGTAGTCCCGCTTACATTGAAAGACAGCCTAATATTCTATTACATATCATCTCTCGGCTTTACTTATGTTATAGAATGAAAACTTATGCCAAGAAAGGTGTAAAAGAGACAAGAAAAGTTAGATTAAACTTATTCATTATTTCTTGGAGAATATTAGATTTATAAAATGAAATAAGGGATACATTTTCATTAACATTTAATTTTATGTTCATAATTTTCTATTTATTAAATATTTTTAAAAGTTATAAATCGGAAA
>JAOXJK010000001.1:106913081-106923596 GCA_025774025.1 Xenus cinereus | reverse complement strand
CATGAGGGAAAGAATATTGTATAAAATCTGAAATATTGGTCTCATCTGTAGGGACTTTTTAAGGCCAGATTTTTGGCAGCATTGCTATTTGATCAGTTTCTAATATTTTTTTACTTTTTGACACTCTTCAGACTGACTTAAAAGAGCTATTTTTTTCTCTATTACTTTTTTTATTTTTCTCCAAAACATATGAAATCTGTCAGAGTTGATTTACACTTGTATATAAATCCTTCCATGCAGAGTAGTACTGTGTCTCAGTTGTCCACTTTTCATTGTTTTTTGAGTGACAAATCTGATTTTTAAATGAAGGCAAATTGAGGCTGAAAGCTTGTCATAGAAAAAAAGCTTATAATTTCAAATATCATTTTTAGTATTTCATGTGTTCTGTTACATTTTCCCATTTTGGATAGACATTAAAAAAACAAAGTCGCCAATAGCTTTAACAACAGAAAGTAATAAAACTTTTTGCCATTTAGCTTCTTGGGAGCATTTAAATTGTTTCAAAAGAGATAGGTTTATTTTTGTAGCACTCACAATGGATAACAAGGAATGATACAAACACAATGACCAAAATTTGAACTTCTGTTCAAATAGATGAATCCAATTATATAAACCTTTGAGAAAGTAATTACATGCTTAGTTGACCTCATTTTCAAAATCCAGGAGCATTTTCCTCATCCTTCTGTGTTATCTGTCAGCTACTGTTAAAATAGTTATCATGAAAAAATATAAATAAAAACCCCATTGTACATTCTTTATTGCTCCATCATCTTGTCAAATCTCCAATGTGAAAGGTTAATTTGGTGCAAGATGTCAAATGGATTATCACAGAGGTCTAAACTGGATGCCTTTCCCCATGTGTTTAAAAGAATATAAATTATCTTCTGTACTGTAGTTATTTTGTGGGTCAAGTGCAGACGACAAGACAGTAACAGTGATCAAATCATTTAGTGATATAACTTTTGATCTTTGATATCTTGAGTGAGGCATCTTGAAAGATGCAGTACAATTGTTTACTTATCATCCCTTTCCTCCAAAACAAACACATAATTTTTGCCTTACTGTTATGTTAGGTATAAAGTGGGATTTTTCAAAGGATTCTGCACTGGTGTAGTTTTTCTTTTGCAAGTCAGGCTCAGCTTCTACGGAAACTTTTACCACAAATTTCAAAAGGAAAGGAGCAAGATTGAGGCCAAATGTTTTTGAAATGATGCACAAAGTATTTTTAACATCAAAAAATGTCATGCTGTCAAAATGCTTTGTAATATGTGTATTTAGAGAGAACAAGCTTATGCTTACATCTGACACACTGAGCAATAGGTAAACGCTTATCAGTGTTCTTTTACAGCCTCTTTGGCCTCAGCTTTCTCCTCATTTTGTGCACTATTTATATGAGTGAACTCCAAGGATTTCAGTTTACTTCTTGCTATCTTCTCCTTCAAATTGACTTTTTTCTGTCTGACCTGTGTATCTGATTTTCCTTTGCTCTGGCTGATGTGGTCAACCAGAAATAAGCCCTATGAGGTGGTAAAAAATGGCATTATAATGGAGGTATTTGAGGGTTGGTTTCTTATAGTCTGCCTTTCAGAATCTCAGTCAGTTAAGAGAGCTATCACATTCATAATATAGCTACACAGGAGTAAAATGCTTCATAAAATCATATGGATTTCACATAGAGATTTCCCAAATCATTCCACAGGCTTATGGACAAACTCTCTTGGTCTTTGAACTATTGACTATTTATGTTAGAAATAAGCATAATTATTGCTTCTTAGGAATTTCTTACTTTTCCTGCTCTGGAGATATTTATGGGTAAGGTTTTCCAGGGCTGTAAGAAAGGAGATAAGTTTTAAATAAGAGTTTGTCTAAAAGAGCCAAAGACTTAGCAAGATGATGCAGAGACTGGGACTTTTAAAGCACTTAAATTTCAGAGAAACAGGTGTTACTCCCATTTTTATAGTTAAAATTTAATGACCTCGTAAGTACCTTCAGGTTTCCCATTTTCCCTATTTTTGAATAAGTATCAAGACTAACAGTTTGCCAACTAGGATGGACAATACTGGGGAAGATTGCTGAAGACTACACAAAAAGTGAAGGATGCACTTGACTACAGTTTTTGAATATTTGAAAACATTCTTTTTCCCCATGCTTTACAGAGGTTATAGATACCATGAAATGGTTTACATCGGATGCAAAGAGGTTAGACTTATCCATAGATAAGTCTTTGCTTCAGACCTTTTTCTTTTCTGTGTTTTGTGGCCCCTTAAGATGCAAATAGATATGAAGATTTTATTCCAAAGCTTCTTTAGAAACAAATATATACTGACAAAACACCGTGTGTCTACTATAGAATCATAGAATCTAATCACAGAATCAGAATCATAGAATCATAGAATGATAGAATGGTTTGGGTTGGAAGGCATCTTACAGATCATCTACTTCCAACCTGCATGTTATGGGTGGGAACACCTTCCACTAGAGCAGGTTGCTCTAAGCCCCATCCAGCCTGGCCTTGAACACTTCCAGGGATGTGACATTCACAGCTTCTCCGGGCAACCTGTTCCAGTGCCTCACCACCCTGACAGTAAAGAATGTCTTCCTAATATCTAAGCTAAATGTTCCCTCTTTCAGTCTAAAACTGTTACTCCCTGTTCTATCGCTACACTCACTGGTAAAGAGTCCCACCCCATCTCTCCTGTAGACTCTTTTTAGGTACTTGAAGGCTGCTATAAGGTCTCCCTGGAGCCTTCTCTTCTCCAGGCTGAACAACTCCATCTCTCTCAGCCTGTCCTCATAGCATAGTATATCATTCTCAGTAAAAGCTAAAGAAGACAGAAGGAAAACATTCCCCTGCTATTTTTATTTTCTTTTCAACGTTTCCATATCAGCTTATACAGCACAAATCTATATTTATAGCAATGTTGCTGTAATTGCTTTTATTCATAGAAACATTATGGTAAACTTACTGCTGTTTTCAGTTACTGCTCCACACTGGCTTTTACATTAATTCAATCAGAGCTGCAATAATGCTACTACTTCCTCCTGACCTTTGTCTTTAACCTGCTTATTTTGCCATTCAGTGTTATCAGTTGAGTTAAGACTGATTCTTTCCCACGTGTGCTATATCTGTTTCTGCCTTGTCCCACTTATTTGTTGCAGAGAACTGTGCATTGGCATGCTCTTTTCTTTACTCAGATGGTTCATCTTATTTTCTGCTTTCTTCTGTCATCAGTCTACACTAACTAGTGTTATATTTATTGATTGCTGTTATCTTCACTTTGTTCCCATGATCCAGACCTTTTTTCTTCTAGTAATAAGGGGGAATAAAAGGAAGCACGTGCATCTGGGGGTGGAAACACAGCTAACTAATTCAATATGACTAAGTAATTTATTTTCTAAATGGAAGGCATGATTTTACATCCAGCTCACCTAATTTTAACTACCTAAAAAATTAGATGTTTATGTTAAAATACTTATTTATGATGTTCATTTTTTTAATGAAGAAGAATTGACTGCCTCCAGAAGAAAATTCTTCCTCTCACCATTAGTTCTCTGAAGTCAGGTGAAAATCTTCCTTTAGTCCCAGTGTTAACTGCTGGCTCTGTGATCACTTCCACTGAAGTAGACTGGATTCATCACAGATTTCCTTTCTGGATACACTTAATGTGCCTCACTTTTATCATAATATATTAGGAAGCACACCTCTTTGATTCTAGCTTAAAATATGATTCTCTGATTATGTGTTGGAAACTCCTGGAAAAGCAAGTAAATGTTGAGCTGCAGCTACCCAAAGTCAGACAAGTTATTGATTGTGCTGAAAAGGAACCTCAGTGCTGTCCCATGGAATCTTTCTGGATGTGCTTAAGTAAGAGATGCTATGATTTTGTTGGTACCGGGGTTTTTTTGTGGGGTTTTGTTGTTGTTGCTTTTAAAAAAAATAATAAATCTTTCTCCATATTGTGGGAAAGGTAATATATTCCACTTTTGCTTTCTGTGCAAATTTCTTTTTTCACCAAGCCAGTCTGAAGAATTACAACTGCTAATGGCAGCTGTGGATTTGTAATTACTTTCCTGATATAGATCGATTAACATGGAGATAGAGTAGTTCCCAGCAATCCATTCGGATGATTTCATTGAACATTTAATTTTAATCCATATTTCTGAACCCTCTTCAAGGATTATATAAAATCTGTGGGGGTTTAATGCTTTGTTTTTTTCCTTTTTGTTAAAGGCTTATTGGAAGTCAGAATTTAATTAAATTGGGAATGCACAAAAAGGTATAGATATTACTCATGTGCTAGGAATCTAAAACTCCTCGGAACCCTTTGTCAGAGTTTCAGTATGGTCCTCTGTATAAAGTAAATGTATTAGTCACTTAATTGCATTCACTTACCCGTGACTATGATTTTGCACAGTATGCATCTGAGCTGTTTAGTGATCACCCCTAGGAAACTCATTTCTTGTCAGGTGCATATGAGAAAGTCCTTGGGTAGTGTGTTAGAGACAATACCAGTCTCAAATGACTCCATGAGCAGATCTGAGCAACCAGACATCAACTGAGAGTTCTCAACAATTGTTATTTCAATATACACTTAGAGCTCCGATTTGGGAAACAGTTAGGGACTGATGGCAAATATCAGTGCCCAGTTCCCTTTTTATTTTTGCACCTTCAACATGCCTTAGCCTAATGGAGACCTACATTACCTAGGCCTCTGAGCAGTTATACTTATTACATGACCCTGAAACCAGGTTGGTTTTTTGGTTTGGTTTTGGAGGGTTTTCTTTGGTTTTTTGTTTGTTTGTTTAGTTGCTTTTTTTAATTAGTTCAAACTCTGTGTCTTCAAGGGAAATGGAGAGGTTGTTCCTTCATATCTTTAACGTGACTAAAATGCAGCTCTTTCTACATTTGTCAAACATCTTTGTGTTCTACAGCATAGTTTTTTCATCATCTCTAGTCCAATCTAAAGAAAAGAAAATTACTCATTACTTATGTCTTTAATACTGTATGCACTTTTAAAATTTTGTGATCTTACCTAAGAAACTCAAGGTAAGAAATAGCCTCCTAGAAAGCTGAAGATTCATCAGGTCCTCCAAGTTGAATTATCCTGGAAAAGTGCAAACATAGGGTGTACAAAAAGACTATGTAGTCCTCTGCTAAGTCATGACTACTCTGCCAAGCTATGTCTAGCTGGGTCAAATATGCATGATAAAATGTTTGAAGAGAGAATAGCACATTAGTGATGTATATTACACCATTCTTAGTCAAGCAATATTAAACAATGAATTACACAAATAAGTGTGTATTGTTAACTATTAAAAATTCTGATAATTTATTTAGTAAATGAGGTCCAAGTTTTTCACATCAAATGAAGTTTGACAACTCGCTGACCACTACCACGTATCTTCTGCATCGTCAATACAGGTAGTCAGAAGAGTTAAAGGTAATAAATATACAGGTTTGGGATTTTTTTATATATGTCATTACTGAGAGGCTGTGCTTCTGTATGGACTCCATTTTAAACTTCTCCTTATGATGTAATAGTAAAAATAAGCTCATAGTCTGTCTCTGCACTTTCACTGCAGATCCATTGATTTGGTTTTCTGCTTCCCTCTATGGAACTCTGTGTAGCAAAAGGAACAAATCACTTAGACATCTGAAAACAAGTGCCATAAGAAAGCTGATTTTCATTTCATTTTGATAGGGGAGGGCAAACCTGTGTGGGTACCCAAAACATTTTCCCACAGATAGCTAGCTATTAATGGAATGTCAGGCTTTAGGTATGCTTATGATAGACTGGGAATTGGAGGAATTATCTGAATACAACATCCTCCCCTTTCTGTGTCAGCAATCTTTTCACCCTGTGCTGAAGGCTGATTGAACAAGAAAATAAAAGCAGGCCAATCAATAAAAGATTGAAAAAGAAAATAAATGCTACAAAACCTATGGAGCTGCAGATGTGGATGCAATATAAACAAACTAAATTGTGAGTCAGTTAGGCTTCTACCGTAGCAATGACCTATTTCTTTAAAAGTGATCTAATCTCAAATTTCACTAGTATGACTATAGTAAAAATTCCCAAAATTATCAATTATCAATACTTAAATAAATTGACATATTTTTCTGGTTTTGAAGGCATTAATAGAGTATTTTCCTTTGTATCATTATTTAAACTATTTTTAAATTGTGGTATAATTTTTTTATCATACAGTTCACAATCAGCATCATAAATCTAAAGTTTAGAAAACAACATGCAACTGATTTCACTAGTTTCCTATTTGAAATTGTTCACAAATAGAATTGAATAATCTGGTTTATTATTTTAAATTTTATATTATTTTCTCCAGTGAATAACTTCTACGCTGCAGGCTATTCATGACCTGTGAATACCCACAACTTGCAGTAGATGGAAATTCTGTCTAACATTGATTAATCCTCACTCTTTTCCTGAATGAATCACACCATTTCATCAGTTTAGTCACACAGCAAAAAAACAAAATCCAACTTTCAGGAATTCTATCAGTCTATATAGGAAATAGAAGTGAAAAATAAACTTTAGAATTATAATTAAAAGAAAAAATAAACAGCTAAGATTGCAGAATGAGAACAAACAACAAGACAAGTAACTAAATGAGGAATAAAAGAGTAGAAACAAGTGAAGTCAATGGCTAGAGGGAAGTTTGCAGTTACAGGATATACTTGCCACTAAGAGAGATAGAAATGGCCTGACCGAAACCTCGTAAAGTTCAACCAAGGTCAACAAGTTCAAAGTCCTGAGTCTGGAATGGAATAACTCAATGTACCAGTACTGGCTGTGGGCTGACAAGCTGGTAGGGGTGTCTAATTGCTGTCTTCAGCTGCCTAAGAAACAACTGCAGAGAAAATGGAGCCAAACTCCTCTCAGAATCACATAGTAAAGGTCCAAGAGGCAATAAACACAAATGGCAGCAACTGAAATTCCAATAAGACATAAGGATAAAATAATCATTGTACAGGTAGTCAGTGTTGTCACACATGTTATTTTCCTGAGTGGTTGTGGGGTCTTACACCCTGGAGATATTCAGATCTTGCCTGGATGTGGCCATAAACAGCCTGATCTAATTTCAGTTAGCCGTGGCTTGAGCAGGAGGTTGGATCAGGTGACCTTCATAGGTTCCTTCCAGCATAAACTGCTTTACTTCTATAATTCATGGTAAACTAGCATTGGCACAGTGTTGAAGTCTGCCCTTGCTATTTTGAAGATTTCCAATTGAATATGTGAAATCACTTACATTCTTTCTTAACCAGCTCATAGTAGTACAGACTGTAACACGTTACAAACAAATTAACAGAAGAGCTCACTATCAGCTCAGTGTCCAGGGATTGCCTATTAATTATTGCTACCACAACCTTGTTGTCAGCTAGAATTGTTTAGCTAATGAGTTCATTTGTAAGAGTCACAACTCCCATTGGAGACTACCCATGCTGTTATGTCCTCTGCCAGACTGTAATTAATATATATGAGTGCAGATACAACTTGAGTGTCACATGCAAGGTGCTAGTAGAATAACTGAAATGTAAATGTCCACAACTTTTACTTGTCTTCTTGTTAATCACTTCACCATCAGGGCATAAATTCAGATTTTAAAATTCAGTGACACCTTTGGGTTATAGTATTTATCTTTGGCTAGTGATATACAATATCAATGATACAAAGAGCTAAATTATGCAAAATATGACAGAGACATCCCAATTCCTTGCAATTATGTAATTCTGCTAGATGTGGAATAATCTAACATGTGTAACTGAGCAAAGCGAGGTATTTAGGGGTATTCTAACTTCTGCGATAGACTGAACATTCAGAAAAATATATAAACTTAAATCCTTTGTAGTGAAGGGTATCGGAGTCATTGGTAAATAATTACAAATAGTTAAGAGATACTACAGTGCTGTGGTTCAGCAGTACAAATTTAATCTCTTATACACACTCGTGTGTATACGCACACATACACAAACATTTATATTCATATAACTGTGTGTCTCATATACAATATATACAAAAGCAGTTCTTGCTCTAATTCATCTAGTACAGTGACTGAAAGATCTCACCCATTTGCATGGGTACAGGCTGTTTACTCTTGCTCTGTCATGGCAATATGATTAAGCTGCCCTGAATTTTACTAGTGTGACTAAGTTCAGCTGAAGGCTGAATACATCCTTAAGATACCATGGAGTATCTCATTAACTTTGGTTTTAAGTAAGTAATTATTTATTTTTAGTTACGGGAAATATTACTGAATTACAGTAATATTTAATAATACACTAAGTCAAGGAAGTAACTGTCAGGCCAAGATTTTTATTTTGATTTAGAATGCTTCAAATCTGACCAGTTGTGTTGGAGATGCTTTCAAGGATCCTCATTCTCAAAGACTGGGCAGAGAAATGTTTTGTCATCCATGGGTCTTATTTCAGACCTTTCTAATTTCTTCCCAATTTTTATTATCTCCATTTCCGTCAATTTACAAGTAGCTAGAGCCTCTCGCTTACAAAGATTAGCTCAGACAAGTTTTCCTTTCCTTTTATAGGCAGGAATATGGCTGGTTTGCTTAGATTCTCCAGTTCCATAAAGGGAGCTGAGGAATGTCATACCATATATCTGGATTTAGGATCTCTGATCCAGAGTCAAAACAGTGGCTTACCGAACATAACATAAAATCAGTATGATGGTACTCTTCTGGAGCTGATTTATTCAAAAGTTTTGACAGATTAAATTTGTAACAAAAAGTTCAGGACTGGATGGTGCATTGTTCATTTAATTTACTCTTTCTTTATTAAGGATGCAGCACTGGCCATCCACAATGCTTTAACTTTATCAAAGGCTTGCACCCTATGGTACATTTATGCCTGGCACGGCATAAATATAAAATACAAAACAGGCATACATGTTGTAATGTCTTCTCTGGTTAGTTCTCCAGATACATGGTCAAAAAACCATGCCTTACGCAGATTGAATTTGTACTGCTTAATTACCATTCAGTGCTGAATGTGTTACTGAACTATGACATAGTACTAAACAACTCATTTGCCAACACTTCTTACACGTGTAAAATTACTTTTAAAGCAACTTTTTAAGCAGACTCATGAAAGATATGGCTTTCACTGTCATCTTCATAACTGCACTTCTGAAGAATTGCAAAAAAAAACCCCTGTTGGTGTAGTAAATCCAACAGCAATGTTTTATATTAGTTTTCACTTAAAAATATAAAATTACAAGAAATAGTGCAAATTCAGTGTCCAACCTTACATTTCTGTGGTTTTGCTTATTTTTTATCTGAGACAAAATCTCAAGTGCTTTCTTAAGAGATTTCATTTCTTCATATTTGCATATCTTGTGCATGAATATGACTGTTCAGGAATGCTGTAAAACCAATGTCAATGAAGTTTTATGGTGTAATTAATTTACAGCAGTCTCTTATAAATATCTGCTCATGTGGATTATTACCCTCCTTTTCAGGTTATTCTTGTCTTTTGTCAGTCCTTAATTCATACAAGCTTTCAAGACAGAAATGAAGCCAAGAAAATCACCTGACAAAAAATATGTTCCTCTTAGTTACTATGAAATTTTGTTTGCTTCTCTGCTTGCAGTTTTTGTGTGTGTTTGTGTTGGACTGATTGTACTTTCATGGTTAACAATACAAGAGTTAGAAAGAGGTAAGTAGCCAAACTTTAACCTTTTCAGGAGTTCTTAAGCAGAGATTCAGACTTTGAAGCCAGTGGTGTTGTCATTGTAACTATATTTCATATTTCATGCTATGCTTTTAATGCTGGGGGGGTGGGTATGTTTTCCTCCTTTCTTCCCCCGGAAGTTGATGAGAACAAAATAGCTAAAAAATACAAGCACTTAAAGCATGTTCTGAAGTCACAGAAAGGAATTTTCATAGTTTAGACTTTGGAGGAGATCCTTGGAATGCATTTCAAACTGCAAAGCTTTGGTTATTCAATTGTATTTATCAACTAGAGAACGTAATGCAGCAAATTGTGAATTTTTGCTCTTTTCTCCATGTATGAGGTTTGACTTAGGATATTGATAGTCCACTGAATTCTATGGGGAACTTTCGCTATTCTACATCTCTTTGAATCTTTTCACTTATTAAAAAAAATTATTCTTTTAAAGTAATTTATTGCTGTGAGAGATATCCTGCATTAGACAGCACCAAGCCCTGTGTAAAGTTAAGGTAAAGTCATTCTTAATATTTAGGCAATGCTCAGAATGTGATAGAATCATGCTACTGGTACTCAAAGTAAACTAAATTAAAATATCAACATAAGATTATTTTAAAATGGAACTGAAACTTTGGTTTAAAGATCTTGTGGATATATGCTAACAGAGCCCTGGTAAGGGCACATCTGGAATACTGTGTCCAGTTCTGTGGTCCTCAGTACATGACACATATGGAGCTACTGAGAGAGTCCACTGAAAGACTGATGAGATTGTGGAGTCTCCCTTCTTGGAGGTTTCTAAAAGGTCTCTATACATG
>JAOXJK010000001.1:106897366-106910053 GCA_025774025.1 Xenus cinereus | reverse complement strand
TTCACAGCATTGTGAACTCAGGGGAATCGTATGCTTTTGTTTTGCAGGTTTTTTTATTGTTATTTTTTTTCTACAGGAAATCTGAAGATGGCCGTGAAAGATTCAAGAACTCAGAGACTGGGTAATTGCATGTGACAAAGTTTACTTAAAATATGAGCAAGAGACAATGATGCTATTAGTTTAGAACTTTCTTCTGTGGACAATGAATAGATGAGAAAATACATCTTTAGAGACTGGATAAGGCCCTCTAAAGAGCATATGAAGCATCAAGACATATTTTTCCTCCAAAAACATCCTTTTGGATTAGAAAAAAAAAAGTAGTAGTCCCTGGGACTGACAATTTAGAAAGAAAAATGGGAAAGGTAAGCACAGTGAATTAGGTAGGAAACTAGCTAGAAAGGAAAGGATATCAGTTTGTACTGAGTTTGCTTGTGGAAAGCTGCTTAGCCTGAGGGGGGCTGATCTCAGTTATTATCATTAGTAACCAGTTTTCAGTAAAGAAAGATCTGATGAAACACTATGATAGGTGAGAACAAAGCAGAGGAAAAAAGATTAGAACTCTAGAACTGGACGAACTTGAGAAATTAATAAAATCTTAGTTGTCTCATAGGTGAGACCACAAAATTAAAGAAAAGCACAGATTACATGACAACTGATGATGCAATTCTGTGATTCTGGGAAACCAGCTGTTGTTGTGATATGAATTTTTGCTGTAAATGCATAAAGTGGATAAATATTCAGAGGAGAGAGTTCAGTTGAATGACCATGCTTGCAAGAGAATAATGGATATTATCCAACTGTGAATACATATATTTTGAAAATGAGAAGCAGATCTGAATTAAAGTAATTTTTTGACTGGAATAGTGAAGTCATAAACCTAATTAGTTAGAAAGGTGGAGTATGATCACTTTATTAAAGATTTTATAATTTCAAGGGAATGGAGTACACAGTGATAGGAGTAGGTCATTTCCAGTTCTTTTTGTCAGTGTGAAGATAAATCCAATCAGCACAATTTGATTTATGCATATAGCATGGGATTATTCTCATCAAAATTTGGACATCGAAGATGGAGACATCTCTGAGCTAGTCACTCAAGACTCTTTGTAAGTGACAGAATTTTAAAGTTTTCTTATTTAATCTATTTAGATGCTTTTTTTAGGAGAAGATCAATCATACTATAGAACAGCTTATTTTTTTCCATCGACTACAATGGGAGTCTAGGTATCTGCACTTTAAACATCTATATAGATATATGTATACACAATCCTGTATTTTGACACAAAGGCCACAGAAATCACAGAAAATCTGATGTCAGTGAATTTTGGATCTGGCTTTTAACATACCAGAGAGGAACTGTCTTCATTTCTGCTTTGAAATAATACTTGAAATATTACTTTGTCTCAGAAATTATTTTCTAGTTTACTCTTTTCTTTTAAAAAGTGTTTACCCCTTTGGGCAATCTCCTTGTTATTTCACCCTTGAAACTCTGCTGAGTCACAAGGATAGCAATAAAAGCTTTTGTTTGCTCAGCATGGCCTAGAGGTTATCAGAAACATGTAAGAAATTAAAGAGGAGAGTTTTTCCATATATTGCAAACTGCAAACTATACTCAGCAAAATGGCAGGATTAATCATCTCTTATCAAAAAACAATGCTGAGTCAGTTGCAATTGGATAATATAAATGCTGAAGAATAAAAAAAGTTTGTACTTCAAGTAAATGGAGAAAAACTTTAGCAAGCATCATACTTTGACACTACCTTAATCTAGCTACAAACACATAACCCAATAATAGTATCTAGAAGGGATGGGAGAGAGCAAAGATACAACATTCTGGACAAAATTCAAGCCCATAGAACGTGAATGTAGCATAACTGCTGATTTCAAAATATCTGTGCTTTCAGTCATTACTGTTTCCTCATGAGATTCCACGCAGTCACACAGCAGATCCTCACAGATGCAGAACACACGGATGATGTTTGCTTTATAGAAGTGATCACTTTGCATTACATTTTCACAACATATATTATACAATTATATATACAATATATTATACGATTTTCATAACACTTCAAAGTTCACCATCAATATTTTAGGGCTTAAACCAGAAGACCTGTTCAATAATCGATAAACTTGTTTCTCCTTTAGTTTATTCAAATTCAGCTCCATTGCAGCGATTTACATGAATGCTGTTTTGGTTTTTCCACAGTGAAAATAAGAGTAGATAAACAAAGAAAAACTGTTTCTCCAAGGTTCAAACCTACCTAATAATTAAGAGGTATTTCTTTATGTGTCGTCTTGGCCCGCCAACACTTAAAGATACTCTGACTTTGCAAATGGAGTCTACATTGGAATGAAATATTGCCTAGATGACAAGTCATATATCAGATTTACTTCATTAGCTTTCATAACTAATCACCTTTTCTGTTTTGTATTGCTAGTGTTGTTGTGAGCTTCGACCTTTATTTTACCCAGAAGGTAACAGCTGAGAAAGTAAAAAAAGAACTGGTTTTGGGTATCAACACAAATAAAACTGATCTTACACAGACTTTGAAAATTGATGTGAACAGCATACAAGTCACAGGTAATGCTACTAAACATTTCTTCTCTATACAAATCCTTGACAACTGCAGTTAACATGGATAAAAACTTTGATTCCCAGTCAGCAAAGGTGTTCTCATGGGTGTTATGAAAGAAACATTTACAATATTGTCAACTAGAAAGTATGAGTCAGTATTGTGTATGTTGAGTAAGGAGAGGATAAAGGACAAAGTAGTGATTTCCCAGTAAAAAACACTCAATTTCTTCTCTTTTATGTAGCATAACATTTGTAATTTTGTCTTCCCTCAAGTTAATGCAATTAAGCCCCAACTCTGCCATTTCATTAGTAATGCAATTATAATTTTATTTTATAAAAGAATAAGGAAAAGGGCTCAGCCTCAAAGTGAGTGAGGACTCATTTATTGAAAAGATGTCAGTAACAACCAACAGAATACAGAGTGTGGCTTCTGGAGCAGTGCACCCAAGCAACTGACTTAGGTGAAGTGTAAATGGAAATAAACAAATGTGTCTTTAAAGACTAGGTATTTTTAAATTCTACAAACATAAAAACATTGTGATTTTATGTAAGTACTGGAAAATTTATTAAAGCCTAAGTGGAAGCCCAGCAAAATCAAAGGGAATTCTTGTTTTTACCTCAATAAGCTTCAAAACAGGTCTTCACTGAGGATGAGGATTAAAAGTAATTTGAGTCCTTTGAAGTGGAAGTTGATTAGCTGACATTTGAAGACCTGCTGGAGATACTATTAAGTAGCAACTAATTGCTTTGGGAGGAGTGGGACATCTGGTGCACGATGTCTCTTCCTCTATTCTAAAAAGTACATTTTTTGCTAAGTACTTCAGATATTCAAAGGCTAAATTCAGAGTCCTGACATCTTTACTTCTCTTTACTACTTGCACCACATATAAGAAGTTGTTCTAAATAACTGAGCATCACTGTGGAATGTGATTACTCATTATACTTCAAAAATACCACTAAAGAAAACTATAAAGAGCTTCTTAAAAAATTGTATATCTACTGATGAACTTTGAAGAAGTCAAACTTTTCTTGCTTTGCATGATTAAAATGCTTCTTTTCTCATCAGATATCATCTGTCCATTCTATCAGGAGTGCTTCAATAAGTAACAACTGCAACTAATTAACAATCATAATCGTATGTGGCACTTCTGTATCCTGTATCTCAGTGTGTTCTGCAAGAGAAGTATTATTTCTATTTCAGAGAGGGAAGAACCTATGACACAAGTGTGACTTGCTTGAAATTACAGTTTTCAGTGATTAAAAGTAACTTACTTTCTTGGAAATTTTCCCAGGTTAGTTTTAACTCAGGTATCCAATCTAAATACCATTCTATATGAAACAGGTGCTCTGAAAAGCTTCATAGAATAGAAAGTGTCAAGACAGACATTTCACAGATTAAGACATTTTATGTGCGATACAGTGAATAAGGACCAAAGATTGAAAGGGATTAATATAGACCTTTCCTGCTCGGGAATATCATAGAGTTTGAGAAAAGGCTGGGAACAAGGCAAGATGATGAAAAGGAGGGAAGTGGGGCACTGACAGTGAGCCAAAGAGAGATAGTCACAGCTGATTTTATTTTTTGTTTAGCCTTTCTTTCTCTCTGTTGTATAAAACTAGATACTGTGCCATAAAAGGAGTTTGTAATGAACTTGCTTTCTTCCAGTGGCCACTGAAAATCTTACTACAATGATGCCTTTAACTTCATCAGGTCAGTACCTTTCATAAAAGAGGAACTATTTTTTGTTATCAATACAACATAAAGAAGACTTGCTATTCAGCTGATATAACTTAGTAAAGCTGCCTTGGCTGTAGTTAGGGTTTGACTGCTAAAGTCCATTCAGTGATAGTTAGCCACTCTTCATCATTTCTGACCATTTGAGAGACCAGTGATCTCGAGTCTTTACAAAAGTTCTAACAGTTTAATTAGATGACCAAAGCAAAAGTTGAGTCTCTGTCAACCAGCTGAGTCACAAGCTGAAGCTTTCTTAGATTGAAACAAGTAAATGAAGCTGGGGTCCTACTCTCATGCTGTATCTACTGATATACTGATCAATGTTGGTTGATAGACATTCATTCCACTATCACTGGAAGTGTTATGATGAAAGGGTATGGAGCAGACACAACTCCTTGGTCTCTCATTTTCACTGAGTACAAACCTGCCAAATGTTAGTAAGACAGCTGAATAATACAGTAGATGCTTTGCAGCACTAAATGCAAATAGCGTTATTGCATACTACATACAAATTAACACATACAAATTCTCCAAATTCTCCAGGGCAGGTTACCAGACCAGAAGCTTCTGCAATTTATGTGAGCTACAGAAATGCACCTATGAATATAGAAGCCAAGTATTTATTGATGTCTAATTACAGCCATAATGATGAAATAATTATTATTTGTCTGTTTACAGGCCTACTAACATCTATAGTCCAAAGTGTGTAATTACTACAGCTTATTCCCATCAATACAGTTAAAACTGCTTACATACAAATTTTCTCCTATCTGTTCCTTCCTCTGGTATGCTATCTTAAAGCTCCCCTGAGTCCTAAGTTCAGTGTTGCTAATCATCCTCAAGAAGGAATTGGGAGGCAGCAGGGAGGTGTCAGAGGAAGAGGGAAGGGAGTTGGGTGCTGGGAGTTGTCAGCATCCCAGGTTGGAATGGGCATAATCTTCCAGGTGTGGATTCCTTGCCCCTTGCTCTCAGGTCCTCTTGGATTCATTTTTGTATATTTGCTAACACTGCTCCCTTGCTTTCTATTTCAGTCCAAAGTCCATGTTATACACAAGTTTTACCATATGTGGCATGTTTACATCTGCTTGATGCTTGGGGTTTGCCTCTGTTGACCCTAAACCCAGCTTTATCCACCGCAGGTGTTACTTCAGTGAGATCACCCAGTAATGTGGGTGATTTGACAATTTGCAATTTGTGCTTGTACCACTGATGCCTCTGTCACTGTCCTGTGCTTTTACTTTCATGGCTTTAGCTGTTGACTTGTGCATGCACTTTTGGGATTGCCTGTAATGATCCCAATGTTTTCAACAATCTCCAAGACATAGCTTCCCAGCAACTGATTTATAAGAACTGCCTGCTCATCATTCATCCATGACTTAGGTCTTTCAATGTTTCATTCATTACAAAATAACAATCATTTAGAAGATTGGATAGATAGATAGATAGATAGATAGATAGATAGATAGATATGTATATAAGACTTTGGAAACTACTATGAAGCTATGAATGAAGTTTCCCTCTCTGAACGGAGCTGTGAGAACAGTACGTTCAGCTGCACCCTCCCTGCACCTTCTGCTGGGCTCTCCTCTCTGCCAGTGGAACTGTATCCTTCAAATTACTGACATAGAGTGCTCCATAACTTGTTTAATAAAAAATGGCCTAGCTTAGTTTAATGGTATGTGCTAAATCAGCATGTTTTGATAGAAAATTGGTAGGAAGTCCTCATGCAAGTTTGTGCACTAGTATATCTGGGAGAGCAGGAACATCTAACAGAAGTAAGTCTGAGATGGACAATAATCAGCAATTTCTGTCAGTAAAAACTGATAGATGACAAAGCGTCAGGAAGGCCTTACTGCACTTCTCACTTTTTTTCTTCTAACCTTTTGTTTCACCTCCTCCTCACCTCCTTTCCCTTAAGGCAGATGATCCATTAATTGTAGTGACATGGGGATCTTTTCAGCTGACGACGTTATCATCCTGCTCACATATTTGAGTCTTAATGTAGTAAGTTAAAATAGTAAACAGGCATGCTAATGCAAATTAAAAGAGGAAAAAAAAAAAAAAGATTATTTGGGAGCTGGAAATTCCAGAGGCATCCTCAGGACGAGGATGAATTAGCACCGCTAAGTAGGAAGTTGTGTTGGAGCAATCATAAATAAGCATTCCATTTTTCCAGAATGTTTTGCAGTCTACTATCACAAATACAAACCCACTTACATACCTAGGCATTTGTTGAAGTGTAAATATGTATACACACAGGTATGTATGTATGCCCATATGTAAACATACAAATACTAGACAGGTATGAGGCTTCTCTCCTCACACTGTGACAAGTGATTTGTTGAGCAATGTTATTTATAAGAAAATGCACATATACATTTTAGTACTAATATTAAAGTTGTCACAACTTGTGTTATTTCAACAGATCCTGTGAGTCTAACGACAAGCTCCTTGACACCAACTTCAGGTCAGAACACAAGAGAGCATCATTGTTATTTTAGTGGCAGAAAAAAGAAACCCAAATGTCTTTTGCAGTTATTGAAAAGCTTGTGAGTAGGTCCAAAGAGAGTGACATTTAAAATTCACTTGGGTACCATGTTAATTTTCTTATGTTTATTGTGACATTTCACCTTCAAGATCAAGCCAGACAAGCTGCTGTTAACATATCATCACCTAAGCTGGGGTTTCGGGATACAGCAAATAATGCAGATCTCATAAGAGCAGACTAATTGCTGCTTAGTTCTGCCCAAGCAACTGCAGAGGTTCCCCCAGAGAGAAAGAAGTTGAGTTCTAACCTTGGGTTGTGTTTGCTCAGGTTCAGGACAACTCACCACAAACAAGTCCTCAACAACTGGAGGTAGGTAACTATATATGGGGGGGAAGCAGGGAGGAAGCAGGATCTTAGAATTATACTGTTTGCATTCATCTTCTTGCATCATTCATTTCTCGTATCCTATTCCTATAAATACATGATATACAGATTTACCTTTTATTTGACTGAGGAGACCTCTTCACAGAGAAGGGGCTTCTAAGATTCTACATTTTATGAAAGTGGTATATGTGTCATGTATGTTAATGTATATATTGACACTCATAACTGCTCATTTTTACTTCCTATTATTTCTTGGGGCAAAACAAAAAAAATAACAAAAAAAAAACCAACCCAAAAAAACCTGCAAAAAATCTTGTAGCAAACACTCGTGTGACTTCCAATGGACAGAAAGCCAAAGCTGTTTGAATCTTTGAAAACCTCCCTGGCTTAACTAAATGATAAAATACATATGACATTTTCCAATGGGCCTAATGTATTTCCTGCCATTTTTTGGTTGAGTATAGCAATCACATTGCAATTTAGGGTAATTTGCTGGTTCAAAAATAAAGTCAAAATGTTTTACTAGAAAATGTTAATTTCTTTATATCCAGTAGGTGGCAATGCTGTTTAGTTTTCGGAGTTCAAGAATAAAACTAGAATTGTTCATGTCATATGTAAACAATGTTTTCTGGCATATTTGGCTTGTGCAAAACATATTCCTAGATTATTGGTTGGGGTTTTTCTTTGGGTCTAGAATTCACAGTTTCATCTCTGCTCATCTATGGCAATCCCTTCATTGGCACTGTATCACCTCCAATGCTTGACTCGAGTATGTTTTCTTTGCTTCAATTACCAATAGGATACAAAATGGCAGCTGTGTTGCTTTACCCTGTATTGCTAACACTGAAGGTGTTTTGTAAAGCACTTTGAAACAATACATCCAAACCAATTTCGGTCTGTCACTTATATAGTACAATACATCATACAAGCATCTACTTAATGTGATCACAGACCTAGCACTTTTATGAAAAAATGAATCAAGCAATAATGGTTAGAGACTGCAAGATCAGTTTTACAGATTCATATTTTTATTTTTGCATAAGACATTTTGACCTTTTCCAGTAAGGATTTACTGAAGCAAAGAAAAGGAACTATGTGAATAGTGCTAGGTGAACAGTTTCCAGATAATTTAATGTAATTTTCAAGAATTCTGAAATTAGTAATTATCCAAAACTTATTTTAGCTGCATGTTTTTGTTACTTTAATAGGACCTACTTGAATTCTACAGATGTCTAAGACCCAAACCATCTAAAGACTAAGAGAGAAAGTTTGCAGTGGATGAACATTTATGCTCTAGGGAAATATTATTAGTGATATTCCAAAATTTTAAGGATCTGCCAATGTATTCTTTTTGGAGAAATTTACTCTTATTTTAATTTAATTTGCAAATCTGAAAAGAACAGAGTTTCTGATATTCCTGGTATTTCAAAATCCAGTCTTAAAGGCTTTCATTTTCAAGATATGCTGGTTGAAAAAACATTCTTTAGCATGATGAAGTGCAACATTGTGACGTGTTGAAGTTGAAGAAATTAAATTAAATTGTATTCAGTTAAAACCAGAGATTTCTTACTGTTATTTTAACCAAAGTACAGTTTTCTCACATTATTCAAGTATAAAAAATTGGAAAATGTAATCTATTTTATTGCATAAAGTAGTTTATTTGAATATAAGAAGGAAATGGGAATTCATGGAAATTTTCTTCCAGTCCTCCTCCAAGTTTAGTTTCAAAAAACATGTCACTTCTGAGAACTTCCTTCATTCTGTGCTAAAATTATCCTTTTCAGTATGTGATATTTCATTCCAGGCTTCTAAAAATGCAGTTTTGTAAAACACAATAGAGTGGTTGATTTGATTTGTGCTGGAGTAACCAGAGGTAAGTCAATTTTCTTTTGTAGTGAAACTGCATTACTGCTGTGCTGTTATTGCTGTTGTCCTTATTATTTCAGCTGAGTGTTTGCCACCTGCTGAACTTTGTGATGACGGTGTAACCTGCATTAGAAAAGATTTATTTTGTGATGGAGTCTTGGACTGCCTCGATGGTTCAGATGAATCTGAAGAAAGATGTGGTAAGAATGTAAAGCCCTGTAAATCATTCTTTTTAAACATATGTAAACCTATCAGTAGTTTGTAAATTGTTTATAGGCAATAAACTGCACAGTGAAGTCCAAATCAATTCTACTAAAAAATACAACAAAAATGAAATTTATAATCTTTATGTTGTAAAAGGAAAGAATTTTCTTTTAAAGTCTTGTTAATGAAGAATGTGTTTAATAAATAATGAAGAAAAATTACATTCTGGCTATATAATATAAATATGAAATAATATAGAAAATATTTTTACTATATAAATATTAATAATATAAATAAATATAATGTAAATAATACAATAATATAGACATTTCATATGAAGTTTTCTGCCAGTAATATCAAATATTGTTCTTTCCCAACAAATTAAAATTGTGACACTGTACAGATATAAAGTCACATTACCCAGTGTCAGAAGCTACCTAATGGCATATTTGGAGTCAGAAGAGATCTTTATCTTTTGACTCCAACATTAAGAATATCATCATACAAAATGTTACTAATGGCTTTTCCCAGGTTACTGTGTACACTCAGATACATTGATACTGTACATCCGGAAACTTAGATGGGTTGCAGGAGGGAGAGGGAGTGGGCAGTGTCAGCATTTTGCAGCCAGGACGGGCGAGTGTGACTGCTGCCATGGCAGGATGGAACCCTGGTAAGGACCCTGCTCTGTTTGTTGGCCACCTACCTGCAATCTCACTCCACCAAGTGCTAGGGAATGGCAGTGTCTGTAGGACTGACACGAATGTTTGAGTTGCTGGCACCACAGTGAGAGGTAAAAGATGATGACGTGAATATCAGAGCAACAGGCTCTAGGTGGCCCTGCTTGAGCAGGTGGATGGACCAGATGACCTCCAGAGGTCCATTCCAATGTCTAGGCTTCTGTGATTCTGTGAAAAATGTTACAAACCTGACATCTGATTGGTTTTTAAAAGAAAAAGTTTATATCTTTCAGTGCCAGTGAGTTTATTTGCCTTTATAGAATCATTGAATCATAGAATGATTAGAATTGAAACAGACCTTAAAGATCATTGAGTTCCAAGCCCCCTGTCACTGGTGGAAACACCTTCCACTAGACTACATTGCTCAAAGCCCCATGAGACCTGGCCTTGAACACTTCCAGGGATGAGGCATACACAACTTCTCAGGGCAACATGTTCCAGTGCCTCACCAATCTCACAGTAAAGTATTTCTTCCTGATATCTAATTTAAATCTACCCTCTTTCAGCTTAAAACTGTTACCCCTCATCCTATCCTCATTCCCTGATAAAGAGTCCCTCCCTATCTCTCCTATGGGTCCCCTTTAGATACTTGAAGGCTGCTATAAGGTCTCCCTGGAGCCTTCTCTTCTCCAGGCTGAACAACCCCAACCTTCTCAGCCTGTCCTCTTAGCATAGGTGCTCCAGCCCTCTGACCATGTTTGTGGCCCTCCGCTGGACCCATTCCACCGGTCCATGCCCTTTTTATGTTGGGGACCCAGACCGCCTAGTTTGCCTGGGCACCTTTTTGTGCAGAGTGGCCATTTCTCCGTGTATCAGTGAACACTGTGAAATTGTACCAAGGAGTCTGACTACACTGCTGCTTACCAAAGTGTGTGTGCAGCTTTTTGGTGGGGAGGTATGTGTGTTAATGTTGTCTGCTTTGTCCTTCCCAGTCTCAACTCTCAGTTTAAAATGTGTTGCCAAACACATAAAATGTGTTTAAAATTTCTTGCCATGTGAACGTTGTAAATGTTCCAGAAGAAATTGGAGCAATTGACTCCCTGAGTGTATTTTGGTTTGTGGTTGGTTTTGTTTTGGGTTGTTTTTTTTTTTAAATATAGAATTTGGTGCTAGAAATCAGGAAAGTTTATTTCTCTTCTGCTATGAGAACAGGCTTCTTAGCTTTCCTATGAATAACAGTGGGGGCAGTTTGGTCTGACCTTTCACAAACATGTAAAATGCTGGGCTCTGGTCTAAAGACAAACAAGCAAGTGGAAGATCAATTGTTTTTAAAGAACCTGCAAGCCTGATTCTGAAGGCTGGTGACATGCTGACCCTTTCTGCCAGAAATGGAATTCTCTTCAGAAAAAAAAGATGAATTGCAGACCTGCACATTACCTGCATTTTTCTGAGTGCAGCCAACTCAGAAGGGAGACGTAGCTGAACTTTTGGGGGAAAATATCCATCAAAATATTTCAGTAGAATATTCACTGAAACACATCCAAATGTTTATTTGGCATAATAGCTGCATCCAACTAGATCAAGGCAATGATGGGCTCTAAGCAGGTCCCTCTACCTTTGAGGAAATTAGAAGGTCCTAAAGTAGCCTTAGCTAGATCTTTGTTCAACTGGAAGTGTTAAGGTAGCACAACTCCAAAGAGCTTTTCAGTAATTCATTTCTACCATCATGCTATTGTTTTGAGATACGGATTTTGTTTGGGGTATTTCCTTATCTTTCTTTTATTTTATTTTAGATATAGCTAAATAAAATAATGCAGATCCTTATAGTTAAAAGCTAGTATTATACATCTCATCAAAATGAATGCTTTTTAGTTACTATGATGATTAGGTCTGAGTGTACAAGTTTTGGTCACATTTTATTAAAGATATCACAGTCAGATCTCTTATATAGGACAGAATTTAATTGATTTCAATATTGGTAGATACGAGCAAAAACAAGCTCACTTACTTGCAGTCAAAGCTATGTAGACATCACTCAGCTGTGCCCTGGAGGCTACACAGTGTTTAAGTTATGACCTGTGCTTGAGTAGGGTTTTTCAACTGAGACATAGCCTCTTATGCACACGGTATTTGGATCTGATTTGCACCTCTCCCTGAATCGCTACCAAATATAAGTTGCTAATGCCCTGCTCCTTTGTAACTGAGGATATTATTTCTTAATCAATGTTTTACAGTCACTAAAAATATGCACAACTGAGCTGCAAATTTCAATAATGTGCATACAAGTAAAAATAACGAGAACATCATAAAGAAACTAGCTATAGTTACAGTTCACTTCAGAAGCTGGATGATTTGCCCCCATTCATTTTCACTGATGCCTTTTGTTTCCAAGCAATTCATTCAGTTATCATTAGTTTAGCAGTTTCAGGTCATAGCCTTACAGAAATACAATTCTGGCTGGAGGACAAATTGTTGCTCCATGACTCTTATGTTACATTTTCAGTCTTAAAATTTTCCATCCAAAACTCAGAGCTTTTCTAAGTTTATACATTTAGATTTCTTAAGAGATTTTGCAAAACCAGTAGAAAGAGTGGCAATAAGCCATATGCATGTTTGGGATGCCTGCCCATTTTTCCATCTCTGATTTTTTTACTTAAGTCCCATCCCTAGAGTAACTTAATACTGTCATATAAAAGATAAAATTGTCTAGATTTTCAGAAGTGCTTCAGAGTTTCACAATGAGATTTACAGCCAA
>JAOXJK010000001.1:106866986-106886556 GCA_025774025.1 Xenus cinereus | reverse complement strand
CTGCTATAAGGTCTCCCCAGAGCCTTCTCTTCTCCAGGCTGAACAACCCCAACTCTCTCAGCCTGTCCTCATAGGAGGGGTGCTGCAGCCCTCCGATCATTTTCATGGACCTCTGCTGGACCCGTTCCAACAGGTCCATGTCCTTCTTGTGCTGAGGAGTCCAAAGATGAACACAGTACCATAATTATGTGGATAAAAATAATAAAAATGTCAGTAAATTCTTCTGTAAAATCACAAGCAAAGTCAAACAAGAAGGATGAAGTGTTCGAAGTGTTGAATGTTGATGGGGCTTTGAGAAACCTAATCTAGTGGAAGATGTCCCTGCCCAGGGCAGGGGGCTTGGAACTAGATGATCTTTTATGTCCCTTCCAACTCCAACCATTCTATGATTCTATGATACACATTTTATAAATTGAGAAATCATTCAGGTGAATCGCTGTCTTCACTAAACAAAAGGCAAATCTACCACTGGTTTAAAAATAGCCAGTTTCCCATTTCATGTCTAACTCTGAGGAATATCTAAAAAGTTTAAGAACTCATTTTAACATGTTGTTGACTGATGAATATAACTTGGGATAATCATTCATATTTCTTGTATTAGGAATCTTCTGAATCATGCAACACTATCTGTGTTTGATATTACCGATTTTAATGTAAAATTTCTCATTTAAAAAAAATCAATAATTCTGTACTGACTAAAATGTGTTTATTATCTTGCAGGATTTTATATTTCAACACCCATAGGACTTGGATTTGGAGAAGAGAGAGTCCGAATTCTCAGTTTGCCTTTGGTCTCTTCAGATCCGTCTTGTCTAAGCTTTTGGTAACATTACATAAGAATAAAACTGAATAGCTTTCTTTCATATTTAATATTAGTCCAAGTTAGTGTGAAAGCAATACAAGCCTGCTTCGGTTTGGATTTCCCTGATTACTTTTAACTCCGGGCCTGAATCTTTTGACTCCTTTATAGGTTTGAGTCTTGCAGTTAGCTTTAATGTATTTTCTTTTTCACCCTGCATCCAATATTCATTTCTATTAAGAATCCCTGAGATGTTTTTTGTCATGAAGCTTAACTAAGCCTCTGCAGAAAATATAGCAAAGCACCAAGTAAATCTTCCAGGTGTAATCTAAACACGTTTGATTTTAGTTTCATGCTTATTGCAAATTAGTCTTAATTCCATAAAACTGTTTATAAAATAAAAAAATTGATATTTTTTCATGAAATTTCACTTTGTTCTAATACTACCAAAATTGATCTTCCCTTTCTAGGTATTTCATGTACAGTACTAATGTTTATCGTTTAAGAGTTAGCATAAGTAATGAGCATGGTTTGGAAAAGATCATTTTCCAGAAAGAAGGAAACTATGGAAACAACTGGAATTATGGTCAAGTAACTTTAAATGAAACATCTGATTTTAAGGTTTGTTAAGCTACTGCTACTTTTTAAAATTAATTTTAGCTAAACTGATATCAGAGTTTTCTATGAAATGAACCGGATTATCCACAGCTTCAAAGATAATATCTAGTTTATTTACTAATACATGCCATCAACTAAATGTCAGCATGCAGAAAACTGGATTCCCCATTTGAATTGTCATTCCCCACCTTCCCTGCTCTGGAATTTAAAGTATTGTTATTGTAGAAAACAGAATACCTTAACATTGTCATGGGACAATCAATGTTATCATGAAAGAGAGCTTTCCACAAAATAAAGGTGTTCAAAGCCTATCTAAATATGAAATGGAGTTTAAAATCTCCGCAGTGTCTATGATATGAAGCACTTAGCCATGAGAAGACTTAATTTAAATAAATTCAGATTCTGAAGGTGTATTTTCACTAATTAATTACAGAATAATTCACTGAAAGTGTTTTCCAGATGGAAATGTATTTGGCACCACATGATTAACAATCTACCTGACTTATCTGTAAACAAAAAGGGGAGATATGCTAAACATTTCCTTCAGCAACTCTCTATTGAAAACAATTTCTTTTTATAGGTATTTGGGATGTCTTGTCCTGTGATACTAGTTTTGATTGATGTAAAAGCACTGCCAGGAAGATGCATTTACCATTTGAGGAAGTAAATGCATCTGTAACCTGGCTGCATCAGATTTCCAGGAAATGTGTGTTTTATGATCTTGAGAAGCGTGCTATACCTAGCTGTATTTCACCAGCACAAATTCCTTGGTAGCAGAACTGCTTTAAATATGTGGATATTAAAGCAAAATAACAATCAAATGAGATTAATTTCACTTTTTCATGGAGTTATGCCATTAGATCAGAAGTTTGGACTGATGAGATAAGTGATACAGAATTTGTGTTTCAAAAATTACATGCGTTTATATATAAAAAGTAAAGTTATTGAACAGTTTTTAAATCATGTTCATCATTTATACAAAGAAGTTCCTGCATTCCTTAGAATAATCCACTTGGTTTGCATAGTGCTGTTTTGTTTTGTGAGCAATCCTCTTTCATCCCTGATGCACTATTCTGAGTGTAGGGCCAGTGTAGATTACAGTGGAAATAAGAGTATTCTAGAAAGAAGACAGAAAGGTTCAGCAGTGTAAGCTGAAAAACACTTCATTAAGTTATAAAATTCTATCTTTTTTTCATGAACTTCAGGTTATTTTTGATGCCTTTAAAAGACGTGGTCCCAGTGATATTGCCTTGGATGACATTGGCCTGACAAAGGGAAAGTGTAATGAAAGTAACTCTGTAGAGCCAACTATGATTCCAGTTGCTACTACTGTCCCTTCAGTTCCCAGTAAGTGAACACTAAATTACAGTTGATTACCATTTCCTATTACTGTATTTGTGTATGAGTAATTCAGAGTTTTCAGCCTTCAGTTTTATAAAAACCTCTCTTCATCATTATAAAATTATCTTCAGGATAATGCACTAGGAATCAGGTTGCCTGCCCATGGCTCCATTAATAGCATCAGAAGTGATAGATTCACAGCTTAAGCTACCAGTACATTTTCCAAATCTTGAAGACTGAAAGATAATTAAAGAATTCAGAATTTATTGCTAAAATCTTTAATTAGTAAAGCTTCCAGGAAGCCACTGAAGGGGAAAGAAGAAGAAAGAGAAGGAAGGTTGTAACCTCTATATTTGAAAATATAAGCAGTGCACCAGGGGGATAAGAGAATAAGCGAAGTTACATAATAATATCACCAGACATCTCAACAGTAAAAAATCTGCAGGCTATGAGAACACAGGCACACTGAAAAATTCCATGTTTAGGGGCATGAATCTATAATAGTACCAGAATGGTTTAAGAATGGAGCACGGTTCATATGTCTAATAACCAAAATGGAGGTACTATCTGGAACAAGGCTCACAATTAATGAGTTCTTTCCAATATGCATTTGATTGTACTTTTATTCCTATTATATCTGATTACATTAAAATGGAAAAAGAAAGCAATATTTCTGTTGAAAAGAATTTAAATAGGGAAAGAGGAAATACAAAAAGACTGTTAGCAGCTCTTCCGGTTTCAAAGGAAATGAGTGGACAAGAAACCCCAAGGAATGGACTCCATCCATTCCCTGATCTAATAAGAGGTTTCAATATTTGCATAAATTATGGAATGTGACAAAACTTAAGCCTCATTTCTTCAATTTTACCTTTGCTAACTCTACTCCTTGTGGCAAGGCAGAAGTTATGAGCAGGTTGTTGGTCTTGTAATAATGGATGTGGTTTTTTTCCTGCTTGATGAGGCCTCATGTCATTTCATCTTACTCTCTTCTTGACACCTTATCCAAATCCCAGGCTGAGTTGGAAACTGGAGATGGGTTGCTTTTGTTTGCATATTTTTGCCATCTTCTCCAAATCAAGTAGAAGTTAATTAAATGTTTCTACCAGTAGCACATATGCAGTTCTGCAGACAGGTTGTACATCTTGATTCATACCCCTCACATAGCAGAGTCTTTTAGAGGAGAGCACAGAGATTTAAGCTTCTTCAAAACATTCCAGTCTCACAAACCTAGTTAGAAGAATCTCACTGAGAAAAATAAGATAAAAATTATGTAGCCATCATTATAAATCTGGAAAATGTATATAAAACAATGAAGAAAAATTGCATGTGATGTTAACCAGGTCCATGCATATTCAAAGTGAAAAATAGTATAAATATGAATAGAGCTTATGGAAAAAAAATCATTAAAATATCTGATAGGGCTTTGTAATTTATTGTAAAAGAGACATGAACTTTTGGGGAAAAAAAGGAGATTTCTAAAAAAAGACATATTCACAGATGGCTTCAAATCATTAAAACAGTGAGTATGTTCCAGAACTGCCTCCTATCAGATTTACTGTCACTTACAAAGGACAGCTAGTTGCTCTCGTGATGGCATATAGTAAATAAAAATGGTCTAAAATTATAATAATAGAAAAAGATTGTTTGTGTTGTATTCGTATTGAAGTACTGTGTGCTAATATTTTTATTATATCAAATCTATCATCTCTAAGTCTACTACATTAGGACAGGGGAAAAACCACCACCTTCTAAATACAAGAGCAAAATTCAGTTTTATAGCTCCATCCTGAGATACAGGGAGGTAAAGTTCAACAAGATGTCTCTATCAGCAAAATTAAATTTTAATACCACTAGTAATTTCATTTGTAATTTACTAAAGTGACTTTTGGAATTTGAGTGCAGTTTTTATTAAAGTAATGCTGTGGAGAGGTGCTGATGTCTGCCACCTCCAGCCATCTTTAGGTGCTGTGGGCAAACACACCTCACAAATTCACATCAGTCTAATAATTAGTGGTAGAACAACCCTGTGGTAAATAGTAGCTGAGTGCTGCTGTCAAAACACCAAAGAAATGTCATTCAAACTATAGATCCTCACCCAGAATAAGGTAATAAAGTTTAAAGATTCAAAAAAAAGGAAGCAGTCGTGTGGAGGATAGCTCCTTGTGAAACACATTAAAGAAGATCTAGACTGTCCTTCAATATGATACAAACGCACAGTCTAAGCTGTCACTGGGGAAAAACTAGCTTGCTTGCATAACTTTGTGAGGCTTGCTATGTATGCACTGTCTGTAACCTGCTGAAAAAAAAAAAGGGAATGTTATCAATCATCTTCAAAGAATTATGAAATTACTTTGATGGATGTGGTGCGAGCTTACTAACACTAATGGTTTCACTTCAAATGTTATAACAAGAGATGAAAGAATTTGAGCTGAGCCAATTTCTTTTGCTAGACTTAGAATTTCGGTAAGAGGGACTGGCATCATTCATGGTGCCCCAAAAGTTCATTGAAAAGTCAAAAAAAAATTTTGGTGTTGGGATAGGGAAGCTGGATTTGCTTTTGTCTTTTGCACAAGGCTGTCACCTTATGCTTTCATCTGAAACAAAGACTGCTTTCATCTTCATAGTCATTAATAATCTGTCTTACAACACAAACAACAGTGTGGAAATTACAGTGTAGATTCCACACTTAAGATGTATATGTCAGTGTAAATTAAAATTTTGGCCAAAGCACAGAAGACTTTTTTTATGAATAGGTCATATATCATTTTCTACAGTGTTGAGAAAATTGTCTATTATGCTCAATGAAAAGACCAAGATTATTTGTATTAGTTGCTATTTGGCTCTCTAACAAGTGACAGCTATATGAATAACTCCATGTGAATTTCTATTTAAATATGACCGGAATTTTTTAAAGTATTTTTTCCACACATAAGGAAAATCAATTACTTCTATTATTTTTCCATGCAAGAGAAAGAAAATCATTACTAATGTGCCCTACATGTAGTCAAAACCAGATCAGATTTCATCATAAATTGCCCCTGTTCTGCTGTTAAGAAAGTTGGTTTTGCTCTGTTCATGTCATCAGATGATACTGGCTAAGAATCATATATTCTTCATGTAGCTTTACAATAGTCATGTGTCTGTTTGTATGTGCAGTAATGTTCCTTAAAAGAAAGCCGTTGCAATCTTTATTTCTTGTTAATGGTATTTACAGAAAGTAGTCCTCATTGTGAGCCATACAGCTGAAACATAATACACTTGTTAGTCAGTGTGTGATTGTTAACAGTTCCTTTTCTTTTCAGAGATTTCGTTATTTCTTTCCAGGAGTGATTTGTTGAAGTAGTTCTATAAGATGGCTGTTCTGAGAAAGTTCAAATCTTTCTTGTATTTAGTGGAGCTTCTTCCCAGAGGGATTCAAGGGGTAAACTCAGTAGGACTTGTAGATTATGCAGTCCCCAAGTGTCTCAGAGTATGCAATACTGACAGACATAATGAAATGCAAAGTATGAGCCATAAGGGATTGGGGAGTGTTAACATTTAGCCAAAGTCTGAAAGTTAAAAAAATAAATTTTAATTCAAAGAATTAAACAACAAAAGAACAAAATTAAAAAGGCAGATTTCTTCTACCTTAACTTCTCTTTCCTGAAGCAGGTGGGGCAACACTGTTTATTCTTTAATAAAGTAATTGCAAACAGTGGAAGTGGGAAAACAACAAAGTTCATTCTGATGGTACAACTGAAGTAAAAATAAATACTATTTCTCAATATGAAGTAAAGTTTTGGAATATGAAGCTGACATATTTCAGATGTAAACCACCATCTAAACTATATATTGAAAGAGAGTATTAAATTTATAAAGTACAGTTAGTATGATAAAGACCTTTTGTTTTGGAGCAGATGTTTCAAGGATAAAAAAATGGCTACTTTTACCATTTACAAGCTTTAACTGTAGAAGTTTTTAGGGTCCTGACTAAATCAAAACAATATAAGGGGGGTTTTTAGCTATAAAGTTTGTTTGCTACATGACAAAATGGGCTTTATGCCTGAGTATCTCTGCTAATGCTGCAAGAAGATCAATCAGATTTTAAGCAAGACTAAGTGGGTAAATAGGTTATATTGGAGTGGGGGCGTCTTCTCTTTCTTTGAGATTTTCTAGATTTTATATTAATGTACTAGTCCATTATGTGCACAGCTTGCAGACCCGTAATCACCAAATGAAGTACAGACTGTGTTCTTCCCCTAACTACATGGGGAGGACTTCTCATAGCACCATCATGAATACAGTCACGCACTTGTGCACTAGAACTTCACAAACAGCAATATATGAACTAGAGCTGTAGATAACACTGTGGCATCATTTGTATGTGTCAGCAGGTCTGTCTGACACTGTAACTAATAAGGACAGTGAATTTCTTACACACCTGGTTTCCTCAATGCTCTGTGTTGGCTGGAGTGTTGGCTTCTCACAACTTGTTGTTCAAGCTTTATACCAATGGCACTGTAACTGAACCCTTACAGTGATGAAGTTAGCTTGACTATCCTTTTCATAAAATTACTTTTTCCAAATCATCTGTATTACAATGGATTGCAAAAGTAAGACAACAGGCTAATTATGGTTTTGAAATGTTTTCTTTTTCAGCTGACTGTGGAGGGCCAGTTGAACTATGGGAGCCAAACAATACATTCAGCTCTGAAAACTTTCCAAAAAATTACCCTAATCAAGCTTTTTGTAAGTCATTCTTCTCCAAGTCCTCTGGAAAATTTTAGCCATATAGAAATAGAGATAATAAATCTGCTTTTCCAAGTCAGATGCTGTCAAGCAAAAAAGCTCTAAGCTAAATACAGTAGGATCTTTTAACTGAAGTCTATATGGCACTTAGCAGAAGCTAAGGAATCATGTGCCAGTTGATCAAAAAGTGATGAAGACAAACATAATCCATTGGAATGGGTTCAGACAGGTCGATTCCATCATGCGTATGATGTGAATTATCTTTATGTTAATGCAGCAAGTGACAAGGTGCTGAAAGTCCCCATTTTACCATCACACCTCAATGTATTTGCCAGGTTAATATTATATATTTTCTGTTGAATAGTTAATGTTTTCTAAGGGCAAAGAATGTGTGCATGTATTTTGCAAGGGATTCTCTCTATTGATTGTGTCTTAACACACAAGTGAGAAGACATCGTTATTCTACTGGTGTTATTAGGTTTAGATTAAGCTACAGCTGACAAAAGGGAAAATGTTTCAAGGTGGTCCACTACGTGCTCTTGATGGATAAAGCAAGGAAAATAACTTTTTCATTGCTTCTTAATGAAATTTTAATTATTTATTACTTCACCTTTAACTGGAGAGTTGCGTTGGGATGTCAATAACAAGAGCTGTAATTTTGTGTTTCTGTCTCACTTGAGATATGACTCTCATTTCCAGATATTAATTTCGCAAGTTCCAAAAAGAGATTTAACTAGTGAGAAAATACTTCTCACTAGTAAAATTAAAAAACAGTTGTGGGGTTTTTTTTACTTTCTTTACAAGATTTCCATGTACATAGATTAAATAGATAAAGTATAGGCTAAACAGAAGCAAATACTTCTCCAAAAAGACATCTAACTTGAAAGATAGGCTTCTTTGACTGATTATAAAAATTATCTTGCTATCAAGTAAGACTTAAGTCATAAGATTATTTGTCACGTTTTTGCAGTTACAAAAGAATTCACTTTGCTGTTTTCGGGAAACTCACAGTTGTCGTGAATGGTAAAAAATGTATGTATGTATGTCTGAGGAGCCTAAATCCAGTTTTCAAAAGTCTTTTAGAGAATGAGAGTCAATTGAATTTTAGATCTTGACAGCATAAGTTGCTTTTAAAGATATAGACTTCTAAGTCTCTTGGGTCTTTCTTAATAGTTTAGTAAAGATTTTTCAACATGAAAATGACACAGTAAATGTAATAACTGAAAAGGTGATTTTTGTGTTTGTGTTATTTTCTAGGTGTGTGGTACTTAAATGCTGAAAACGGAAAAAACATTCAACTTCATTTTCAGGTTTTTGATCTGGAAAATATATATGATGTAGTTGAAGTCAGAGATGGCAGAGGACCAAATTCCTTACTTTTGGGCAAGTGACAGCATTGGGTACTAAAATGAGTGTAATCAGACAGATGGAGCAAATGGATGGATATAATATAAAAGGAAAATAATTCTAATTTCATTCTACATTTCTTCACATATTTTGGGACTCAGAAATTAGGATGAAAACTTAAGAAATTATGCGACATCACATTTTCCAAATGTTTGCATACACTCAGGTTTCTATGCAATCCAAATGAAATAATTTCTCAATAAATTGGTCTTCTCAGGTATGTGGACAAACAGAACTATTATCTCTTAGTTTAATCTTATTTTTCTATCTTGATGTGTCAAATCTGGGGTTGAGCTTTGATCATTGCAGTCTGATATTAGTTAGGTTTGGGGGAATAACTATATTCATATGGTAGCAGTATTTTCTTTTGAACCCAAAACATTTTGCCATATGTAAGAATGAAATAGCTTAAACATATTCATGTTCTCCTGGAGAATAGCTGTCTATACCGGACAAGACCCATTACCGGATGTCTTCTCTACAACAAACCAGATGACGGTAATCCTTCTTACAGACAAGTCTGCAACAAAGAAGGGATTTCTTGCAAACTTTACTACCGGCTACCATCTAGGTAAGCACATGAAACCTTAAGTTTAAAAAGTTATACCACTGGTCAAATACATTTGAGAAAAAGTGGAGAGTGAAAGGTGATTCTCAGCCCTTGATCTACAGATATATGAAAATCTTAAAGAGGAAAAGCCTAGCAGTTACCTATCTGTACTTTATGGGTTTTAGCATGAAAAGTGATGGGGTTCTTGCTTTAGTGTAATTAGACCAATGTGTTTATCATCTGCACTCTGTGTGACATATTATGTGAAAAATTGCCTCGGTATTTTGACCAAAAACTGTTCAAATGTTAAGAGGGCAAATTTGAACTATTCCCTATACAAACCCCCAAAAAGAACAGCAATTTGTGAGTCATTTCGAGGTGTCATTAATGTGTGTTTAAATTCATTTGTAAAGTATGTATTGTTGATCACATCCAGTAGATGAGAAAGCTGTATAGGGTAACTCTGATTAAAGTTTGCAATACAGTCTTGCATCTTTAAAAATTTGGTCCTTAGCGTATGAAGGATCTGGGAAGAGTTAGCCTTTTAAGTATTTGGACAGCAATATTTCTGATGCCAGCCAATCCCCTTCTGAAAGACACCTCTTGTTGGGGACTGCAATTAGTCTTATCTGTCGTTTAAGTAATTCAGCAGTCAGCTCTCCAAAAACATAAGAAATGGAGCCAAATGCTAAAGTACATGGAACAGCAATATGCTTACCAGTACAAATACTTACACTAACTCTAGGACAAATCTTGACAGAATTAATTAGAAGTTTTGTATTACTTCTGTGGAAGTCTGACAGGAGAAAAAAGAGAAAGAAAAAGCAGTATGTACTCAGAGATGTGAGAAGTACTATTAATTTGCATGAACAGAAAGCCAACAAGAAATCTACACTCTTTTTCTTACTTTAAATATCATAAAATATAAGTGTATCCCAGCGTGTTTAGCTAGCTGCAGCTTTTTTATAGTCTAACAGTAATAATAATATGAATTTTCTTAATCTTTAAAAAAATCTAAAACATTGATTTGCCTTTGTAAAATCAATTCCATTTAGCCCCCTTCTGCAAGACTAAGAGGTAGGTTTGTATGGACATTTGACTACTTTGCTGCTTCATGTCCTGCCTTTTCTATCGCATTTTTCAGTCCAACAGCACTATGCCTTTTATTTTAGCTGGTTCAGCATCTTTGCCCATATTTTGTTGTAAAATAAAAATTAAGCTTAGCAAAGCAGAGCTCTTAAAGTGGTCATTGCCAGTTCTGGTTAAATATATTAAAAAGGTTCCATTTGTGAAAGAATTATGCTTATTCATGATCTTTGCAGCCAAAGGACAGAGACTAATATCATTAGCACGCTGGCCCAAGGATAAAAGGATTGTCAGAAAATAATTTAAGTTTACAAGAAAAGCAGATTTTTCTTTGTATATTATTTTTTCATGAAATACTGAGTTTTTCCAAAAGGAAGCACACTTTGAAAAGAAGTACTTTTTGGTAGCATGCAATACAATAAAAAAACTAAGTAAGAACTAAGTTCTATGAAAAATCTGATATCAGTTATGGACACCGAATGTGTGAAAGTTTGATTCAGACCTTTTATAAACCATATTCTTTTGCTTCCATATTGTACAACAGGCCATACTGATCAATGAATGAATCCTTTTATTTGAATATTAAAAATTCAGGAGCAAAGCAATTATCTTGCCTTAAATAAAATTTTTAGATAATTAAACGTTTCAATCAGTAAGTCCAGAAAGGTAAAATAAAGAAAATATACAATTTTTCAATAGCACAATTTTATGACTGTATATTTCCTGTAAATATATACAATGGTGGCGTTAGAAACACACGTTGGCCATAGAAAGAATTGGAACATTATATTTACTCTCTATCTGATCTGCTTTTGTTACATAACTTATATTGAAGTAGCTTAATCCTTCTTTTGTGAATGTTTTCCTCATCCATTTCTGTTATTTTTGTCTCTTCCACCTTTTCTCCTAGACATCTTTCAAAAGGAGACTCTTGCCTTTCAATGCCTGTTTATTTGTTTGACTTGACATACTTTAAGATGTCTAAAATTTTGTGAAAGGGCTGAATATTTGGAACTTGAAATTATTAGTCACTTTTGATGGGATTTGATCAGGATTTGACTTTTGTCATCTCTCCAAAGTTTCTTACATGTAACAAAAGAACACTAGTAATTGAGCAATGCTAACTATAGCAGAAACTATAAGGTATAGTAAGTATAATACCATAGATTTTATTCTTAGAATCATAGAATTGTTTACATGGGAAAAGGCCTTTAAGATCACCAAGTCCAATCATTAATTTAGCTCTGCCAAGTCCACCACTCTACCACGTCTCTAAGCCCCACATGTACATGTCTTTTAAATACCTCCAGGGATGGTGACTACACTTCCCTGGTAGCCGGTTCCAATGCTTGATAACTCCTCTGGGGAAGGAATTTTTCCTAATATCCAATCTAAACCTCTCCTGGAGCAACTTGAAGCCATTTCCTTTTGTTCTATCAGTTGTTACTTGGGAGAAGAGACCAATACCCATCTCACTGTAAAGAGTGTTAAGGTCTCCCCTCAACCTCCTTTCCTCCAGACTAAACAACCCCAGTTCCCTCAGCCACTCCTCATAAGACCTGTGCTCTAAACCCTTCACTAGCTTTCTTGCCCTTCTCTGAACATGCTCCATCACCTCAACGTCTTCCTTGTAGTGAGAGGCCCAAAACTGAACACAGTATTCAAGGTGAGACATTCACCACAACTCTTGGGCCTGGACATACAGCCAGCTTTTCACCCAGCAAAGACTACACCCATCTAAACCAGTTTCTCCAGCAGAATGCTGTGGGAAACAGTGCTGAAGACTTTATTAAAGTCCAGGTAGACAACATCCACAGCCTTTCCCTCATCCACTAAGCAGGTCACCTTGCCATAGAAGGACATCAGGATTGAAAAACAGGACCTGCCTTTCATAAACCCATGCTGCTGGACCTGATCATCTGGTTGTCCTGTATATGCCACATGACAGCACTCAAGATGATCTGCTCCATAACATTCCCTGGCATTGAGGTCAGACTGACAGGCCTGTAGTTTCCTGGATCCGCGTTCTGGCCCTTCTTGTAGGTGGGCGTCACATTTGCTAACTTCCAGTCACTTCCAGTCAACTGAGACCTCCTTAATTAGCCAGGACTGCTGATAAATTGTTGAAATTTAGTCCTTGGTGACGACTTCGCTAGCTCCCTTAGTACCCTTGGTTGTATCCCATTTGACCCCATGTGACTCCTGCACCTTTAAGATTTCATTCTTGAAGAATGTCCAGCCTCCTGGACTCCTTTGCCGTTCGGGACTGCCTCCCAAGGATTTTGTCAGTCTCCTAAACAGGCCAAAGTCTGCCCTCCAGAAATCCAAGATAGGAGTTTTGCTGACCCCTCCTCCTTACTTCTCCAAGAATCAAAAAATCTGTCTTTTCATGATCATTATTCCCAATAAGGCCTCCAACCACTACATCACACACTTCTCTGTATGCAAACAACAGTTCCAGTGAGGTGCCTTCCCTATTTGGCTCACTCACCAGCTGTGTCAGAAAGTTTTCTTCCACACACGCCAGAACCTTCCTCTCTGCTGTATTGGATTTCCAGCAGACACGTGGTAAGTTGAAGACCCTCATGAGAACAAAGGCTAGGGATTGTGAGACTTCTCCCAGCTGTTTATAGAACATTTTGTCTAATTAGCTTCTATTTATCTGAAAATGATCTTTACTTTGAATAAGAGATGAATAGGAAAGGAAAGAAAAGGAAATCAAAGGTTCTGCGTACTATCCACTCAATTTTTCTTTCAGGTCAACTGTATGACCTCCAGTGAACATCAACCCTCTGTGTAATTATGGATTAATTTTCCTTTCCTGTTTCCCTTCAGGAGCTTGTGCAATTGATGAGCATCAGTGTGGTAGTGGGGAGTGTATACCATTGCATAACCTTTGTGACAACCTACCTCAGTGCAAAGACGGCTCTGATGAAGCAAAGTGCGGTAAGGTTTCCTTTATACAAAGAGAAAGAAAGTATGCGTATTTGATAGGAACTACCTCAGAAAACAGCCACAAAACCCCAGATAGCATAAATTACTGCAGCTGCATGCAGGCCATGCCAATTTACGCAGCAGTATCTCGTTGAGTTTGTCAGGACCAAAAAACTAAAGTCAGTTTTCTGAGATAATGAATGTAAGCTGGTGAAGATCTCCAGAAGAGGTAGAAAGCTCTTAAAACTCTGGCTGCTTATAATGGTCTCAGTACTAAATGAAAACTCATTACATGCTTTCCTTTTGTATCCATTTCTAATTCCCAAGTTCTATACCTTTTCTTCCTTGAAAATGTATGGAATAAAATTCACTTCAGCTTCTTAAGCAAAGAGGACTTCCATGGATTTTTCCAGCCATTGCTAAAGATCTGGACAAGGTAACCATCACCTACATTAAAATGATGTACATTTTCCCAAAGATTTATTTTGTTGTAGACTGTCTATTACTTCATAACAAATTAATTCACATTAAAGGACTGAGAGAATTGTTTCCAAAAACCAATTTAATCCAAACATTGGCTGAATCAATCTAATCCTTAAAATAAAATGAAAATTCAATTAGACATCCTCACACTGAGTCTTTTCAGTGTCCAAAAGTCTTGCTCATTTTCCTGAAACTAGTTTCAATTTCTTATCAGAAGTGACAATTTGAACTAAACAAACTGTCATTTTCAAATACTTCAACTTCTGAAACTTCCCAGGGACTACAAAGAAAAGGCATATGATGCCTCTTCCTTTGCAAAATTCTAAAGTATATGACATTGAATTAAGCAGTTGGTGAGTGCTCAATGACTCCTTTATTCCTTACCAACAATATATTTGGAGAACAACATAGATCTGATGAGGAGAAAGGAAAAGGAATTATAGTTCAAGTAGGAGAGGAGAGGTGTCAAAAGTAATTTAGAGAAATCTCAGAGTACAAGACATTCTGAGATTTTCAAGACTGCTCAAAACTTTTCCTGACTGAAATTTACCATTAATTAATCACTGTATATCCCTTCTTCCATTAAAGCAGTCTGGGTGTCAGAGGCATTCCTAAAATTATAATTTTTTTAATTTTTTTTTTTTTTTTACTGTAGGCAGTACACTTAACTTTTTTGGTGGAAATATTCTGGTGGAAAAAGTTTTTTAAATAATTGGTTTTTGCAACCAGTACATTTCAAATGCATTGTATGTTTTTTCCCTGCTTCATGCTGGCAATAACTGTCAACTGCCTAAAATGTAGCTGTAGCTCCTGATACATATACAGGATTCTGTTGACCTTCTTAAACCTTATGGTCCAACTTCCTTAGTTACTATGCCAACAGCATAAGTTTTTTTCACCAAGTACTTAATGAGTTTCTGAATATTTTGTTTGGGAAAAGTTTTTATAAAAAGTGTTTTTCACTGAGCTTTTATTATTTGTGTGTGTTTTGTGTTTTAACAAAAGCTGCAATGAAAACAATGAAAATTCTCATAGCAATTGGAACTCAAAAATGCAATATTTCTGTCAGCTCTGGTTTTAACCACAGATTTCCAATCAGTGTTACTGAGTGTTTTATAGCTAAAGCTTCACACTGTATGTGGGAAGTGCATAATGCTGGCTAAGAAAAAAGCATTGGTTAGACTTGATGGAAACTGAATTGTTTATTGTCTATGTGTGAGACCTTTGCAAAATACAGGGTATGAAACTCACCTGTGGCAGAAATATAGGAGATAACAATAACATTTCCATCCTGTGGGAACACAACATCCTGGAGATGCTGCATTTATTACTGCTGTAACATATTTTAACTTTTTTTTTTTGTTCTTTGTTGGCAAGAATAAATCTGTTTATACTACATTTCTGTTTTCTTGGGGTTGGAGGAAGGGTGGTTTACTAATCTAAAATGCTTCTGTCCATTTGGTCTACAGTGAGATTGCTTAATGGTTCTCTAAGCACTGAAGGGCTGGTACAGGCCAGGATTGGGAATATGTGGCACCTGGCATGCGCAAATGATTGGGATGAAGAGATTTCAGACAGTGTTTGCCAGCTGCTGGGGTTAGGGTGAGTGAAAAATATTCATTGTCCTTGTAACTTGTTTGCAGATTTGTTGAGTCTGTATATTGGTGTTTTCCTCATCATTTTACTGGTGTCTTTATCACCCAGAAAAAGGGAAAATGTATATTTCTGTGGCAGGTAAAGCGCTTGATGTGCCAACAAATTTGTAAGTGTTGCAACCCTGTTTTGATCGCACTCGTTAACAGGATTTATGACTCTGAACATAGCAGATTAGACATGAGGACGCATATTGGAGAACATTGGGAGATTGATCTAGAGGTATTAATCTTTTATCACTTTATGTCACTATTTACATCTTCACTTTTATGAGGATGGCTCAAGAGCAAAGCCAGAGCAAACAGCAGCCTTGGCTGCTCTGCTGTCATACTAGTGTTCATTTCAAATAAACTCACAATAATCACTTGGGTATTCTGCTACTGGACTCCCAATGTGTTTTGTACCTCCCATTAGACCTGAGGTGTTGGGAGTGGAAACTGTATTTCTCTTGAGATATATTTAGAGGGGGGAGGAAGGAGGGAAGTACATGACTGAGAAAGATGGATTTGGCTTCAGTTCAGCAGAATTTCCAGGGAAGAGGTGGGGACGGTTGAGTGCAGAAGTGTTGTATTTTTCAATCTATAGTAAAATTTATGGCCTAAATTATGGCCTTACTTACACTGTATGCAACTTAACTGCCATCCACTGAATAATAAATTTCTTTCCTATGGTGCTGAGGTTTTTAGGGAATGTCACTCATCCAAGTAATAATCAAATTAAATCCTAAGTTGCTGATTCATTATGTTGGTTTCTGACCAAAGTAGGATGCCTGCAAATGCCCTTCTGATAAATTAATTGTAGAAATTACGGAGTTAGGAGGACTTAGAAAAATATTCAAATGTTATTTGAAAATATTTTTAATCATTGGAGGAATGTGTGCTGGTTAGTTTTTTTACTTTTTTTTTCCATCAGGTAGGTACTATATTTATGTAAATACTAGACACCTGCAGGCACAAATCTTGATTGTAATTTCTGTATGTAGTTATCTCATGCATAAAAGAACATACAAACTATGACTAAATGTTCTTCTAGTCAAATACTTTGTCCTTTACAGTGGGCAGTACCCCTCTTCCTCTGATTCTTTCTCCTCCTCCCCCCTCTCCTTTCCCTCTATAACTGCTGGACACTAGTCATTTTGTAGTCTATTGGTTTAATTTACATTTTTTTATTTGATACACTTCAGTGAACTTTGTCTTTCCATTGTCTAATGGTACTTTCTATTGCCTTTAAAAAATTACTTATACCTTTGTCTCCATAACATTCTGTGTTTTGGTTTGTCTCTATAAACTAGTCAGATATGCTTGTTAAAAAAATCCCTATGAAGTTTTCTAGTTATTTCTTTTTAATTCCATTTCTCAGTTTATTACATCTTCCCATTGTCATGAAAAAGTATTTTTAAAACCTAAATTCTAGTACCCTGAGTGCTACTGCTGTTACTGATCCTACAGAATAGGATAAAATAAAATTTCCATATATATACACCTATATTAATTCCTATAAGCAGCACTATATTTCTGCTTTCCACGAATATCCCTGTAGCAGCATATTTACTAATAAGTGGCACCATATTTGTTACTAAATGGATGTTTGTAATAACAGGTGTTGAGTAGGCCATAGCTCATGCTCCTATACTGAATAATTACCTACAATCATGTTTTATTAGAGAGAGAGGCTAAGGTTCATCTAGGACAATTTACTTTTGCTGTTAATTGCTTATACATTTGCTAGTCTCATTTACTGTTTAATTTATGGAAAAGACTGAAATGATAGGAGTCCTGTAGCATATCCTGATTACTTATATAGCTGGGCTAGGAAGTGCAATGTTCCACACAGATTCTAATAAATCACACATGTGAATCCTTTTGCCTCCATTTTTCAAATATGTGGCTGTCGCAAATATGTGCAAGCTGCACAAATTGATGCTCTTGAGAAACCTGAGCAAAATCCTTTGCTCAGTTCGTGCTCGTAACTGTACGCATCTGACAACACCGTTAAAATCTCAGTATTGTTAGCAGCACTCTTCCTTGAACCAATAAAATCATTTGTTGAGCTTTTCACCATTCTGTCACAATTTAAGATTGGACCAGATGATCCTTGAGGTCCCTTCCAACCTGGTATTCTATGATTCTACTGGTATGCTGTGAAACATGCTTGTTTCTCTGGGGCCAGAGCCAGCTGGGTCTTTACTGAATGGTACCCAGGAATGGGGGAAGACTTTGCAATTTTGCCCTACCCAAAAGTCCAACAAGGATTTAGAGTTTAGGACTTGCTCTCAACACTGCAGTCTATTTTCTTCAAGAACTCACAAAATTCTTGAGAAAGAAATGAGTTTATTGGAATACAAGGTCTTGAGATTTTCAGGTTTTCATCCGTTCCGTTTATGAATGGTCAGTAGTAGCTACATGCCTAGCTCCTGAAGACACCTCAGAAAATCCTGTCTTTGACTGTCAGAGCCAGGTTCTCCAGTGTGCTGAGAATAAAATTTATGGCCTGAAAAGAGTGGAAACAATCCCCAAACACTTATGCACAAAGAATTTTTATTCTCATGGATAATAAACAGATAGCAGAGAGTCATGGGCTGGATGTAAGAAAGAACCTGGTTCTCAGTGTGTTTAGGCTGTGTTTGCACCATTGAGGACCAGAATTAGGACAGTCCTAAAAATTTGATGATAAATTTAATTTCATGTCAGTTGTAACCAAGTAATAATGTGGGCTTTGACCTAAAAGCCACAGGAGAATTCACAATGATTTTTTTGGATTTGTAAATCCACTTAAGAGCAGACACATTTGACTTAAACGCATTGCTTAAGAAGCTTCATTTCAAATCCAGAAAGTATAGAGAGGTTACTTTTATTTATCATTTGCAAATTTTCATATAAAAAATTGTGTGCACACCATCATTTAGAAAACAGCAGCTCTTCATATGAATCCACATGTGAACAAAGCTTTTTAATGCCAAAGAAAGTGTTTGCTATTTGTAATTTGCTGCTATTCTTCATTGTTTGTTTTTCTAACTGTCAAAAAATCAGTGGATGAAATAGAAGTATTGCCCTGTGACTCAAACACAAATTTAATAAACTGCAAACATCCCACAGCCTGAGAACTAAAACATGAACATATTTTCTTTACATTAGAAATGTATTGGGTTTGTTGTGGTGGTTTTTTTAACAGGGATTGTTAAATTGTAGCTATCAGACAATTGCACTTCTGTCCTTATTCTGAATACTCTTTTCAGCATGGTACCACATCATCTGAATCTTTCCCAACATTTGCTACTGCTTATTGTTTCTGAGCACATCTGAGACAGTTAGAGACTGAAATTGTAGTGATCCATAGAGTATTTAGGTGCATGAGGACTTTTGAGGAATTTACTGTACAGACATCTCTGTAGATCTGTGTAAAAAACTTTCTGAGACTATTTCTCTAAGTTTTCTGTAAGTTTTCCCTAGTGAGCATATTGAATGGAATGAGGGTTACTTACACCTAGGTTAGCCTCTTGACGGCGATTTTTGTCACAATCTGCAAGATTTCTAAAAGATCATGTCCATTAACAGATATTAAAGAGCTGTGACACTATATTTCTGGACCCGCACAACAAACTATATTCTTGTTATTAAACTGAATATCTCCAAGAAAAGTGTGTGATTTCTTACACTTACAGAAATGCTTAACCAACATAATTTACCAATAAGTTAATTAAAAGAGTAGTATATTGATTTTTGCAGTCACTCATAAAGCTTAGAGATTTCCAGTTGTGTGTGCTTTGGTCCACTAAGAAACCAAATGAAATTATCAAAGGTTTTCTCAAACAAGGGCTTTAGAGTTTATTTTAAAAAACCGGGGAAGATTAATAAAGCCCCTGTGGTTACAGAGAAGCTCAGAGAAGTTCCAAACTTCAACATTTATAATGAAATAACAGATGAAAAAAAAAGAAGGAAGGACGGACGGAAGGAAGGACGGACGGAAGGACG
>JAOXJK010000001.1:106824546-106836893 GCA_025774025.1 Xenus cinereus | reverse complement strand
GCAGGGGAGTTGGACTAGATGATCTCTATGGTCCCTTCCAACTCCAAAAAATTCAGTGAAATTCAGTGAAATTATAAAGTGAAAGAATTGAACAAGTGAAAATTTTTGTATGATCCAACTCCAACATTACTTCTTTCATTTGTTGCTCTCTACACCTGTGGCAAAATAAGTAATTACCTCCTTACAGGTTGATCATTTGTACAAGAATATATCTCTAGAAAACAACAGAGAAAACAGCAAGAAAACGAAAAATATTTGGCATTGGGGCAGACCCATCCAATGTGAATGCAGTATGCGATGCAGAGTAGTAAGCTTTCCTGAAGAAGCTGTGAATTTTTTTTATTCTAGTTAATTTAGTCCCTGTGTTTAGGTAATGACCTACTCTGAATCTTTTCTTTCTTCTTTTGAAGGGGACTTTTATCTGCTGTAGCGTAGCTTGTTCAATGTGTTAATGGAAATCTGCAGTTGTGCCTTAATAGCTGGCAAATCAGTTGACATTTTAGTGCTCTTCTCAAAGCACGCTGACATGTCAGGTTTTCAAGCTTCATTTTTTACAGCTTTCACTCACTATTAATTTCTTGACTACAAAGCAGAAATAAAGCACCAGTGAAAAAATGACAGCATGGACCATGTTGTATTGCAACAAGATAACTATGGAAACATTAAATATGGGCTATTTTACCTTCTAACATTTTTGCAGCAGACAAGACTCCACAGTTAATTCTAAAGCAACATTTACTATTTCAACTGTATAAATTGAATTCCAATTTTTTGTCACAATTGAATAGAAAGTAGATTTGTAAGCAAATCTACTGGAATGAATTGGGCTAACATGCTACGCAATGTGAATACATATAGGCAAGTGAGGATTTTATAACCTTTCCACAAAATCTGCCCTGTGCTGCTCGAGAGATTAAAGAAAACGTGAAGACATTGTTTTCATCACAGACAGGGAAAAAAAAAAGTATCTTATTGTATTTAGTCCTCCCTTCAACATGAGACCAAAGATCTAGCTAATTAATTTAATAAGATGTAAGAACTCATTCTTACTATTTTCCCTTACAAATGCTCAGATAAGTTGAGGTTTCAACCAACCCTATCTGACTATCTGCAGATGGGAAGGTGGAGAGCTTATACCCTTCATTCATGGAGTGTACCACCTCCTTAATCCTTGACCCATCTTTCCTCACTCCAGCAGAACAGCTCAGACCACATTCACAAGCAGGCAGAGAAATAGGCAAAACATGCACTTGGCTTGGTGTAATGAACTCACACCTTACTTTTTCATCAACAATTGTTTTCTTGCCTACTGAGGGAAAGTGCTGTGTTGAAGCAACAACTAACTGACAGACAAAGACCGTTCCCTTTTTTCCCAGTTGCAAAACTGCAAGATTAGGTCTCTCCAGTTTCCTTAATGGAAATGTCTCCAGGTTTGTTCTACCTCTCCTGATTACACCAGCCATACAACATAGCTCTGGCCCTGTTCCCTCAGCCGTAGCAGCTCTAGTTGCCTACTGCAGAAAATCTGAACCGGCTGAAATCCCCTTGCACTCACTTTGTCTCACCATCCCATTAGCTGAAGAAAGCAAGTGTACTTGCTCTAAGAAGCGCTAGCTATCATTCCCATCCATATGGATCAGTTTTCATCCTTGGGTGTCACACAGCAGCTCCATAGTAGAATATTTTGACATCACCATTAAAGCAAAGATAGCTTCCAGTTGAAATACTTGATACTTAGTTAAAACATTTCTGCAGATAATTTTGCAGGAAAAAAACCATCTCATTCAAGAAAAGGAGAAACAAGCAAATTCTCAGCTGGTATTTCAACCATTTATGTCTCCATTATGTTTTAATAATGATGCTTCATTAAACAGAAATAATAGGTTCTTTTAGGTCTGTCATGAAAGAAAGTATAGCAAAATGTCATTTAGAAGCAAAATTACCAATAAAGTACCCAGCTCAAAGACTCATCTCCCTAAGAGCATCAGGATCACTCCTAACTACACCCTCATGGGCCATGAGGTGCACAAAAGTTATCTTGAGTAACAACCATGACTCAGCTGGAGGTTTTGGAGATGTCAGGTAGAAGATAAGCTCGCATGGGTAAATCCCATCCCTCTTCCTCTTGAACCTGATAAACTAACCTACAGTTCAGCTTCTGCTACCATTAGCATCCACCCGGACTAGTGGGGAAGAGTAGCTGCATGTGCATAGCATATGAGAGGAGAGAACAAAAGAATGCACAAAGCCTGCTGTAGAAAAGTCCATTATGTTTTCATACCATGACATTTTTATTCCCAAGATAATAGATTCAGCAGAAAACACAGATGAACATGTGCTACAAAGAAATGTGGAATATTTAACACTAGCCAGAGTTCCAAAGGTCAGCATAAGGCTGATGGACACCTCTGAAAACAAAGTAACAAAATAAAATCACAAGGACTTACGTGAAATTGATCATGAAATAATAGCAAAACAGAAATCTACATAAATTAGCTGAAACATTCCACTGGCTAGACAATATTCCTCTGCTTGATTTACAGAGACAAGTCTTGGTCTTGACCTCAGGGGCTGTGTAACCAGCATGCAGGACACTGGGCACAATTTGTTTTTACCTGCTCCTGTGTCACAGGGTGCTTCACGCCAAGTCCCAATTAATGCACTTCAGAATGTGGCCAGTAAGAGGCTAAAAGGCATTAAGTTTTCCTAATCACATTTTGATTCCAAGCTGATGCATCTTGTCAACTGACCTTTGCATCATCCAGTCAGATTTTGATTGGGTTCAGCTGCTGGTCATGTTTTGCTATCTTACTTCTTTGGTGTTTTACTGTATCATATTTGTGTCCATCTACTAAATTTAATTTTTTTTTTGATGATTCATATCACTTTAAAAAAATATTGCTGTGATAAGACTTCATAATTATGTTGTCTTCATTTATGATAAAAGCAAATTGCCATCTTCTCTCCCAAAGTTTGCAATACTGAAGACACATCGTTCTCTAGTTGAGTCAGTATTCAAATCACAGATGTTGCTCAGCTCATGCTCCTGAGCAGCTTAAGGAATTCTGTGTGCTAAAAAATTTGCCATTCAAATACAAACTGCTATACAGACAATATGCCAGCCTGTGTCCGTATTAATATCTTCATAACTAACTCTTCCATACTTTAATAGGTACTTTTTTCCTCCCACCCTTCTAATAACAAAGTCTGCAGAGAAAAGAGACAATTATTGATTTATACTTTTTCTGGATTATGGGTTATGCCTAAATGTCATCATACAGTTTCTCTAAAGTGGTTTTTGTTTTGTGAAAAACTTTCAAAGGTTCCAAGTACCTTTTGAGGGCTTATATAAAATAACTGAGGGCCACATTTGCCTATTAAATAGCCATACTTCAGGTATGTATGTGCACAGTCTGACAGTTTATATATATCATATCATATAGTCATTAGGATGGAGACAACATCTAAGGTAGCTTAACAGAGGCTGGCCCCAAACCTCTCTTAAGCAAAACTGATCTATTATCCAGACTTCTGACAATATTTGTCATAATGGAGTCCCTTTCTTGCTAAATTCTTAGGCATTAGCATGTAAAAATTATAGATTTATAGATATAATGTATAAAATTATAGGCAAAAGGCAAAGTTTTTCTATTGTCTCTCAAACAGAGGCCAGACAATCTATCTTTAACTGTTAACCATCCTGTATCATGTAAATTAGCCAAAATGATGATAGAGGTCCTCAGACATCAGCCAGTCATGTCTAGGATTAATGCAGCTCTTGCAGAGAGAGAAAACAGGGGGTGATTAAAGCTGTAATTAAAAAGAAAGTACTGTATTATACCCTTCATACAGAGATTTAGTACAGTTATGCAGAACATGAAGCTACACAAGAAACATTTGTCCCAGGCCAGTCCCTTTCCTCTTTATTCAGTTCATTTATTGCTGAAATTGAGTTTTCACCTTATGTCAGCCTTTACTAGTTACGCTATTTTCCAAGTGCTTTTGGGGACAACGAGTTGAGTCAGTTATTTCTGAATAACAGTAGACCCATAATAGTTACAGTTTTACAAAACTGAGCAATCAGAAATGAGACAGTTCTATTTGTAAAGGAGCATTGGGCAGTGCTGATTTGAATGTTAAAGACCATTACTTATCACTAACACCTGGATTTTGCCATCTGGCTGAATACAAATGCAATTAACATGAAACCTGACAGTTTCCCCTGCACATTGCAGCAAGATAGCTGGTGGTTAAAAAAAATATACATATCAAAACTGATGACAAGTGCTGATCTAAACACACTACTTTTGGCAAGGTTTATTAAAGCCTCTATGTGCTCAGAACCTGCACTGTTCTAGGTCTTGGGAAGAAGCAAGCAAGGATTCCTTGCCCTGCAAAACATGGGTAAGTTTTTCATTGTGTTGAATAAAGCAGTAGGAGGATTTGTCTTCCCCAGAGCAGACTGCAAGTTTGTCTGGATTTTCAAGAACAGAGATGTGGTGTTTCAGCAATCAGCTTGTTCTTCATGTACTGGGATCTGGAATACCTTCCCTCATGAAAGGCTGCCGTCTTCACCATGCAGCAATAGGCTTATTCACTTATTTCACAAAGAAAGTAACACATACATGTATTTCTTATAGTTAGCTTCTCAGCCCTGGCACACGTGGCAGGGATCTCAGGCCACTGATAACAGAGTTGTAAAGAAGTAGCTTGATGTCTAAATCTCATTAGAAGCTAATCAACACTTCATCATCCATAATTACCCCTGCAGGAAAACATACAACTACAATTATGTAAATCAATACAGGGTAAGTGTCTTCAACTGGAAAATAAATATCCCTTTTTATGAAACAGTTTTAGTCACTGATTTGAGTGATATGCCAGTGTCAAAAAAAAAGGAAAATCTATAAATTATTTCCCAAGTATTTCTTTCCCCCCCTCACCCTGGGGTCAAATCATTAAGCCTCTGACAGCTTTCCTTTCTTCTAAGTGAAACATACTTACTTTTTTGGCATCAGCTCTGTTTAAGATATCTAGCACATCATTAATTTGAAGCCTGAGATCCATTTAGCTTTTCCTATAATAACCGTTTTCCCCTCTTCTGATCATGTAAACTTTATGGTATAGATCACAAGGTTGATCATGCTTCTATAAGGGGCAAATGCAAAACTGCTCTGACCTAGGGCTTCATGCAAAGTACCAACATAGTTGCCAAGACAACTCCCTAAAAATTGCAAGCTGCCTTCCCCTTTCACATGTTAACAAGGAACTGGGATCTGTGTCAGACCTATATTTTTCCCTTTTTTGTCTTTGAGACGTCTAGCGTCATTGTCACTGTGAGCAGCGCAGGCTCCTTGGCATCACTGAGCGTGAGTAGGACAATGCACTTAGAGCTTGCATCCACAGAGAGGACAGTCTTGCGTTTCAGTGCGACACAATATGTATCTTCTCAACTGGCAATAAGAAAAAAGTCACCATGAGCACAGGACATGGAGCATAAACGTTTTATTTTGCAACACATACTCAGGACCTCAGTTTCCCTAACAATGAATTGCATTTGTTTAAAAAATGCAAAATTTCCCAAAGTAAATACACTTCATGGATATAAATAACCCTATTCAATTCCATAGACACAAGCAGAGAGGCCAATGATAACACCCAAATATCAATGGAATCTATTCAAAATAAGAGGAAATATGATGTGTTAGAAAGATTTACACGTCTACAAGTCTGCTCCAGGTATGGATTATTTATCCAGGACTGGGTAAATAATTTGAATCATCAAAAAACTAACAAACAAAACACTGCTGAAGCTGTTAGCAGTGGTTTTGCTTGATTATTTTCATTTTTCTGAAAAGTCTTATAGACACACATTCTAACAGGTTTTTTTTTATATATATCACAGTCTAAAAACACACCAAGAATGTTCTATTATTTTGTCTGTTTAACAAAAAAAAAAAGCATAAATACTGACAAGAGTGGCAAATCAAGAGTTTCCTGTGTAGTTGTGAAGACAGAATAGATTTTCCAGATACTTTTAAGTATCTTTTAAGACAGACATAATATGGCGGTAAGTTATTGTTAGCTTGTTGTGAAACAGACTTGACAAAAACTGTAGAGTCAGAATGGCTTAAATATAATGTGTGCCAGCTTAGGGCAGCAGGGAGTATTCTTATTCTCTTCTCCCAAAACAGGAGACAATTTCACACATACCTGATTTTATATACGTCAGAAGACTCCCTCAATGGGATTTCTCACAGGCATAAATTTAAGCAATTCTGAGCATTTCTCCTGATTGCTCATTTCTTATTTTTGTCTCTAGAAGGAAATAGTTCATAAATCTTTAGTTATTAAAATATACTCTTCACCAATTATTATCCAGAGTAATCATCATAAATTCTCTTAGCCTTTTTCAGTGAAATTTGAGTATCTTTGGTGATTAATTGGAAAGTGTAGGATCTGGGCATAACATGGATGGTACAGAATAACAGGTGGATAATGTCCTGGTTCCAGTGGGGATAGGGTTAATTTTCACAAGGAGCTGGGACACAGGACAGCTGAGCCAAACTATCCAAAGGGGTATTCAATAGCACATAGCGCCATGGCCAGTATATAGCTAGTGGAGCTGGGGTCAGGAATTGGCACTCAGGAGCAGGCTGAGCTTTCTGGACTTTTCCCATCACTGAGCAGTTGTTCATTAATCATGTTTGTATATTCTTTTATCTCTATTAATGCTGTTACTTTCCTCTTTTCTTTGCTGTTCTGTTAAACTGCCTTTATCTCAACCCATGAGTTTGGCCTTTTTCTTCTGATTCTTCCCACCATCCTGCCACATGGAGAGGAGGAGTGGGGTGGAATAAGCAGACATGTGGTTTTGTGTTGCAAGCTTGGGATAAACCAAGACAAGCAGTTCCACAATTAAAAGAGAAAGCAACAGGCAAGTCCTTGCTCATACACCTTCTACTAAAAAAAAAATGGTGGGAAAAGACAATCCACATGGGATATTAGAATTGGTGACAGTTCACTTAAGGCAAAAATAGAAGGGGCCTTTGAGGGGAGGAGAAATAAGTTAGAATATTTTTCTCTTAGAGTAAATTATCCCTTATAATGAAGTCAAATGGAAGCAAAACATAATTGCTGAATTCACATCACATGTATACAGCCCTGTACGGAAATAAACTGTTGAGATACATAGAGTGGGATTCATCTCATCAAACTTCAGTCATTCACAATCTGCCTGTCCATATCTGAGCTGGCTCACTGACCTCACTGTGTAGACAAATGAAAGAAATAGGCATTTTTAGGGTGTAGCTGCAGTATTTTCAAAATCCACTTTAAAACAAAATTAATCCACCTCAAAAATACCAATTTTTTTTTCTTTCACTACCTATACAGTGAGCCTAGAGTAATTAGCTGTATACTGCAGCTACATTTAGATTTAGCTAGAGCCACACCAACTATTTAGTTAGGACTCAGTATTTCTTAAGATTGGTTGGAACTGAAGATTCTACTGTCTGTCAGTGATGGGAGTGAGGACTGCTTCAGCAAGAGACTCAAATATTTCTGACTAGTGAGTGACAGGTATGAGTATGGGATTACAGTGCAGAAATTAATATCAAATCATTGCTTCATGTTAGTTATTTCACATTAGTACTAAATATTTCTTTTCTGATCCATGAGAGATTTGCAAAGAGAATGTAGTTATGAGAATTAGTTTTTAAAAAGTGCCATACAGAACACTTTATGAACCAAAGCATGTTTTCCTGTAAAAATCTTACAATCAAGAAGTTTGATCTACACAGGATCAGACCTGAACTACAGAGAAGTAAAGTCAAGGTACAGAACATGACTTCAACAAGGCAAGACACCTTTTTGCACCTAGTTGCTACACTGGGACAGTGCACCAGCCTTGTCTCACTGGGAGCAAGAACAGTCATGCGAAAGACAAGCAAACTATCCCTACTGTCTCACACATCCCTTATCATAGCTCCCTTCATGTCAGATATTTTCTCTTGAGCCCATTAACCATGAGGGTTACCGGGGCTTGGCAATCATGAGTTTTAGAACTGCAATGCCTTCCTCTATCTTTGAGCAAGACACTGAGAAAGAGAAGTTATACTCCTGGAAAAGTATCATGCTTACCTGAGACCTAGAATTTTTCATCACTCTTTCCTTGGCCCCTGAACAGAGCTACAGTCTGGCCAACCTGCATAGCTCTCCCCCTATAGGCAAGGCAAGCTTTACAGGGTTGATAAAGGGGGATTACCTCTAATAGAAGTCTGATTCCTGAAGCTGATTTAAGTGCTTTGGTATTTCTAACCTGCTATGGAAGGATACATCGACCATCACACATCTCAGTCTATCAAAACTGTCTTCTCAGCTATGAGTCATTGTAGTTTACCTAATATAAAGTGTCTTTCCACAGAGTATTAGGCAATTTCTTGGTTAGGAGTAAGGTGTGTTCAGTAGAAATATATATTATATCCAAGAGTCAACACCTCATTTCACTTTAAGAACCTAGATCATTGATTTGTCCCCAAGAAAACGTGGCTCAGAATAAGTGCATAAGGAGAAGAATTAGTAAAGGAGTCTAGGAGAGTTAAGTGCCCAACCTCCTTTGCATTTCTCAAAGTCTCAGCTTTAGCTATTACTGAGTCCTATATCCAAGCAAAAAGATCATGTGGGCATGCATGTCCATTAAAAGCTTTTCCAGTCTGGAACCGAATGCTGGACATTCACAACAAAATTTTGTGTTCAGCATACAACTGTTGCATATGTATCCTATACATAAGACTGAGATACAAATGTAGCTTAAAATTAAACAGTCCATGCCTCTCTCACAAAAAAAAAAAAACAAACCAAACCAAAAAAAACCACACCACAAAACAGTAGAAGGTTTCATCTACGGAAAATACTTGAAATCTGACAGATAAAACTCAGGTGTAATAAGCAGGCCAAACTACTTGAACTAAATTCAATTGTGCCTTTTGAGAAAGGGTTTGTTATGTCTATTCAATTCATTAACCATGAATATACTTCTTTAATTATCTTACTTACAATATTTTATGACCAACTCAAATCCAGTCATAAGCTGTGCAAATGAACATATCCACATCCTTAAAGGCACCTGAAGCAAATAAGCCTACAGTTTAGGGGCAAATCCTGTTGTTTCATCACCCACCAAATGTTTTCCTTCATTCAGTGTTTTATATAGCCAAATACTTTTACACCAAAATACTGCTTTAAAATGTCATATGAGTATTTAATCCGCTATTGATGCATAGCAATCACAAACAGCAAAATTTAAAAAACCATAGAAATCCAAAAAGACAGCATACAGCAGTCATTAAAGTATAACATCTATGATTAATACATAGGCTGTTAAATGATTAGTAATAAGATTAGCTTGCATCTTTCCTGCCCAATAGATACTTAAAGTAATTGCATCTTTGCAAACTGCATTATCATCACTTCATGTTCTTCATGATGTCATGGGACAGCAAGGCAGACTCAGCAGTTTCTCCTGAGCCTGCTTTGATATTTTTTTTCTTTAAGAATCAATTCTCTGGCAACACTAGCTATTCTGGTATGGAGGCTGGGAGAACTGCTCACAAAACTAACTCATCTAACTACATTAAAAATTACAAAGCATTTGTATTACTTGTCTTCAACAATTCCCCAATTAAAGATGACAAAGAAATAACACCTAAATGTGAATTTTTTGATGCAAATAATTTTAATTATATACTAGGAAAATCAACATATTTGGAAAAAGAAACAAAAAACCTTTACCTAAGGAAATGGCATTCTGAAAAGACAGACCCTTCCTTCTCTGCCCTCTTGATACTGTGATCAAAATGGCTGCAATTTTTCAATTATTGCTAGGTCTGCTGCAAACTTACTGCAATAAATGGAAATGTTTCCACAGGTTCCAATGAGCACTCAAGTCAGTTGCAGGAACAGTTTCAGTGTGAGTGATAGGAATTATGTATTTAACTTAATAGGAACGAGAGTAGAGAGATTTCCATTTATTCCAGATTATCAGGATAGAAGCATAAATTAGCAATTTTTCAGAAACAGGTTTAAGATGTAGACTTATGATTTTAAATGTAAGCCTGTGTAAGTCCAAACTGTTGGTTCCTATATAAGATAGGCAGATAAGCTAGATGGAAGTCAGGTGGGCAGCACACACTGCCCAATAATTCATTAGTGCTATTCCTTGTCTGAAAAAATGCCGTCTAGTACTAGACCTGGATCCATGTGCATGGGGCAGGATAGGGGTGTGGTCCTGGAGAGAAGAAAAAAGCCAAAACAAAACAAAAACCCAAACCAGTTCTCTTGCCAGTATTTCAGAATATTCTGGCACAGTCATGCTAAACATCTTTGGCTGTTATTGTCTAGAGACTCTTTATCTAATGAATACAACTTCAGCTAATACACCTGATAATACATAAATGGTTCATTCTGTAAGTGCCTTCAAATCCTCTGTGTGTTCTGCCAGCCAAGTATTAGCTGCATAATACAGTGACATGAGACTCACCACATGCTTTGAAAAGCTTCAGGGAAGCACGGGGCAGAGCCTGCCCTCTTTCAAAGCCCCCAAGCCTTATACGCATCTAGGAAAAGTTTGACTACGCAGTATACACATTGTTTTAAAAGCTGGAGCTCTACTCAGTTTGCTGCGTGTGTCACCTGAATGCAGAAGCTTCAGCTAGAAGGTTAAGGGACTGGGTTTCCTCAGCCACGCTGGACTCCCGCGCTGAGATTACTGATGCAAAATGCATCTCATGGCTGAGTAATCTTCACTATTCCTTAAAATAACAGTGTTACATAGCATTCGCATAAATTGTTAAACTAAGAGCTTTGCTGTACAGTATATGACTGTACAATTCACAATATAACAGGAGTAGATGAAATATTTCAGTGTACACTTCAGGAAGGCAAGCTTTTTCAAAATTTTGAAAGTACTGCTACTTAGCTATTGTTTCCTGGAAGATACAGTTTCACCAAAACCCAACGGCACATCTCAGTTCTGCACATGAACTTGCTTCAAATAAGACATCACCAAAATTGTCAGTAACTGTACTCCATCAGCAACTAAGAAAGTTATCTTAATTCAGCAGCCAAATGTTTGCTACCAAAAAAAAACTACAAAAAGTTTTCTTTATATGCTACTGTTACAGCCTCTGAAACAATTGCATACAAGTAATCTGCATTTTTCTGGAATCAGTTGGTAGAGAGACATGTTCTTGCCTGCATATACAGAGATTTACACACACAACTTGTTAACAAGTGCAGCCACGTGTGAAACCTTTGTTTCAAGACAAGTGTAAGGATGCGCTTGCACACCCAACACGCCTCCGAGAGCCTGTTAGCTTTAGCCTGGGGGGTTGACCCGAAGTGCAATTAAGAATAGGCTTTTCATTACATTTAGCAGCTTCTGAGCGTAGGCACCTGCGTGCTGGAAATACACAACATGATCCTAGATCTCCTAAATTAAACCTAAACTCAAGTGATAGCTATAGATTTCTGAAGTATTGTCTTCCTCTCGGTTTTGAGAGTTGTAGAAACACCCACACAGAACAATTTATGCTGTACGCTCTTAAAAGTTTGCTTTTTCCTCCCGACTATATTAAAAACAAAGATGAAACGTTCCTGTGCAGATGCAAAGAAATCTCAAGGTCTAGCTGCTTCTCAGCCAGACGCCCTAGTAGTCTTTTTTTCTGATTTTTTTTTAAAAAAAAAAAAAAACAAAACCGATTAAAACGGAGCTACATTATGCAGGCAAGCAATCCGATCTAGAAATCTGCCCGTAGGAGACAACACCGCAGGGGCAGGCGCTGACTTCAGGCTGCTGCAGAAGTTTGACAGCCCAGCTTTCTGCCCCTGAAGCCCCGAGAAACCAGAGCTGCTGCCAGCTCCGAGGGGGGCGCCGGTCCCCGGTTGGCTCCGCCGGGGCCACCACTCGCTCTCTGCGGCCGCCGCCGCCGCGGGAGTCCCCGAGAAGCCGCCGGGGCAGCGGAGGAGCGTCCATCCCGCCCCCGCCGAGGCCCGACATCCCGTTCCGCAGCCCGCCCCCGACACGCGGGTCACCAAACGAGCGGGGCTGGTCCCCCCGGCTCCTTCCCCTCCTGTGGTTCCCGCTCCCTTGCCAGGGCTGAATTCTCGCATCGGCCCCCCCCCGCACCGGGACCGGTAGCGCGGCCGCCCCCTCTCCCGCCCCGCCGCAACCCGGCCCCGCGCACTCACCGCTGAGGACGCGCCCGGTGACCCCCCCGGTCCCGCACAGCACGGCGGCTGCCAGCACCAGCCCCAGCCCCAGCCCGCCTCCGGACCCCATGGCGGCG
>JAOXJK010000001.1:106801882-106816630 GCA_025774025.1 Xenus cinereus | reverse complement strand
GTATTTAAGAAACGTGTAGACATGGCTCTTCAGGGCATGCTCTAGTGCCCAAGATTATTGGTTTGTGGTGAGGTGTTGTGTGTGGTGTTGTTGGTATGGGGTTTGGCTGGCGGGTGCTTTTTTGTGTGGGGTTTTTTGTTTGTTTGTTTTTGGTTTTTGGTGGGAGTTTGTTGTGGTTTGCTGTGTGTTTTTTGGGTTTGGTTTTTTGGTTGGTTTTTTTTTTATGTGGTTGGACTCTATGATCTCAGAGGTCCCTTCCAACCACAGAGATTCTGTGATTCTGTGATAATGACTAAGGACTTAATATCCAGTGGCTAAGATCTTTAATTCTTTTCTGTGAGAAATCTCCAATCATCCCAATTCTCAGGCTTCAATACTGAGGAGTAACTGTTAGGGGCTGCTGCCCTTGCTACCTGTGTCTTCCCCTTCATTCCACCCCACACACACCTTTCGTGCACAAAATAGTCCTTCACAGCTCTGGCTCTGTTCCAACCAGAAGTCCTGCAAATCAGAGGATCCTGGGAGCTGCCCCTTGCTGGAAACAGAGTGGGTGGTGAGTGGGTGATGTTCCTGTAAGATACCAGATTTCTGGCCTACTGTCTCTCTGGTTCAGCTGCTGGCAGCTGGATCTCAGCCTTTCTGCCTGGGTAGCCAGTGTTTCAGACTTGTGTACATTTGTGCGTTTTGTGTATAGATACAGTTTAAAATTGAAAGGTTTATGTAATGAAGATGGGTTGCTTGTACGAATACAACTTGAGAAAGTGTAATGGGGTGGGGTGGAGAAAAAGTTGCAGTTAAGCTGGTACCTAGTTGCAAATAAGGCAAAAACCTGGAAAAGCGTAGACTTGTTAGTTCAAACACACCTAACCTTTGGTGCTCCAGTTAAGGAAAATGCTCAGTATTTGCACAGTGAGATGACTGCCTTTCATTTTTCTGAAATCAAATGAGCTGTGATGCTAAAGCTCTGGAAGAAGCAAAACCAAATGTCGTACTGCTATTCTAACGTAACACTAAAACAGTGATCTCCATGGATTTGTTCTCTTGAAAAACGAGAACTCTGGGGGTATTTTCCAGGTGCAAGGCTACCTACACCTCGAGTGGTTGCTTCTCTAATAAGAGGTAGCTTTATCGTAGGTCTCTCTTCAGTGGAAAGAACTACCATGGTCTCGTAACTTTCAGATAGTGGTAACAGGGTGTCAGCGACTCTTTACTGTTTCATGATTCTAATTCCTGGAGAGCTGGGATTAATTCAGTTGCAGATGTCAATTGTTGCTAATTCAGCTCTGCAGCAATAAGGTGGCTGATTCAGCAGGAAACAGAATTCATTTTCTTCTAGACATATACTGGTATCTCTTTTCACGAGCTAAGCTATTTGTGATCCTCCCTACCTTGCAAAAGCAGGAATGCCAGTTGTAAGCACTGCTCGTGCATTCCCAATGAGGACTAATCAATGTTCGGGATGCCAGGAACTCTGAAGACTTGGCTCTTGTGCTTCTATCCAAAATTGAGCTTTGGCAACTGATACAATCTGAACATGCTACTGAGCTTAAATTGTTCTGGTTTCCTCCTTTCTTTTCACCCCCTTCTCCCTGCAACTTCCTGAAGCGGGCCACGTGAGGCAGGGGAGGGGAGAGGGAAGAGTTAATCCACTCACAAAACACCCTGCAGAAGCTAGTTTAATGGATAACATACACGAAATACAAAATTATCCTCTCTAGAAAGTGCATCTATAGATTTTACTTCATCTGTACAGAGAAGACCGAATAATCTTGTGAGATTACATTGTTGAAATAAAGCTTCACCTGTTTCAAAGGTAGAAGGTTTTGTTCAAGGAAGAAGGGAAGAGAGCTGCTGACATCTGCATCACAAAAAGAAATCTAGAAATTTAAGAAATAAGAATTCCTATGTGAAAAGTTTGAGTAAAAACCTGAAAAGTGTGTAGGTTTATAGAAGGAAAGAGGGGATTGTTCTGTTCCTGTAGAACATTTGACAAAGGTTATTTTTATTGCAAGAGGATATACTACCCAGGATACTACTTAAAAAACAAAAAAAATCAAACAAAAACCAAAACAAATAAAAAACCCAAACAAAAAAACCCAAACAAAAAAAAAAAACCATCTGGGGGATTTTGCCTTAGCCAAACCTAAGCAAAAACAAGTACTAGCATGCTAAGAATGCTGGTTACACGTGCTACACTGAAAGCTCTATGTAATAAGCTTATGCAATACATACTCTGATTTAAAATATGTGGAATACCTTAAGGATATCCGCTCATTAAAATGATTCTTGTCAAATGCTATATTGCACAAGTTGACCCATGGCTTCACGAGTTTCCAAACTTGCAATGCTTTCAGCTATCTAGAGTTGAATGTCAAATGACAGTCTGTATCTATGAGGGCATGGGTTGGAAAATGCTTCATGTCCTCTTGGAGAAAACCCACTGCAGAAAACTGATCTGAATGTTCATTGTTCCTTCTGAAGTGACCTGGCCCTTCTTCTGTATGTGGTGTAAACTCACGTGTTTAGTTTTGTAAACAGGCTGTAGAACAACTCGTATATTAGGGAGTGTATGTAGTGAAACTGTGGAGTTAGTCTTAGTGGCAAAGCCACCATGTGGCTAGTTCGCAGGCAGATAATTAAGAATTATTTTAACCTTTTAGGATAAATTTCCCAAGGCCACTTAGTTGGTCTCTGAGTGTGTTTGGGTTCTTTTCTTTCCCAAAATCCTGTTAACAAGCATTTTGGTGACATAAATATGCTACTTACCCAACAATAAAAGCTAGCTACTTTTCAGAGTTCAATGAAAGAAAAATGAATAAGTAATTATATTAAAATAGAGCAAAAATAGCTAAATGTTGCAGTAGAATAAGTCTTTGGTGTCTACTAGCTTCATACAGGTTAGGAATTTGCAAAGCATCAGACTAGTAGAACTGCTCAAATTGAAATTATACCAAAGAATAGCAAGAGAAAACCTTATCATTTATCTTTCAAAGGTCACATTATGGACAAAATCGCTGTTCTCTCAGAGTCGTTGTTTAATTATGATTGCTTCAATAGGAAAAAAACCCAAACCTCTTTTAATACTTAGTTAAAAGGAGACCCAAATTGCAGCAAGAGTTAGAGAACATATATAATATATTATATATGTATATATATATTACATGTCAGAGTACAATATTCCCCACTATCCAATGCAGTGATGATAGCTATTAAATATTCAAGTGCTGTAAGCATTAGTTATCTGTCTCAAAACAATGCAAAAGCTTACTGATTTCTGTGTTCTATATAAGCTGCTTCAGTCTTAAAACTGAAAAAGAAATATTATCATTTCATTTGGTGCATGTATCCAAATTTCTGTTGAAATTTGAAGAGCCTTAGTGACATAGCTGATGCAGTTGTAAATGTTGGATTGCTATATCTTCCTAGCTTAACTTTAGCCAGGTGGTTAATGGTAGGTTTTTCTTAAGTGTTTGGAATTTTTTTATTGTTTTTTGGATTGGGTTAGTTTTTTTCAGGAAACTAAAACCTTATCACACACACAACTAACCAAATTATTAAAGGATCAAGAGTATGCCTGTTTGGAGCAGGGGATGGTGGCAGGATAGTACCTTTGTAGTTGTAAATGGATAACAACTGCTTTCTTATTGCTATATATTATTTTCCCCAAAATATAAACATCAGGCAATTTTCCTCTCCTTTCTTTGTAGATTCACTTTTTCCTCCATCATAGATTTTTACATAAGATCAGTCTGTTCTCCTGTCTTATACTGAATTGGAGCAATCCCACTCCAAATGGAACCACCTAGTTTTATCCAGGGATTTCTTGATTTTCCTTTCTTTCACATATGTTATTTAAACATTAGTATTCTTCAGGTTAAGACTAAATTTCCCACTCATGACGATAAGTCCACTTCAATACATCATAACCTCTCACTAGTTTAATCTTTTTCTTTGGATACTGCGTTATCTTTGTTTTACCCTTCCTAATTGTCACAGCTTCTATTCCACCAACATTTGTTGAATGCAATTCTCTACACATGGCCCCCTTTCTTCTCTGTAAGAGAGATTGTTAAAAACATAACCATCCTTCAGAAAAGCACCGAAAATAAGAGGTTATTTTGTCATAAATGAAAGAAGAACATCATTTCACATATGCAAGGTTTCTGTTGTCTGACCAGGGAGCAAAATTGATTAATTCATTAAATGCAAAACATCTTGATATTTGGGGTTGTTCCAGCTACCTAATATGGAAAACTTGGGAGTGTTTCTTAGTAAGATGGACTAAGGGATTGCAACCAAGTGACAGCATGGGAAATGTCCTAGAAGTAGGCAGAAAGCTATAGGTATGTTGTGGTGCTGAAGTAGCTCAGGAAAGGACAGGTTTTGTCTAGTTGTTAGAAGCATCCATAAAAAAAACTATGAGTTAAATTACATATACAGTAAGGTAATGTATTTCAAACATTTTCCTAAGCAAGTTAAGGAAAATAAAATAACAGCAAGTTATTATTATAATCACTGAGAACTTTAAAAATAGTTTAAAAATAGTGCTGTAGCAATACCTGAGTAGAATTTTATTTTTAATTTAAATTTGGGGATTCTTGTCTCTCCTTAATTGTTCTTCCCCAGTCATCCATTCACATCAAAACTGTCTTCATCTTAAAAACAGAGGCTAGAAATGAGTGGTTCTGTTGTCTATTATAGGAGGAGCCGTATTTCAAGTTTTGAGTATCCGAACATCTTAAAGATAATTTTGTTGATCTAGATGTTATAAACAAAAACCGAAAAATGTCAAAGCATCCTATTCTGATCTCATGTATATTGCAGATCTTGCCCTACTTGCCTTGAGGTCCGTGAGAGACTTGCTGCTGACCCAAGACTTGGAAATCTTCTTTCTACAAATAATACAAACTTAGTATCTCTTCAGGGGCTTTATTGATCTTGACTGACTGTTCCCAAACATCTAAGATAATTTCCCAGGCTGCCATGACCTCATGGAGCCATATCTAGAGTTGTCCTGAACCACATCATCTGTCTAAAAATTGCTGGTAATCTTGCAGGGAAGCCAAGATTAATTGTGTTGTCTGCTTTAATTTGGGATGAGTATGTGGGAGATGTGAAGTACTAAAGGTCATATTCCACAAAGAATTCACTGGTGCTCCCACAATGTGAATGCACATTGCATGTTGGGGTAGCTCAAATGTCCAAGGTCCTGGGGAATGGAAGGAAGCCTTCTGGAAATGGAGGGATTCCTCTGTAGTGAATGTGAATAAATTTATGGCAGAAATTTTACTAGGAGGAAAAAAAAAAAAGAGTGCTGATGGAAATTTGACAAAAATGTTACCCTTCTATTTCCTAGGGAGTCCTACACTGCCACCTTCTGGGGCCATGAAGGGAAGAGAACTAAAACAGTGAGAAATGAGCAATGCAGAGCTTAAGAGCATACTTTGTTTTCAAAGGCTGAAAAAGCTCCTCATTGACTTTTTAAACCAGTTTGCAGAGTTCAGGAAAGTAGGGGAACTGTTGTACTCAATTTCTGCATCTTCTTGATCTCTGAATAACCTGTACAGTTAGATTTCTGATGGTTGAGTACTCTTCCTTGTTTAAGTTTCTTGATCTAACTGTGTGGCGTACAAACAAATGACCAAGAGGATCTCCTTGCATCTTCTGGTGCTTATTAAATAAATAAATAAATAAAAGGAACATTGTGGTAGTTATGATAGAAGCTGACCAAAGTAACTTTGGAAAGGTTCTTAGTTTCTGGTTAAAAAAACTACACATTTGAAAGGTTTCACTTTTGCTTTATAAAGAAGAAAATTGATTTTGTGGAAACAAATCTTTATTAGAAACATCAATCTGTGGAGTCATATTGGTTGAAAAAACCCCACAAAGTAAACTCAGGAGAAGCTGTTTTGTAGAAAATCTGTTTTTGGTAAAATCAGTTTTCACTTAATTTTTCTAATTGTAATGAATCTGGAAGCTGATTGCCAAGTTTTCATTTAAAAACAGCAAATAGTTTTTCTCTTATATTTCTTCATTCTGTGACATTGACTGAAATTGCCCTTTTCATATTACTACTTTCACATTGACACATCTCACTTTATGATAAATTAGATATTCCACATTAAAGCTTTCCATGGTTAGAGTCAAGGCTTCAAAGAATCCTAACAGCACAATGAGAAGTTTGACAAGCCATATTTAACACAAAAAATCCCTGCTGTGATAATGTGTCAAAATAAACTTTTGCAGTTTAGCATAACTTTTTCCAAGTAATGGACTTTTCACCCTGTTATGAGATCATCACACGTGGTCCATGTGCCATAATTTATATTTCATTGAATTTTCAGATTTCAGATCTACTTGCTTATCCATGAAAATCAATATGATTTCTGTATGCCATTTATTAAGTTGTGATGGAAAGGACATGAGTCATTACTGGCTAACTTTACTTTGTTGAATATGATACAGCATCAGTTTAATAGCCTCTGAACATCTTGTCACATTTAGCTATACGCAGCTACTGTGGCAACCACTTGTCCTTTAATAGCTATTTGTCTGCCCTACCCCTTCCAATGCTATTAATGTGTTTCAGTCTTTAATAGCTATATAGTTCTTCAGGCATGCAGTAGGTGTGCTTTCAAGTGTATTACTACAGAGGCAAGTTAGGGAAAAAAGTGGTAAAGGAATATAAACATTGATTTACTTCAATGCATTGTTTGTCTGCATTTATGACCAAAAAGAAGACTGTGTGTATGCTTCTCCAAATGTCACCCTAATATCATCTTCAAATCTTTGTTTAGTGAAACAACAAAAAAAACCTGCAAGGACAATGACAAGGTCTGTATAAAGATAAGTATGATCACTTGTCTGTATAAAAAATAGCAAAGTAAGAAATTGTTGTAATTTTGCAAGAAGAAGGTCTAGAAAAAGGTTTCTCAAGCTTCTAGCTTAAGCTCTAGATATGTTTAATTCTGTAACTGGAGGACTGAAATGGTTCTCTGAACTCATTAAATCAGTCTGTTGTATCATCATAACGAATCATCCTTAGCAATGCCTTGGATGCCACATTAAGAATTTGTGTACTACTTATGTACCTTAGGTATCATTTTGACTCACTGATAAACCTGAGAAGCTCAGTGAGGCTGTTGTAATAGAAAGGGCTTGAGTCACCACTGGCTAACTTTTAGGGCTTAGGGAGTTTAGTGAGAGAAAACCCTTCAGCATTGATCTAGCCAATAAATTTAACTATCACAAGGACATTCTGGGTGTGCTATTAATTTCTTTATAGAAGCTGTTCTGTGTTTATGCATTAACAAGATCTGAGGTTTTCATCTTCTTTAGTTGAGAGACAGACCAGATAAAAGTGCAGTATTCAAAGTAAGCTGAACAAGACAAAGAGAAAACCCCAATTTTGCAGTCTGTAAGTGCAACTATCAAGTCACTTAAGTTGTGGATGCTGAGAGCTGCTGCTTACTAAACAGCAAACTAAAGAGGTCTCCAGATAGATACATTTTCATGTGCCTTTTTTATGAATTTCGGATTAGTTGAGGCAAGGGAATTTAATCAAAGCTGTCTTAAATCTTGTGCAGAGGACCACACTGAAGGCCAGACACAAGGTATCGTGAAGCCAGTAGAAATGCTGTTATTCATTTCAGTGGGCTCAGATCCATTCTATAGCTATGTAACCTCATCTGCACAGATTGGCATAACACTGATACCTGCAGCCAGGGCAGGTGAAATGTGATCTAATGCGGGAGAAGAGCAATGCTGTGATAACCTCACCCAGGACCACATATTGCACCGACTGGCATTACTGGAAAACTCCTTACCTGCTAACTGTCTTGCCCTTTTGCAATACGCAAGCATCCGTCCCCTTAACTGTTGGGAATTATACCATGGGGACAGCATCCTTGAAAATTATACCATAATGAGCATTCTGCTTTCTAAAACATACTTCCTGAATAGTATTATGTGAACAGTAATTAATTCTGGTAGGCTCAGAACAGGATTATGAAACTACTGTCTAGTCTATCTAATCAATTTATTGCATCAAAACACCAAATAAAGAAAAAGAAATGGGGGAAAATATTCTTTCCACAAACTAGGTTTTCTTGTGCTGTGAATAAAAATATCAATTCCCTAAGGAGGAAGAGAATTACGCTGCAAGTCGTCTGTAGTGTTCATGGTACCAGAGCTAATATAATAATCATTACTTACGTCATCTTTGTGAAATAGAGGAAAAGAACAAAGGTGAACTAAATAGTCATTAAAAGTACTTTAGTTAGGAAAGGTGCTTTTCTGGAACACAGACTTTGCTGCACGCTGGATTTAATTTTGACAATTTGAAATAGACTTGATCAGAAAGCAGAATTTTCCCTCTAGAGGAATAGTCTTAGTTTTTCCACCTAGAAGTCCTAAAATGAAATGTAAATGAGAAGATTCAAGACCAATAATAACAGTAACAACATTGTAAATATCTAAATACAGACGTTTGTGTTCATTTCAAATCTGTTCAATAATACCTTACTTACCAATAAGCAGTATTTAAAAGATGGGTAGACACAGTACTTAGTGACACGGTTTAGTGATGGTTTTTGTCAATGTTAGGTTGATGGTTGGACTAGATGATCTGAAAGGCACCTTCCAACCTAGGCAATTCTATGATTCTGTTCTATGATCTCTGCATATTTACTTCTCTGAAGGTCACTCACACAGTGTCAGGTCACAAAGCTGAGCGTTACTACTTGCATTTAAGGTCAGAATCCAGGAACAGTTGTCAAGATGGGTGTCAAATATTTTGGCAAATAACTACATGCATATTTCAAAGTCTGAACATCTTATATCTACTAAGGAAAGCTATTTCCCTAAGACAGCGGGGCTGCTGTTTGTCTGTAAGTTGATGTCATCGTATGGAAGTTTTGAGACACTGTGTGCAATCAGTAGCAAGCCTGTAGCATTAGTATTCTGTTCTGATGGCTAATCATGGCTAATCAAAGCCCAACTTTGGTAATATCTGAAACTCCCCTATTCTGCAGTGAAGGCTTATAAAGCGAGTTCATATGGGAACAAATAATTTGAAATGTGTAACCAGCCAACTGGATACCTGGTTCCCCAGGGTATAATAACAGTATGTTAGCATTCAGAAAAAGACCAGATACAGCTGTCGGCCCAGTTTCAGTTGTCAGTCTCATTCTATCATTAGTTAAGTGAAAAGCTGATGAGAAAGGGTAGTTTTGACACCAAGGACATTCTTTGAGAGGGGCTTCATTTCTAGTTTTTCCAGTGTCCTGGAATGTATCTAGTAGTTTTTCAGATCAGTTACCTATGTTTTCTTTTTTAATTACTCTGCTATTTGTGGCAAACATGATTTCCTTCTAGATCATACTAGCAAAGGTAGCAACAATAATGATCAGAGCTTCTGGGCAACTGAGCAGCACAAATAATAATGCTGAGCACAAATCATTCCAGCAAAGAGCTGATGAGTATCTGCTTGTATAGAGAGTCTGAGGATCCTTCTTCATCACTAGCAATTTGTGTCTATTGTCTTTGCTAGTGCATTGTTCTTCACTGTCATAGTTGAAACAGAACATTAGAGCAGAATAATCTGCTTTGATAATTTTCACCTGCAAATTAATCAGCCTCCTTTCTCTTGAAAGAGGAAAATGTCTGTTTTCTTCTGCAACTTGGGTTGGCTGGTAATTAGTCTTGTAACCTGTTTGTTGCTGGGACATCATCAGGCAATTGGATGACTTAGCAGCTTCTTCGGCTGATAGATAAGGCAGTAAAAACCAGTTCTGTTTTTCTATTGTCTTCAATGTTGAAAAATCTCAGTATTTACAATATTCATGTTAGCTGCTCAGTATTCATGTATCTGTAGTCACTTCCCTAGCTCAGCTCTTACCATAATGCTAACCAGTGAAAAGAATTAATTTTTTTAAAGAATTGTATACTGTACTTATAGACCTTCTGCATCATGTCATTTGCACAAATAAACTCAGTCTAGAAAACCTGAAGACTTCAGAAAGACTAGAAATGGTAACAGCATAAAGTATGTTCTGTACTAAAAGTGGCACTACGTTAAATGTTCTAGAAAAAAAACAAAACAACTGATGAACTTACACAGATCATTGTTAAATTATAGAAAGTGTTACTAAGAATTTATCAGAAAAGTGGGGAAAAAGGCTTCTGATTTTGCTTTATGTTGTCCTGTTGCACATCTAAAGGAAGCAAGTGTTGCAAGGTGCGTGCTTTCTTTTTTTCTGATCTTCATACCAATCCAAAAGGAGGGTGGTTTACATCTAGTTTTCAGTTCTTACTCTCTCATGTGCTATTTGCAGAATGTTGAAGTTTGTTTTGATTTTGACACATTGTTGCAGCTATGGAAATCCATTGCCATAATATATTTGGCTTTATATCTGTAATCTCCTCATTTCTCTCCCTTTCTGTGCAATTGCACAGGTTGAAGCCCTGTGCATCAGGGATAAGACTAGTAGCAGTTGAAGCAGGGGTGAAATTGGGCCATCAGGGACTTCATTTCTACTGGAAAATGCATGAGCTGGAAAAAAAAAAAGGCAGCTCGGCTTTCGGATTTAAGGATGCTGTGACAGAACTGGTAGTAATAAAATCCAAACAAAACACCATTTTGCATGTGAACTGAAAAAATTTAATTTGAAATTTACTGATTCACAGTGTACCCTGAAGCCTGAAATCAGTGTGGTGTGTCATGGACATATGGCGGTCTGAGGGAAACTATTTGCAATATCCAAGCCTTGCATACCATTCCTTATGTACTATTTTAAAGAAAACTCTTAAGAGATTCTATAGGAAAAATGAACAGAAAATTCCTGCCTGCCAAAAATAATAAATTGAAGTGAATCTGCCCAATCATAATAATATTTCAAAAATATATATGTATACATATTCATCTGCTTATTTTGTAATACACTTGTAAAGCCCACTACAGATGGTATTGTGTTCCCATGGACAACTTAATGGGTCCATCAAAATTTTTGACAGAAGCCAGCCTGAAGGTTGTCTAGCCAACCACTCAGCCCACACGCTGAGAGCTAAGACTACCAAATGGATCCCTTTGCTGTCTGGGCTTTTTAATTTCCCGGCAAACCATTTGAAAAAAAATACAGTTAAATCTTCCTGCCAAATGCATTAGATAGTCAAAGGATCGCTCTGATAAGGTGAGATTCTGGCCTGAACGCAGCTCATTCTAGCTTACTATGGGTCGTCCAACTAAATAGGAGAGGATACACTGCATAATTGGCTGTGGGTATCTGTTTTACTTCTACAGCTACCTTCCAGATAGATAATTATTTTATGTAACCATTCAGTTTCAGTAAGTCTGAGGCTAATAGGAGCTAGACACCTTCATTACAGACTTTTTATGGAAGCTCTACTAACTATACAGATATTTTTTTTTCTATATTTTTGAAGGAAAAATAGATACGATGTATTCCCCATTTAATTCAAAGGAGAAATTCTATAGGGATGAGGTTAAAACAGGCTAAGGCATCTTAAGGTATTTAAAACCTGTCCTTTAAAAGAGTGTAAAAGCACACTTCTGTTGGCTTACTGCAGAATTTACAGTTACAGTTAAGAACATTACCTTACAGTATATTTCAAAGAATTCTGCTATCTGTACCATAGTCTCTTAGCTGGTAAAAAGTTTGCTTGATGTATGTACATTACTTTATTGACTTGCACTTTACTCCATGATAGATTTATTCCTTTAAGTGACACTGAAAGTAATAAATATAAGACTTTAAATGAAAAACATTTTTATTGGCACAGTGGAGAGAGAAAGAAAAAGCAGTGTATAAAATCTTGGCACAAGCAGTCTACACTTGTGAAATGAGGCCAAATTAGCGAGGAAAAACAGTTAGAACGGAGCTTCAGCATGCTGTTCATTTTCCAACAGTTTAAAAAAAAGAAAGACTGAAGGCCTGGTTGTGAATTTTTTGCTGAAATTCAAGCAGTGGTATATTTTATTGCATTATGAAAATGGAGGGGTTTTACCAGTTCCAAAAATATCCCACTATGCTATTTCCCCAGTTCTATATTACCATGTGTGGTGCTCATAAGTGTACTGTGGATGTGCAATTTGTAGTAAGAGTTCATCTTGCTGTGTAGGAGGGTTGAAAACAATTGAATGACAGTATTTTTTAGTGATAATTTCCACATAGCATATACCCTAAATGGTTTGCAGTTAGATTTGTTCAGGTTGCTAACACAGAGACAGAGGTCAAGTCTTCCTTCTATGCATAACAAGAAGCTCAGGGGCTGTTTTGAACTGAGAAGGCACCAGTTCTTTCCACATCCCATAAGAAATGCTCAAGCTCTTGCAAAGTGGATAACTGTTAGTTAGTAACCCTGAAAAGGTGACATCTAGTTATAAAATCCTATTTCTGATTCTGGGAACCCCAAGATACAGTATCAGATGGACTTATGGTCAAGGCACAGCATGATGTGCCAATCCCATCTGTGGTGAGGTTCACTAACTCTAAAATCTCTGGTATTTTTATAGGGTGTTGGTCAAAATACAGATTTCTCAATCCATGACAGCAGTCAGGACTGTAATATGGACTTAGCTTTGAAGAGTCCCTTGGACAATGCACTCTTACCTTATTAATAAAGCTACAGTTCCTGCACAGGTGCATATAGTATTTCAATTGAACAAGACAATACACTATACATACACTCAAGATTAATATGCTTTGACTACATGTACATCTCCTAACTATACATTGACTCTATAAATATTGACTAAATAGCAATAACACAACATCCATGCTACAGAAGCGTACATCTGCATTAACCTTTATGAGGATCACAGACTCCTCGTACAATAGTCTTCCACTGCAAGGGCACTTTGATCTTTCTTGTTGAGATCTAAAACAAAGGCAAGCTTCTGTGTACAGACAGGAAGACTGACAGGTTTGGGGGAACTAGGATTTCCAGTTAAAGTTAATATGAGCTAACATGACAGTTTTTAATTTCTAGCCATTAGTGATTTAGTATAACGAACCTCAAGTTGTTGTACCTGGGGATATCTTTATTAATGATACCTATATTATTCAACAAATCCATGAAGTGTCTTGAATTTTCTGTTTTAAAATTGATTGCTGTCTCCATACCTTATACACTACCCTTATTTAAATCCTACCCTCCTTCACTGTGTTAGAAGTCTACTGTGCAAAGCTCCTTAAGTCAGTAGAAATTAGTCAATAGCAATTAGTGAAAAGATGTCCATGTCAAATGACAGTGAGACAGTATAGGAGATACTGACTTCCTATATTTTCCTCCCTTTTGATTTTCTTTTCCTCTTATGTCTTCCTCCTGCTGCTCTGTCACCACCTTGCACTTGAGTACTGGCGGTGTGGTGTCATTCTACTTTATTCTTATCTCTTTTAGCTCCCTTCTCATCCTCAAGTCCTTCCCTTTATTCCTGTCGTTTCAGGGTTTCCCTATTAAACATTCCTAGTTTGACATGATATGAACCATTCAGTAAAAGGTTTCAGAGGGACAAACAGCTATTGGCAAGACAATATATCTTGGCCAAAGCAGATAGACATCTAGAGAAGAATCGTGATTCAACATTCCTGGTGTACAGCTCTCCACATTTCTACTTCTCCTCTGCTGGTCATTCGTCTTCCAGTAGCCAGGCACATTACACTGAGGGGATGGTCAAGAAGGAAGCGTAGATCTGTGTGTAATGATCGTGTATTGGAATTGAATACAAATGGCCTTTACATTTAGAGGGATAATAAAAAGAAGTCTATTAAAAAATTATATCCTTTTCTGAAGCAGATCAAACCAGATCAGTTTAGTTCCAGCACATAAAACTCATCCTTTTAAATATTTGCTAGCAAAGGAAGTAATTCGTGCCATTCTTTGTTATCCTGGCTTTAAGAATTGTGGGAATTCTGTTAACAGAGACTCCTCTCACCACCTGAAAGGGTGTCATTTTTGTCATCTGAAATACAGATACTTGCAGTGATGTGTCATTAGTGTCTTCATGAAAGTTTGGCTACATAAATTGATCAGTGCTATATGTCAATTTTTATTTCTACATGGTTAATTAGTCCATGCCAAATGTCCCGCTTCATCTAGGTAGCTTCTAGCTTTCGAATCAGCTTGTTTAAAAGCTAATTTAAGTATCTCTGCTACAATGAAACCTGTACCCTGTACGCACTGCTGAACAGGTCTAACAGAATTCAAGAATCTGGATTAAAAAAAAAAATAGAAGAAAATTCCTCCTACCCATTCTCGCTACCAACGAATTATATTTATTTTATTGACAACTGACAATTTCTTTTTCTGTCATGGATGATGTTCACGTAAGGAGCTTATTGAAATAGCAGACTCTTATCTCATTGGTTATTTCATTGGATTTTAATCCTGAATCAGTTTAAATAGTAAAAATAATGAAAGTCTTGTCTTACGAAATAGATATCTCATTACAGTTATCCGGGGGAATATTGAATTGTACTGTTTAGATATTTTTGGTTAAAATTACTCAGATTTGAGACTTTGAGTTGTTTTGTGACTGAGATGGCAAAATCATAGAAGCATCATAGAATCATAGAATGGTTAGAATTGGAAGGGACCTTAAAGATCATCGAGTTCTAACCCCCCTGCCATGGTTGCTCAAGGCCCCATCCAACCTTGTCTTGAACACTTCCAGGGATGGGGCATCCACAACCTCCCTGGGCAACCTGTTCCAGTGCCTCACCACCCTCA
>JAOXJK010000001.1:106762558-106780531 GCA_025774025.1 Xenus cinereus | reverse complement strand
TATGTTATGTGGTAGCAACTCATGTTTTACTATACAGGAGGAATCATTCTGATTAAATAACAAAAGCAGCCTTACATTACTCTTGGGCCTCATCTTATAGAAAACCCACTGAAACTCCACTGAGGAGCTAAGTTATTATTCATTATCCCATTCTTTACAGGGGAATAAAAAGGCACTCTATTTTAACAATAAAGTGGTTGAACTCAGTGGCACAATAAATTAAAAGCAATCAAGCAGAAAAGAAGGTCAAAATTCAAGGTGCATGCATGTAGAATACCCATAAATCTTAAAATAAAAAGGAGGTGATCTTTTCAAAATGGAAATAATGGAGGAAGAAGCTGAGTCACAGAAAGTTAGGAGAGTAGCTCGTGGTCACCTCACAAAGCAACAGAAGAGCTAAGCATCAAATGCAGCATAAGGCTCTATGTTCTGGGCTCTATTGAGTATTTGCTCCACTGATCTTTGCCACTACTCAGTGGAGCTCTGAAAGAACTAAAGAATATGTAAACGATATATTTGGTCAAAACCACTGTCTTTGTCAAAATTACTCTGCAGTTGAAATTTCTCTACATCCATACATTGTTGATGAATCCATTGCATCTTAATTGATTTTAGCCAAATGAAAACGCTAACTTCACTTCTTAACCTTGAGGGAAGAGGGGGGCATTTGTTTTGCTTTAGGACAATATCTCCATTATTAGAATTATCAGGACTGATAAAAAGTCAAGTATGTCTAATCTGAGAATATAAGATTATTATTTGCTGTGGCAAATCCTTTCAACCGTCATAGAGTTAACTGTGTTCAGCAGCTGAATAATTTGTGATCAGCTGCATTATTAGCACTGTTTTATAAATACTAAAACTAGATCAAATGAAATTTTCAAAATTATATTGACCACATTGTTAGGTAAAGAAACAAAGCATATTGACAATGGAAGAAACTCAGGGTGTCAAGTTAATATAGGACTAAACCAAAACATTGTTCAGATGAAATGAAGTTCCATAAGATCCACCACAACCACAAGAAATAGGAAGGTAAAAACCATTTCAGAACATAGACATTCAAGTCCACTCTGAGATTCCACCATGTGAAATATCCTGTTTTATGCACTTCATCCACAAAGGGTACAGAATAAGTTAAGCGAATACAGAGAATATACTGCAATGTTAATTGCCTAGGAAGGCTTTGGTTTATTTATGAGTCACAAGATAGGATAGCAAGAGAATAGGTCACAGCTCAGACAACTCTTGAAGACTACATAAAGTTAATTTTTGCATAATTTCTCTCTCACTGATGGGACTGAAATAATTGTTTCATTTACTTCCCGTATGGGATGAGGACCTGAGCAGGTGTACAGTTTATTACTATTGCTTCACTGCATGCAGCTTTAGAAGCAGTGAAGGAAAACTCAGTCTTCAGATCAGTGTGTAACTTCATCAAGGTCCAGGTCATCCTGAGAGCTGAAATGCCACACAAAGTGTATGTAGCTGAAGGAGAGATCCAGGGATATTTGTCTTCCCTATATATATACTTGTTTCTGAGTCTCCATGCTCACTTGAACAGAGAGGGAGCTCCTCAGAGTAGTCTGAAACTTTTGAACTCTAGGTTTTCAAACCTAAAAGAAGAGAGCTGGTTCCTTTCCTGCGGTAGTCATTTATGTGAGTTCATGAAAAATGCGTGAATGGACATTAACTCTCCCTATGCTCTTTCACTACATGCTCCACTTGCCTTGTTTAAACTGTACCAAAAAAAGTAGCTGAAACCTCCTATCATGGTCCCTCCAGCCAGTTCTGCAGTGGTTGATACCCTCTGACAGAGGGATGGTAGCAACCAGCTAAAAGAAAGTCATAGCTCCAGCATCTACTTGGTTAGGGAACATATGTCAATACCATAGCAGATATTAAGTCAAAAACCAGATCAAGAGGATTATGCTGCTACAAGGAAGAAGGTAAGATGTGTGCTTGTGTACTGGGCAGTTCGTGAGCCTTTATGTTATCCCCGGTTTATTCCTGTTATCCCAATTGAACCTTTACAGGATAATCTGCCTGTAAAGCCAAACACATGATAGGCTGAAGAATTCCTTGAAATACCAAAAACTAGACAGCAGTGCAATAAGGTGGGTGATTTTTAAGACTATGAAGAGTTCTCCTGTAGTCAAGGAAACTTACTGCTGGAAGCCTTATTACTGTGGCTGCTTATTTCTGTATTGTGCAAGCAAATAGGGACTGACTGTTAAAGGATAAAATGTCTTCTGTGGGCAGTGAGAAATGCACTCTGTTTGCCCCAGTTGCCCTTCCATGGTGTGTGTTGTCTCACTATAGCTATTAAGGTCTACAGAGTGAACTGGCCCACAGGTCTCTGTGAAAAATAGCTGACTTAGCAGACAGGTTATTTTTAGTTAAATGGTCAGGTCAGTTCACTAGCTGCGTTTATATGATGGCCACTCAATGTAGTTGTCTAGGTGCACAACTAGTGAAAGCAGAGGGATAAAGGGTAGAGCTGTTCAAATAGGGACTTCTTAAGGTGACTTCACAGCTGGAAATAGGTTATTGTGAAACACAAGAGTTAAGCCATGGCTTGACATGCAACATATATCCTATCCTATCCTTCTAGCCAGGGTGAAAACACTGTGACCACATATTATAAAGCACTTGACTTAATTTGGGCTCACTCTGCTGTTTGAGTTTTCTTTGAAAAAAATATAAGTTGTTAATCAATCATTTAGCAGGCTTTATAATAGTAGACAAAATGCCAGTTTTCCTGCAGCTGATGTAAAGCCTACTGAAAACTCAACTTTTTGTATCGGGCTGACTTCACACAAGTTCAGCTTTGTGTCCATGCCTCATATAGACAAATGTTTCCTAGTTATAAGCTTGCTAATATACAGATTTGTTGTTTATGATGGTAAAGCTGTGCCTTTAACCTTGTGTGCCCTACAGGATATGAAGTTGGACCTCAGTCTAACAGCAAGCAACGCACCTAGTGAAAGAGCATATTTACATATACCGACTGAAGCTTTACTCAATGCTAGTTTGTATTTGTAAATTTGTGGGTCATGCAAAGGTCTTTTTTACATAAGTCACTGTTCTGAAAACTTCTATGATGAACTAGGGATCAGACTTGAAGTCAGGTGTCCCCCAAAAGAGAGTTAAAGTTGGAGGAATATAATCTAAGTTTATAGAATAAACTTTAACTCATCAAAGGATTTGTGACAGGATTCCATGTGAAGTATTTTTGCTTAAACTGATTGAAATTCTTTCTTGGTGTAAGACAAGGAAGTTATTGAACCCATGCAAAAATTTTCTTGATAATAACTATGCAGTCTTTTGCTTGTTAAGTTCGTAAGTGTAGATGTTTAGCATACATTGCCTTTCCAATTCTTTCCACACTGTTTTTTCAGTAAACAGACAGAACTGAAATGAGGATAGTGGATATTTCTCTAAATTACTCCACTTTCCCAAATGGATTCATATTGATTTTTTGAATGCATCTGCCAAACAAATAATCTGTTTCTGCCAACTGATGTGCCAGGCTCTACTTCAACCTAATTACCACACAAAGTTGTACGAGATTGAAATAAAACCTTTGTTGTTGACAACGAAGAAAAGAAATTTTATCACATTTTGGTACATGCGTGTCTTCCAGTGGATCCCAGAATAACTGCTGATCAATTTGTTCTTTTTACCCTCTCTACATGAAGTCAACCCTCCCCCGTCAAAATGTTTATACTGTGATCCCTGGTACCCAGCTTTTACAGCATTGCATTATTGGCTATGTGTGCCAAAGCTAACGTTACTTCTGGTAGATTTATGTGTTATCTATGCAAATCCCTTGTGTTATGTACACAAATCATGCTTCTCATGAGCTTAGAAATCCCTTAAGATAGTGCTGCCTAAATCATAGCCTTGCTGAAAATACCTTTTAGTTTTTGAACAGCTGTGTGTTTGAGCTCACTGCTAACATAAGGCAATCGAAGCATCTGGCTAAACTTTTTTCAAGGTTTGCTTTGGCAGTAGCCTGGGTGATAAATATTGATGAGTCTGTATTTGAAAGAGCAACTCTTTGTGCAGAGGTCTCGGCAGAGAGGGCAGGCAAGGAATATCATTTGGAACTGCAGAGCTATACATCTGTGTTGGACAGAGTCTGTGTTGTTGCATTGCTTGCTGTGTTATATGAAAGGGACTGATTTGGAATCGGGGGAACTCTGTCTCTTTCCCCTAGCTCCTTCCTTGTGCACTGGCTGAGATGAAACTTTCTAGTGGGAGCTGATGATTGTTCCTTCCATGGGAGGAGGGAGTGATGTTCTGGGGAGAGAAGCTGCTACAGTGCAGAGTGAGGCAGGTAAATAAACCAAAGGGGAAATACAGAAAAGGAGGGAGTACAAAGAAAGACTGTAGAATCCCAGAGAATATGAATACACATTTTAGGCATTTATGCAGTGATCATTATAAGGAAGTGGCCCAAGCTCTGGCTCAGAGTCATAGTCCCATCACTGTGTTTTAGGAACATAAACATCTGTCTCATCCCAGGTCATATGTAAGACAATTCTGAGTACTAGATTCCCAGAAGTTTCCTGCAACAAGTTAATACAGAATGATCTTTCCCCAAAGCATCATCTACTATCTGGGCCAGTAGTGAGGCTAAAATAGATATGAATGAAAAACAGTCTTTGCAAAGAGCAAGTTGTAGTATCCAAGGAAAGGTCCCATCTAAAGCCAGAAAATTGTTTTTTAAATTATTTTAGGAACTTGAGGAACATATAGATATGCTAGAGTTCCCAGACTCAAAAATACTGAAGTAACTTGGGAGTTACTATGGGAGGAGAGAGAGCAGGCTATAATCTTCATATATGGAGAGTGCTGCTTTGATTGTTTGTCTGCTGAGTTATAGTGCTTAATATTGGCAATATGATTAACTTCATTGCTTTATATTTAGCCTTATAACATCATTAGTTTGCTGAAAGTTCAAGACCTTTGAGACAATCTAATTCATCTGATTCAACTTCTTTACTTTTGTTAAGTTTTTAGCACATATTACTTGCAAAGAAAAGCTTGAAAACATAACCCATATCACCAGTGTTCAGCAAATAGGCACAAAATCATATTTCTTCCCCTAAAACTAAAATAACAACATTGGGAACTGTCTTATCATTTGCAGCTGGCAGTACTGTGCCTGTTAGTTTCCACCGGCCACTTTTATTTACTTTGCAGAGACTAATTAAATGTATGAAAGCAGACGTAGCTTAGTGAAAAACTGGTGAGGTCTAATTTCTTAGAGTTTTCTTTTAGTTTACATCTAAGGGAGAGAAAGTTGTAGCCAGACTATATCCACAACGCAGGATCCAAGAAGATGGGGATCTGTTATCCCGATAGTTATTCAGCTGAATCAAGAAATTTTAACAAAATATCAGGTCTACATTGTATGTACATCCGTAGGTTTAAAAAGTCATCGTTGCCTCAAACAAGACAATGTAGGGTTTATTGATCACTACTGGACTGTGACCTCAGACTGTCAGATTTTGAGTCTAGAATAGTAATGGTTACAATTTCACCTACAAAACCAAATGCTGCATCATATTAGCAATGTAAGCAGAAAGAAGATGCTGTTTAATACCATTTTTATGGATTTTTAAAGTACTCATTTTAACATCTGCTACCAAATTAGAATCCGAAAACCTTCTCACAGCATATTGCATTACTAAAATTCTGGTTTTTATTAAAGTAATAATGCAGTAAAAAAAATTAGCTGAAAGGGCTACATTCAGGGATGCACTTTGCATTATGGAATCTCGTATGTGAGTGTAAAATGAGGGTAAAACATTGGCTTTTGTACTTGTATCATTTAAAAAACATTTTGCAACATCATTAGGAAGCATACCTACTGCAGCATAGTGGTGAATGAGTGTTGAAATTTTCTAGCAGAAAACAAATAGAGTCAAATTCCAACTTATGTTAAACTGATGCAAATCAATTTCCTGTCTGGGCTGAAAATCAAAGCAGGTTTTGATCCAAGTACTGTGCATAAATCAGGTATTCATCATATGTAAATTGGTACAGTTTCACTCCTTCCCTTTCAGTCATATTATTCCAATGGATAATTTTTCTCCTGTATACATATGTACCCCAGAAGCCGATCAGTTTAAGGCTCAGCCAACAGTATATTCATATCATTCATGTCTTTAGAAAAAGCAATGTGAGTCACATAGGTGACTGAAGTGTCATTCAATGACATTAGGTACGTTTAGTGTTTGGGACTCTAAGGATCGAAGCTCTCTCTTTTCAGGTGTTTCTATCCATTTATAGTCCTCTAAGAAATATAGGAATTGAGACTATAAAAAAAAGCCAGCAAAAGAGAGATTTTAAAAATCAGTTGGAATTGGTAGTTTTTCTAACATGGAAGAACAAAATTTAGGATTATAAATGCACTGAGTCATATTTAGAAAACTTCATCATGTATAGGAGCATTCCTACGAAGCCATTTTTAGTTTGAGCGTCTTTTATGAAGCTAAAAGTAATGTGGTTCAAAATGAAAGGAGGTAAATTTTTGTGCAGTGAGTGGTGTATTTGTGGATGTCTTCGTTACAGAACAATGTGGGGATTTTAATTTGTACATGGACTCAGGAGGAAAATGGGCAAATCACAGAAAAGAAATCTACTAAAAACATGTAGAAATGGTGACAAGTACACGGAAATACAGGGATTTCCTGAGCTAGCTGAAGATGCTCTAGAAATATTAGGGAGAAACATACTTATGTGGCCTTTTGTCTTCTCAGAGCATCTACTTAACATTACTCTAACAGGAAACTGAACAACACAGACCTTTATTCAGACCCACGAAATTTTAAATCCCGAATCTTGGACTCAGCAAGAGTCTCATTGAAAAGTCATAACCACAGCTTCACTATAAAATTAACTTTAAGGCCTGGAAATCCCATCTAAACTTTCAGAGGTGTGCAATATCTTGTCTGTACTCAAGCTCTTTGATACTTGTGGTTCTGCATTCCTTTACTTGAGGGAGTGCTTCTGGAGACCTCCTGTGACCTGTGGTTATGCACTAGGCTCAGCTCTTTCAAAGCAAAGAGTGAAAGTATGACTCTGTTGTTTTCTAGGTTATATGTGTGGGGGTGTTGTTAATCAGTGCTAGATTAGGACACTTCAGATTTCAGATTCCAGCTTTGTCCTGGTTTGCAGTAAAACAGAACCAAGTTTCTGTTCAGTAATTTTATTTTTCAGCTAAGCCTTTTCTAATTAACTGAACTCTCTGAAATTAACAATATATTTTTCAGATACCGTCTGCTTCCAGAGTGATAAAACCTGATTGTTTATAATTTATGCCAAGGAGTGCTATGCAGAGAAGCTCTTGCTTATACTTATTGCTGTAACAACCAACATCAGCTAATTTTGTTCTTTGCCCCATTGGAGGGTCAGAAGCGGAAAAGCATAAAGGGGTCACACCTGCCAGGAGGAGAGGACAGGACAGGTGACCCAAAACTGATCAACAGGGTATTCCATCTCATGGGCATCATGCTTAGTATAAAAGCTGAGGGATCAAATGGGTCAACCTCTTTCTTCAACGGCTGATGTCCGAGGACAACTGTTTGTTGCCATTGATCCCAATTCATGCATTCCTGAAGCCAGATCCAGAATCCAGCTCCCATCCATTGCTGAGTCCAGTCTGGGATTTTCCCAGTGCTTGCCAGTGACTTGATCATCATCCTGGGAGCTCAATATGTTTTTTTATATATTGTTTATATTTCATTAATTTCTTATTAACTCTATTTTTTTCTAACTTATTATTTTATTCTTAATATTTAATTTAAGTAGCTTAGTTTCTTTTCAACTCATGAGTCTCTCTCTCTCATCCTTCTCTCCCTGAAGGGAGATGCTCTCCCTTCCTTGAAGGGGAAAGAAGTAAAAGAAAGAAAGCATATGTCAGTTGTTTCAGTGGCCAGGTGAGCCGAAACCAGGACAAGCTTCCATTTTAGTTGGTGCCAAAGTTTGGATCTTACTATGAATAACAAACATGGGAAATGCTGGAATTCATACAACCTAGGCAATTAACTTGAAAAAATTGAGGTTAATATTAGGTACAGAATATGATATAAAGTGTTTTGGATTCATTCTCTAAGAAAGGAAGAGAAGAGATCATTCTGTGTGGAATGTGGTTGACTGGTGATTCATGGAAACTTGTGAAAAACAGCAGTGCATTCATAACTTGCACGTAATGAAGGCATTGTATTTTGATTATGGTGAAGCTTACCATAGCCTTCAGCATGACCTTCCATAGTGACATAGACCATAGTCAAGGGAGCAGGTGGATATCATTATCTAAATTGTTATAAGTCTATTTATTTACTAATTTGGGACAATCTTATATGAAGGCTTCTGTAAGTTGTCAACAGGTTTTTGCACTACTTCTCCTCTGCTAACCCACAAAAGCCTAACTCCTTGCGCAAGCTGGAAATAAAGTTTATTTATGTAGTTGCAGACTACATAAATGCCCACCAGAGAGTCAAGCTGAGGGTAAGCCACTGTTTAACTGCAATGCTTATAGAGATTATCGGACATGCTCTGTGTTTTATACTGTATGAGAGAATACCACAGTTACAGGGGACTATTTAGTGAGTGACTTCTCAGAAACTGTTGGACTGGCCAAAGCAGCATATACTGCCAATGATTTCCAGTCGTGAAGAAGGAAATAGATACGTGTTTGGAAAATACTGCCTGCAGGAGGAACTATTGAGGGTCTCCCACTCCTGAAGGACGCTCACCTGTGACAGTGACTTAGGTTTCCCAAGTGAGAAAACAAATTGAATGCAGTGAGTGTAAATTCTAAGGCACTGGGTTTTCATTGATAGTTCCCCTGAGCCCACCAGGGAAAACATGGGAGCTACTGTGCCTCTTGGAGGCAGGAAGAATGGAGAATGAAGCTCCTACCGATGTACACCCCTGCAGTATGTGGCTTCCCCTTCTGCTCTAGAAATTCAGACCAGTTAAGCAGTGTCAGTCCTGTTGGAGATCTCACGTCTATTTCTCTATGAACTCCTCGGTATACCTTTGTTAGTGAAAGAAGGGCTGAAAGCAGCCAATGTCCTTTTTCCACCTCATTAACAATACTGTCCCCGATTCTAGCTCAGTTCGCCCAGCAATGATACTCTTTCTACCTGCTCTTTAAGAAGCTCTCTCTTCTGGAAAACCATTTCTCTTCATACCACTAACATCTCTTCTGAGGAGGTTATCGGTCAGTTCAATTTTTTTTTCTCCATTGGGACAAGACAAGACAATGACAAGATAAAAGAAGTCCATAAAGCAAATAAGGACCAGGTGTTGGACCAGGTTAGAAACGCAGGAATTCCAGGAAAAGAGGAACAGGATTTGCACATAGTTTAAAGTGAGGCATGGAAACACATCAATTCTTTGATGTGTGTTTTAATACTTTGTGCTTCATTTGAAAGGAAAAGCATTTGAAAATGCAACCTAAAAATTCTAGCAGCAGCCTCATCAGAGATAAGCATCGCTTGTTAAGCTGATAATGTTCTTCCTCCCTCGAGGAGCTTTGTGGTCACAGACTCCTGAGAACAAAGTGCTATTATATTTAGTGTATGATTCACCTGGAGCCCTGCCAGGCACACTAGACAAAGAGGTTTATCACATTCCCTGTGCTTTCAATTGACCTGTTGCTTGTTGATATAGGGGATGGTGTTCAGGGCAGTCCAAAGAAAGATAGTGTGAGCTCCATACAGAAATTCTAAATATAATCAAATCTGTTCAAGCTGGTGAGAGGTATGGTATTGATTAGAGCTGGACAGGTCTCTTCACCTTTTCTGAATAAGACAGAATAGGGTAATGAATATGTTGGAAAGATGTCCACTTTCTTCTCAAATGAATTATTACCTTAACATATCTTTGGCCTATTCCCAGATTTTCTTTCAGAGCCAGTTTTCCCTCAGGAGAGGAGGACTCCTGCACTAATTGTAGTCTCATTTCTAGTGAGTTGTGATATTAGCAAAAGCTCTGCTTTACTATTCCTCCCTCATATGACAGAAAAATATGCAGAAAAGTGTGGCCTTATCACAAGGTATTCAGATGGCAGAAGGTGTATTGATTACCCCAGCTGTTTTATTTTCATTTCTACCATCAGGTTGAATCCTTTGAGGCATTTACAGCTAAATACTGCAACTGCAACATAGAAACTTTGTTTGAATAAAAAGGTCTAATTCATATCCAGTGCTTGATGGTGGGTTTTTTCAGGAATGACATGCGTATTTCTCATCTTCCTGGAAGGCGTAGAAGAAAGCAGGACGTCAATATAACAGTATCTCCTTGCCAGTCTCTTATGGAGCAAATGCTTTAGCTACAGGATGAAAACTGGGTAAAACAGTGACTGATGTGACATGCTGAACAGGCTACTGTAGCTCTTCAGAAAGCTGTGCTGAGTGCTGGTGAGAGCTCTGAAGTGGCTCTGGCAGTGACACCATCTACTTTAAAGCCTGTGGCCCTGTGGACTTTCTGGAGTGACAGATAAACCTCAGCAGTGCACAGGTAGCCATATTCTTTGCTCAGGGCAGGCACACCTTCCTCACCTGTTGTTGCAGGTGTTGCGTGACTGGAAGTAGATGTGAGATGTGACCACTGTTCAGGTTTTTCCAGCTGTTCTGAGACCCCATACACAGCCGCATGCCCCAGCAGGTGGTGCTGGGCACAGCTGCTGAGCCAAGCACAAGCTGACAAGTGCAGATTGGCCACTGCCATATGGAGCAGGTGGTCACCCACAGGACATATTGTGGCAGACCCCAGCCTGTCCTGGAGAAGTGACTAGCAGGTGCACTTTGAGTTTGGACTGCATCATGCTATTGCTTTCATGTGTTTCTACAGGTCATTGACTTGGTGTTCCTATTTCCCCACCCTAAGAAAGCTGATTGGAAACCTTTTCCCATGTATTTGATCCATATAATGAGTACAGAACTGTTTTTTTTCATAAGTTATTTCTTTTTTTAAAATTCATTAAATGCAAGCTACCAATGTGGGGTCATTCGTTCTTCTTTTAGAAAGCTTTGAAACTTCTGGATATTTTTTTTAGAATGCGAAAATGTTTTCCTTTCTTTCCAAAATTATGTTTTAACAAATCAAGATTTTGAGTTAAAAATAAAATTTCTCTTTACCATTGAAACAAATTGATCTTCCTATCCATGTAAAACATGCTTTGTTGTTTCAACATGGTTACGTAGTTCAGCTATTATATTTAGTTGAGAGGTTTCTGGCACATGTCAGATTATAGGAAGCAGAGAGAGAGAAAGCTATTAGGTCAGTGAGTCTAGATTGCCACAGTCTGAATTATTTTAAGAAGCAGTCACTCAGGAGAAAGAATAAAAATTTACTGGGACCATTGCTAGATGAGCTGTTGAAGGAACAAGGGGAATTACAGAATTTTACTATGGTCTTATATGCATTTTACTACGGTCTTATAGACATCCCTGGGCGTTATTCACAAAATATGATTTTTTCAGTAAAAACATCTTACCCAATCAGAGTAGTGATAGCCAGAACCCAGTTGCCTGCCACATCCTAGGAGCTGTTTGAGCCATGGAGCTGCATTTATGATTCTTTTAATTTTTTTTCTGTTTTCAGAAAATTTGACATCAACTCATTGACTGTGCAATGACAAAAAACAACTGAAAAATAGACGGCAGATCAATAAATAGCAACAACTGACAGAGTGATCCCAAGTCACACGTCCCTCAAATGAAACTGGAGTTCAAATACTCCTCCTTCCAAGCATTATTTTTTTATTTCATTAGATATCTCCCACTCAGTCATCGTGCTGCTGTGGATTTCCTAGCAGACCCATATACCTGCATAAGGCAGCCAGACTCTACTTTTGGAGAAGTGAGGAAAAGTTGGACACTATCAGGTCGGAATTCCCCAAAGGTCTTAAATTCTCATGAAACAAGGAGAGACAATAAAGAAATTCAAGAAATGCCCAGCTGTCATCACTCAAACACAGAAAATGAAATGGCTTCTAACTGGGTTCCCAGGTAACTCCAACCAACAGACTGGACACAAAATGAAAGTTTGAAAGGTCAAACTATCTGGAGATGTAGGAATTAAAACTGTGATTTGGAGTGTCAGGAGCAAGCAGAAGTTGAGGGAGCTCTGTGGTATCCTGATGTGTCTCCAGGATGAGGTGTGGCAATTGAACAGACATATTTTTGCATAATCAGAAGTTTGCTTATAGTCTGCCTGTGTAACTTCAAATCCTCATGGTGAGCAGTGGGACAAGATTTCCACTTGATTTCTGGGTTCAATGTCAGCTAGTGAATTTATTAAGGAACGTCTTTGAAGGCTTTGCTTGGGCTGCAGATTAAAAAACAAGTATATGGCAAAAAACCAAATGCAAGATTCCTTGTCAAAGTCTGACAGGTCTATATATGAATGCTTTAAAAAGTGTTTGCATCACATGTTAGAAATAGAGAGATAAGACTCTTTTGTGAGCTAAAGTTATATTATAACTTGATACATCCACCATCCTCTGGCAGGCCAGAGTAAGCAGAGTTACCAGGGAATCTTAGCCTGTGCAATGTGGTGGGTATGCTCTAACACATAAAGCAGCATCTTCCTTGGTTTTCACATCCAGCTTGTATCACTTCCATGTTCACTGTGAGCTTAAGCAGGTTAGTCCTTCACCAAACCTCTCTCAGCTAGATGCTATGGTTTCGATTTGGAGCATCTGCTTTAGTCCAGAGAAAACTGTGATTGTGTTCCTGGTTTATGGTAGAGTCTCATTCCCCAGTGTCTTAGGTTATGGTTTTTACCACATTCACTTTGCTGCCCAGACTGTCTACTTGCAATGGCAAACTTGACTTTTAAAATAATTAGTGACAGAGCTCTGCTTTTTAATGTCAAAAGATTTCTTGGCTGCTTTTCTCAACCTGCTGCTCCCAGTGTTTGGAGCCTGCACTGAGCCTGAAAGCCCATTACTGGCTGTCATCAGCGAAATAAGATATCAAAAAAAATTGCTGATGCGTCATTTACTACAACTGGAAACCACTTAATTAATATACTGGGTTTATGCATTTAGTAATTAAAATTTAATTAATTCCTCTTCCTTATGAGTGTACAGAAGGGGTAACTACTCCTCCAACAAATGCTCTACTCATTGTTTTAAAGGCATTTGGAAATTGTCTTATGAGAACTAAAACACTCTCTTCACATGCTTCCCTTTTTTCCTTCCAGCTAGCTCATGAACTAAGAACTGAATCAGTAGAAATTATGCTCAGAGCTGATGGCTCATCTATTTCCTTTCATTGGCTGCTTTTACAAGTAGGCAAAGAAGGTGCTGACTTGGCAGGCTTCAGAGCCAAGACTTTTTAAGACCAACTAGTGATTTGGAGTTCTTCTGTTTTATATGCCTGGCTTGAAACGCTGTAGAGGCAATTGATTTTCCGAGGAATGGCACTCAGCACTTTGTAGAAATCCAAGCCCTTTCTAGCACTTTCAGAATTATTGAGTACTTTTGAAAATCCAAGTCTTTGAGTTTAGGCTCTGACAGTGAAAATCCGGGTGCAGTTTTGCTTCAATGCCTCTGAGGGTTTGGACTGCCAGAGCCCTTTGGAGGAGAGAAGTTCTCCTCAGATGTCTCTTTCCACCTTCACATGGTCCTTTTGTTTCCTGCTCTGTTTAGGAGATGGGAGGAATTGACACTGCTTTGATTTATCTAGATACAAAACCAAAATCCATGATATATTCTGCTATGGACCTCTGGAAGTACTTTGAAGTTCAGTTTGAGTCTGCAGGTTCTTTGAGTGGAAAACAGAATGCCATAGAATTTTGAATTTTTCAAATTTGTTATTTTGGATGGAATTATAGATGGATTCACAGAGGACGAGTTCTAATTTCTAGCCAGTGCCTGCTTGAATTCATAAGGCAGAGCACGCAAAGGATTGAAAGCAAGACCACAAAACCAAAGGAGTAAGTATATGCAACCCTCTCTCCTGGGATATAGCAATTCATCAGGCAGAGCAGGCAGTGAAAAGTGTGTACTTTCTGCCTTGCTTCCTGGGTCATGAGGAAGCACCCTGGTTGGCTTCTCTGGCTTTCAGCAAGATAGGGTCACAAATGTTGTCAGCTGCAGTGCGGGAATTGCCAGGGGGGGGATAAGGCTATTCGTGTTGTGTAGTGTCCCAACACTTTCTAACCAAATGAAAGAACTGAGGAAACAGCAGTACCTACAAAGAAGGGATGAAAATTTTTTTTTCCCAAGTATGTAAAAAACAAAGAAAACATTTCACCAAGAAAAAAATGTCTCCATTTTTATCAGTAGGTACTATTCTGTAGTCGATGAGCAGGACTTAGCCTCAACTGTTTTAAGTAGAACAGGCTGAGAGTAAATTATTCAATAGAAATGGAGTGACATAAGTCTTGTTTTGGGGTTTTTTCTTCAGATTAAGAAGCAGTTGACCTTAAACCTAACGTTGGCAGCTGTTCTGTGCTATCCCAAGTTGAATAACGGGATTCATAGGCTGCTCTGAAGGGGTTTACTCAGCACCTCAAAACAATCATATTATCATTTTTATAGTTCTAAACAGCCATGTGGTGGAAAATGGGAGAGGAGATAGGGGGCATAAATTAAGAGCATTACATTAATGATCTGCCTATAAAACTAGGTAAATGCCAATTGTTTTAAGAAGAAATGAAGTAGAGGGAGTGAATAAGTAGTGTGATGCATTCCTATTCTAAATTTCAAGAGCAAATAATTAATCTGATTTGCTTTTCTCACTGAACTACTTTGCTTTTTAGCTATAAATATTTCACCCACGTGTGCAAATTTGGACAGAATTTAAAAGAAAAAAATCAGGTGCAAGACATCACATGGCAATTGGTATGCCAATTAACCCAATTCTAAACATTTTTCCAAAGAAGAAACACTTCTGAGAGACTTGACTCAATCATACTACCAGGGCCAGGGCAAGGAACAGCTAAACATCCAAGAAGTTTCCTTTAACACTCCATAAGCAGTAGTTTTCCCTCCTTCTCACTGCTCCACTGCCAACATAAGAACCAGCTTTCAGTATTTTAAGATTAGCTATTTCCCCCATGTGTAGAAACTAAGCATTTTGATTACAATATAAATTTGAATAATATTTATTCCACTAATATGAAATAATCTCCTTAAAAATGCAGCATTGTGAAACTTTAAGTAGATAAAGTGTAAGTGTTTTCTTAGGAATTCTGCTGCTAATCCCACGCCATACAGATTCAAATAATGAAAGAGAGTAGAATAAGAGAAAAAACAAAGCAAATACTGAAATAGCCTGTTACTTTTTAACTGTAGTGAAATTGTGCTAATTTATTATCAAAGAAGCTATTGCTTTTGGACAAGAATAAAATTCATATATTAAACTCATTGATTTTCCTCCAATATAATTATAATTATATAAAGTTATCATTACATATAGTATGCCATCCACTTGCACTTCCAGCATTTTACTTCAGCATTTTGTTACACACCTGCTGTCTTAGCTCTAAGTCAATAAGACAAAAGAATAAGAGCTCTTTAAAAGTTTTCTTTTCCTGTTTAAAAAAAAAAAAATCAATGTAAAAGCCCATAGTATGGCTCACTGAAGAAATACAAGACTATAAAGGAAACTAACCTTACTGAGTTTTTAATGTCACCCTCCATAACAACGTCCTTGATCAGACACATCTGGTGCCTTTTAAAGTATCAAAGTATCAAAAAAATCACCAATCCTTTTAAAAAGTTGACTTATAAGTCAGTGAAATTAAAATAGATACTCATCAATTTCACTGAAACTTTTAAAGGGAAACCAGACACAAAGACATCTCCTACTTAACACTTAAGCATTTGCCTCACCAGTCAAGTAGCCAAAAGCAAGCCAACAGTTGTTTAGCTTGTCTTAGAAAAAAATATTCTGGGTGCGCCTTCACACTAAAAAGTATTTTTACCCCAAATGGCAACAGAATTTCAGAAGAGAAATGTTTATTTGCCAGCTATTTCTGTATCAAAATCAGCAGGCATACTGATACATATCAGTATACAAAGACACATATCAGATACATCAGACAAAGCAAGGGTAAGGACCAACATCATGGATGTCACAAAAAGTAGGTATATACACTCTCTTGGTTCTAAGAGTATTAAGATGTAGTAAATTCTAAGAAAAAATAATTTTCTCAACCTCTTTAATTTGCTAATTTAATACTCTCCATCACAGCATTACTCAAATGTGTAGCTCATATATATTGTGGATGAGAATATTTCTTGATAAAGACTTGAAAAAATGGACTGCAAAGATTATGTAATTGGATAATATTGGAGGAAGAGGAGGAAGGAAAGGAAAACAACTTCAGTTAAATAAGGTAAAGTAAAATTTGGATTTAAAATAATTTTTGCCAAATTCACAACCTCAAAAATGATAGTTATGCTCACTAGAGTTTTGGTAGACATATCCTGTGGTAAATATATCTTTAAAAGTCATACATCAGAGCTTGCTAGTACCTTAGAATAATAATTATTTTTCGATTCTATGAAATTTGTTTGAAGTAAGATAACGATTCTGTGTATCTCATACACAATTTGAAACACCATGTGTATATAAATAAAACTGACACAAACAAAGGAATTTTAGGGCCATCTTCTCTTCAAAAGCAGTCATCTTCTTGGTCTGCTGAAAGAGATGAAATAGACCTGTATATAATAGCAGCAATTTTAAAATGTTGTAAAATAACCATGAATCCAACATCACTTTGACGTATGACCATCTTTTGTAGATATAAAAATGTTAGAAAAATAGATTATCAAATAATACTGCTGTGGTTTGTTTTTTTCTTGTAAGAGATAAATTAAACCTGCGAAACAACTAGTAAGTATTTCATCTACATGTCTTAAATATTATTTAAATATGATGTTGACCTTACAAGGATTGCATAGGTAACATAACACTTGGTGCTGTCTGGCAAGTCAACTCCACCCAAAATTTCTGTCGAAGACTTCTCACACTTTGGAGAGAAGATATTCAGTGGCTGATGTAATTAAAAGCAAACACCAGGCCAAAGACTGGAGCAATATCTATGTTTAAAGTGTTTGTTTTATGCTGTGCTAAGACTCAAGCGCGACGTGAAAGTCTGTGCTACCCTGAAAAGGTTGTGGATGTGGCTTAAATGTCTAAGCAATAAGCACCTGAAGATCGCCAATGTGAATGAATGCAGAGAACACATAAGTGTGATAGCACAACATCTCTCAGCCTATGTTTCAAGAAATTTATACATATCCAAATAGATTTACATCCTCCATTTTGTTCTCGAATCTGTGGTATAATCAATAAACACTATTAAATTTAAACCACGTAGTTTGCCAAATGCTAGTCACAGGATTGTGAAAGCAAAATATGTAACTAATCACTGTCAGAGCTGCTCAAGCAATATTTATAAAAATATTATTAAAATGTTGACATTTTAAGAAATATTAAAATCTAAATACTGAATCTATTTTAGAAAATTCTGCTTTAATAGTTCCTGGGTTTTTCAGTCTTTGTCATTTTCCTTTTTGTGCTGGACTCACAGAATCACAGAATCTTACAGAGTTGGAAGGGACCTCTGGCGATCATCTAGTCCAACCCCCTGCCAAAGCAGGTCCACCTAAAGCAGGTTACACAGGAATGTGTCCAGGCCGGTTTTGAATGTCTGCAGAGAAGGAGACTCCACCATCTCTCTGGGCAGCCTATTCCAGTGCTCTGCCACCCTCAAAGTAAAGAAGTTCTTCCTCATGTTTAGGTAGAACTTCTTACATTCAAGTTTGTGCCTATTTCCTCTTGTCCTATCTCTGGGCACCATTGAAAAAAGACCAGCCCCATCCTCTTGACACCCTCCCTTTATGTACTTATAAGCATTGATCAGATCCCCCCTCAGCCTTCTCTTCTCTAGACTAAAAAGACCCAAGTCCCTCAGCCTCTCCTC
>JAOXJK010000001.1:106749313-106762458 GCA_025774025.1 Xenus cinereus | reverse complement strand
TGGTCACACTCTTCCTGATGCACCCCAGGATGCCATTGGCCTTCTTGGCCACAAGGGCACATTGCTGGCTCATGGTCTTCTTATTGTCCACCAGGACTCCGCAGTCTTTCTCCTCAAAGATGCTCTCCAGCAGGTCAGCTCCCAACCTGTACTGGTGCTTGGGGTTATTTCTCCCCAGGTGCAGCACCCTACACTTGCCTTTGTTGAAGTTCCTTTCTGCCCAACTCTCCAGTCTCTCCAGGTCTTACTGTATGGTGGCACAGCCTTCCGGTGTGTAAACCACTCCTGAGTTTTGTGTCATCAGCAAACTTGCTGAGGGTACACTCCATTCCTTCATCCAGGTCATTGATGATGATTGATCAATATATTGAAAAGGACCGGACCCAATACTGACGCCTGGGGAGCAGCACTTGTTATGGACCTCCAACTAGATTCTGTGCCCCTAACCACAACCCTCTGAGCTCTGTCTTTCAGCTAGTTTTCAATCCACCTCACTGTCCATTCTTCTAATCCACACTTCCTAAGCTTACCTATGAGGATTCTGTGGGACACTGTGTCAATAGCCTTGCTGACTCCCTGTCTATCTCTCATTTCCTATCAAATATTGCAGTCTTCCCATTTGTTGAAGTCGTGTTCATAGCGCGTAACAGGAGATACGGTTTGAGGTGATGACTTCATAGAAGAGAAGACAGACAGCAGCTAAATGAACCACAATTTACATGAAGTATCATGGTTTTCCTCCTGAATCAGAATTTCAAATTTATTTAATTGAAGAAAAAAATCTGTCTTATATTTTTAATTACATTCAAAAATCTGAGAAAATCAGAAAGTTTTTAAAATATCTAGTTCAGTAGAAAATCTAACGGTGTTGCCAAAAGTTTTGCTGTGATCAATGTTTAAAATGTTCAGCAGCCTCAAGTTCAATAATTCAATTGTAAAACCTCATTTTGTAAAGATTTTGGTCACAAAGTTATCCAAGTCTGTCATCTAGATACCAATCTGAAATGTTACTATGCAAATTTAATGATCAATCACAAGATGGTAATGCAAAGTCAACTGAAAGATCATTGAAATTAACATTCACTGAACAAACCAAAGACGTAATTGATTTGTGTGAACCAATCTGGTCAAACAATCTGGTAAACAAGAACAGGGATATAAACTTCTCAGCTAGTATTTCACAAGAATAACGCAGGCTGTTTGTGCACAAAATATATGTAAGGCTCGAGAAAATGAAAAACGATTAAGCACGATGAATCCCCACCTCTGCAGTGCTGGCTGACCTACGCCAGTCCCTAAACCTGGGCATCTGTTCTGGTGAGTGCTGCATTCGGAAGGGTGATACGTGCAGCAGCTTTGGTCGTGTGTTTTTCATCAAGTAAATACTGCAGGTGGGTATAATCAGCAGAATTAATTGGGTTAGACTGTGTAAGAGGCTGCCAAAAAACTGTGCTTGATGCTTCACTTCTTCACTAGTGTCTCCAGCAAGTATGTCGCTAGTGCTAAGTGGCTTGGGGGCTGCTGCTGCTGCATGAGAAGCCATAAGAATATGCTGAGCTTCGTAAATGTGTCCATTTTATACACTCCATGAAATTCACACTAATTGATCTGCAAGGAAAAGCAGCTCCCTGCTCCATTACCGTGTCTTCCAAGTGCCTTTTAGGAACCAGCAAAATCGATACGTTTCTGTAAATAAAATGTGAACTAAATCTGTATGGTTATAAATTTGATAAAAAGATGGCAAATTTAAACTAATAACACTTTAATAAAATACGTATCTGTATATCAGTAATTATTTCCCCATGGCCACATTTAACTGGAAAGGAAATAATATACCTATGAAAAGAAATACTTTATCATTTACTATTATGAGAGGGGTTTGCCTCTACCTTTTACTGTTTCCAAAATGCATTTTAGTGTTGTTACTTTAATTATATTTTAGTCACATTGAAAAAAGACCTATGAACCTGCATGAGAGTGAGCAGGTTCATAGGCAGGCACTCAGTGGCTGCAGCTGCAAGCAAACGTGGCTGCGTGTATGCCATCCCAGATGACGATGACGTGGATCTGTCTGAGCTCTGCTTTTTGCCCCAAGTCCAATGAAAGAGCTGTAGCCTTACTGTCTGTGGCCCACTTTTTCTGCAGAAGTTGAGTCCTTGTAGACTGGAGACTTGCCCCATTTTTCCAAGCCCAAAATTGATCATTGTTCAGTGAAACACCTTTCAATGTCATACTATCAACAAGCTCCCCTGTGGCATTCGGGCAGTCTATGGGGGTTGTGTTGCTTGGATCTACCAGTCTCTGGAGCAGACCATTAGCTATGGTGACCAGTTTATTGACTCTGGATGTCCCGAATCTTCTGGCCACATTGATCGAATGCTGCTTTTGACTCTTTCTTGACTTTGCAAGAGATGTTACCATCTCATCCCTAGTGTGTCCAGCCAAGAGATTGATGTCTTGCAATGATGAAGCAACCAGTTATAACACAACTGTTCCTTTGCAATGTGTGTTACTCATCATGAAGTACTGTTGGCTCTCAGAAATGAAAAATCCTGTCAGGCACTTTTATTTCAGTTCCTCTTATCTGTTTTTTCACTCTGCAAGTCCCCAGTGACTATTCCAGTTTAACATTCAATTTGCATCCATTTGTAGCTGAAGCAAAAATTATCTCTGTATTTTCAGTATATGATAAGCCTGCCAGGTGCCTTTTGACCATGGCACTAATCAGTTTATGGGAAGTTTTAGCTAAGGCTGGCCTCTCGTAGATAAAGTTACACAGTTTTTATATAAATGGATGAAGGCCAAAACCACCTCTTTTCTTTAGGCAGGTGGCATTTTGGTTTTGCTCACACCCAGTAATATACAAGCCACCAAGCTACAATGGTGGCTCGATTTTGGTAAGACATTGACTCCCAACTTCCCCTTGAACCATTTACAGATAGTTTAATTCTGTGCTTTCTCCTACAGTGCCTCAGCAGGGTAAAACCCCAAGCTATTAAGACTTACAACCCATAAACACTGAACAGTTTTACACATCAATGCTGTTAAGGTACTACGGTTAGCTACATCACAGACAAATAGCTTGCTGGCTTCTTTTCTCTCCTGTGGCATTTACTTTCCAACACATAGTATTTCAACATATTTATTCAGTTGTGGGTCTGACAGTTTTAGAACTGGCATCTCAGTATGTCTCACGTTTTCGAAACTACCAGTTGTTATGTTTTCATTACTTTTCCCAAAGGGGAAAGAAGGTTATTTCTGTATTCATAATACGCAATTCATACTATCAAGTTGTTGAATTCTTCAGTGACGTAAATGAACTCAAATGATAGTCCCTTGAAATGATTCTTTCCAAAAGGTTAATAAAACCTAATTCAACTTGTGCTCTGGTTTCATAAGGTAACCAAACAGAGCCCTGGCAATAATTTTGGCAGCAGAAATGGCATCAGCTAACTCCCCGATAATTTCTCTCTTGAAAGTATTGTAGAAATACAGGATAAAATAGGTTGCAAGGTTATTTGATTTTAGAGGTTATAGGCTCAATATTAGCTTTAGGAAGTGTTCTCTTTTTTATGCTATCTTAGAAGAAAAGGAAAAGGAGCAGGAGAAGTTTTTTAAAGGCATAAATTATGAATCTGAGGTAGGACTATAGTTCCTCTGGTATATAGTCCTTTGAAAATTCACCTTCCTCCTGAATAACAGGAACTACCATTTCAGAAGTACACCTTTTAACAGAAAGAGCAGACAGATACACTTGAACCTGGTAACATTCAGTTTCTCTGATAATGCTACAAATATAATGTCTTTCTATGTATTTTGACTAATTGCCTATATTGCAGAGAAACTACAGGACAATTTTGTTTTATCTTATCACCCTGAAATAACAATAAATTATCTGCAAGTTTTATCTTCTACTTACATGCCATTTTTGGCACCATGACACCATAGACAGCCTTTATATTTATGCCTAACATAAATTAGTGAATGTTTCACTTGCTTTTAAACTAATATTCCTACCATGCACTGCATAAACCTTTCCATTATTCCTGTGAAGAATTCCTCAGTATATGCATCCTGCACTCTGTTTGTAAACACTTGCAAAGCAAAGAAGTACAGCTCCTGTTTTGGCATCTTTTTTCATATGATGCACGCAGGCTTGGCATATGCTATGTATATGGTTTTCTACAGTCCTCTGTGGGAGTTGTTTTCAGCTTTGCTGCAGCTTTATTTGTAGTCATCTTGTGTCCTGTTTATTGTGGTCTTCTGAAGTCTTGTGAGGCTCTGATCAGGTCAGGTGGGCCCAGAATTTCTCCAGTGAGCACATGAGGTTGTAGTTCAGACATCAGGGCCAGTGCCAGGGCTTGGTGACCTGGTGATGGAGCTCTGTCTCACAGGTAGATATGGCAGACGTGATAATCATGATGCCTGGTGAATTAGAGCACTAATTGCTTCCATTGGCAGCAGTCTGCCTTCCTTTTCTTGCCAAATCCTAATGGCTTCCTAAGTGATTATTTCTGAATCTTCCAATAGTTTCTTTGTGGGGGACTCTTCTGGTCAAATGAGAACTCCGCAGTAAAGGTATCTACAACCATGTCAGTCACGGTCAGACTGTGTAATCAATTACAGAAAACAGGTACTTCTAGGGAGTACTTCAACTTACCCTAAAGTGGATTTTTAAAATAGGTTAATTATGTTCCAGAAGATCATACTTCTCTCCAATGGCTACAGAGGATTCTGTACAAATTGTTCGGGGAAACAGCAACACTCTAGGTATCTAAAGACAAATGCAGATAATTACTATTCTTTAAATCTTCTGGGATTTCTGTGAAGGACTCAGCAAAATCTACTGCTTAGCCTTATATCAGTAATGAGTTCTTCCATGTTTTCACTTCTCCCAAGTCTTCTATGGCTCAATTTTTTGGTATAAAATGGAGAAAGCTCAGGTTTTAAATTATAAGTTGCTTCCCTACCTGCTTTAGCTGTAAACAGTTAAATGTATGAGTGTTAGGACCAGATACTTACAGAAATAAAATTATTTTCTGCCTACCTCAGTTTTGATGGCACCTGTGGCTTGAAGGTGCAGCACAGAGCACTACTGAAATTCTCTTCAGCTGTACTTCACGCTTCAGAGAGTACATTTGCTGTACCCCTACTATGCCTGGTGTCCATTGATCAACTGGTGCCTAAGACGTCTTCAGCAAATATATTGGTTTTGATGTGGTCCAACTAACTGGGCATGACAACAATAAGAGTTATACTCTCTCGGGGCGGGGGGGAAATGTTTCTGACCTCTTTTGCCTATCTCTACTATTGCTAGTCTGGTCCTAAGTCTGTACGGAAGGGGTCACCCTGAGTTTGGAATTACTTCATTGTAAGTGAATTTGTTGGGGCTTCTGTGAAGGTGCTGAGACCCTTCCCTGCTGAGTGGACCAAAGGACTTCCTGCCCAGAGAAAAGAAGTGTAAAAAAGGGTTGCCCTTTCCTTTTTCTGCTACACCAGCAGCAGAACAGCAATATGCTATCTAGAGCATGAGCAGTCCAACTAACTTCTTACTGTGCTGGAAACATTACAAGAAATGGGGAAGAGTGCTCTAGAATACAAAGTAAGACAGATGGTCTGTTAAAAAAATTAGCAGCAGCAAATCTCTCTAAGAGGCAGTTGGGGTCTGCAAAAAAAACCCTGAAAGAACAAGAGGAAGCTAAATTAGTGTTGCTGTTCCAATTTTATGCGTGCACAGTTGGGTGGGCCTTCAAAATACAGGGTCAGAGTCTTCCCTGCATTTATTTAGGTAGAGATGCCACTAGTGAATTTAGCAATCAATCAGCAGTCAATGCAAGCCAGTCCAAATGTAATGTTTGTATTGAATTTTCTGTGGGAGGCAGAGGTAAGATGAGGTTGAGGGTTTTTTCTCTCTCTCACTTGTCTCTAATTTAACTGTTGGAAAACTCTCAATGTGATGCATCTGTGAATAAGATAGATGTGGTGCTTAGAAGCAGAAAGGTATTAAAGCTAAGTTATTGCATTGTGCAAGCAACTGACTAGGATTCCCATACAAGTGTTGTATTTCTCTTTGGACTGTGTCTAAATGCTGAGATGGGAAGCATTTCCCCACTTCTGCAGAACTACCAAGGCCCAATTTTGACTCCAAGTGTTTTAATTCCAGTAGTTATAAGCACATTAACAGAAGTAGCAGTCTCTCACAGGGAAAAGAAAAAAACCAGTTTAATTCTGTGTCAAAGGTATTTTCTTCATTGTAATGTGTTAAATCATGACAGCTCTACTGGACAAAAAGCATGACACAAGTGGCAAGGCTATCATAAAGGTTTGCAAAGAGTCCAACTTCTAAATCGGCAGCAAATGGTTAGAATAAGAGCCTTGTGGCTCAAACCGGAAAAGGTGGCACTGGCTGCTAGGACAGCATGGACATTGAAGTGTTGGAGCGGGTCCTAGAGAAGGGCAACAAAGCTAGTGGGAGGTGTCCCTGCCCATGGCAGGGGGGTTGGAACTCGATGATCTTTAACGTCCCTTCCAACCCAAACCATTCTATGATTCTATGATTCTATAGGTCTGGAGAATAAGTCTTATGAGGGAGGCTGAGGAAGCTGTTGTTGTTCAGCCTAAAGAAAGGGAGGTTGAGGGGAGACCTTATTGCTCTCTACAACTACCTGAAAGGAGGGTGTAGAGAGGCGGGGGTTGGTCTCTTCTCCCAAGTCACAGGTGATAGGAGAAGAGGAAATGGCCTCAAGTTGCACCAAGGGAGGTTCAGATTGGATATTAAGAAAAATTTTTACATTGAAAGTGTTATTAAGCATTGGAATGGGCTGCCCAGGGAAGTGGTTGAGGCACCATCCCTGGAGGTGTTCAAATGATGGGTAGACATAGAGCTTAGTGACATGGTTTAGTGATGGTTTTTTATCAGACCTAGGTTGATAGTTGGACGAGATGATCTTAAAGGTCCCTTCCAACCTAGACAATTCTATGGTTCTATGACTCTATGAACAGAAAAGGTTTAGGATCTTAGTTATTGGTAGATGGATAAGAAACCGGGGAAACCTTGTAGAAGGTCACTGAGCTGTCAGGTCTGTAAGGGGAGGTTCTAAATGACAGAATCAAACACTTTTGTTCAAGCTTGGGGTACAATTGAGATAGTAGAGCCTGGGCATAAACCGTAGATGACACAATAACCTGCTATAATGACTGAGGCACTCGGCAAAAGTCAGCATCTCCAGGCATTTGATCTGCCTAGGCAAGCTGCAGAGGACTGCTTTCTTATTATCTTAGCAAGAATTCCCCATTTGGATCTAGTGGCATGTGCTATTACTTCTGTGCGTAGCACCTTGGACTTCTGGCCTTAATTTTTTTCAGTAGAAATTTCAGTAGAAATCTACCCAATCTCACAAAGACATCTTGTTTCTAGAGGAATGCAAGCAGGTGGGAAGTGCCTGCAATTCACTTTGAGCTTCACCAATTAAAAAGAGTTTACTGTTTCAGCTTACAATACTGACAACCAGATCAATTCACAGTGAATGTGTGCTTTCAGCTCGTTAATGAGGCAAAGCACCAGAATCTAACCACCTGAAACCTGACATGGAAAACTGCTCCTTAGAAAGTTCCTTGTCTTTCTGGGGATTTTAATATTCACATATATTCCTGGCATCAGCACGCTTGCCAAAGAAACTGCATTTTCTTGGACAAGTATAGCTTTATAGTCTTCAATACAAATACTGGGGTCAGGTCATTCTATGCCTGTTCTTTATTATTTACTCTTCCGTACCATGCACTGATGAAGCCAGAAGCAATAACTCTTTGAAATTATTAAGCAGCATTTTCTCTGGAAATGCTGACTTAGATTTACAGAAGTAGGGCAGGGAACCAACAAAGATGCCACAGAGTGGAGTGAGCAGAGGGGCTCTGTGAAAAAAAGGAATGGATAAAGCTAGAAGACAGATACAAAATACTGTTTTTCTCTGTTCCTGTCCTTTAGGAATGGCAGGGAAATGAAGTAGCGCAAGAGGAAAACGGAACCAAGTATTCTGTCCTCTGTCAAGAGCTGCCCCTAAGAGACAGAGAGGCAAGGCTGGAGTTTTCTGCCCATTAACCATGTTTTGATGACCTCTGCAACTTGCACTGGATCTCTGAAAGACTTTCCAGGTGAGTGAAAGTCAAATCAGATTGGTTCTAGAAGATAAGGTCCTATAGATGTGGTCTGACGCTAGGACCGCATATCTACTCTATTATTGTCCATGTAAAAGAGAAACGAAACTTCACCAGCACCAGAACAAGGAGATATAAGTATGCACAGCTTCATTCTTGTTTGCCTCCCCCTGAAAAGCTTGTTCCACAACATGTTTCATCTTGCCATGTAAACATCACTGTCTTCGTATTTCCTTAGATTAAATTTTGATTTAGAACTATTTTACTAGAATCAAGCTACCTAAAACTTTCACCTGATTTCTCTTACAAGTTTTTAACCTCTCCAGTTTCATTATAATAAGACTAAACATGTGTTTCTAAATGTGAAGTTTCTAAAGCACTAGAGTAGACTAAAACACCTCTTGAGGCACAAAATAGCCATCTGAAAATGCTGATCCACGTTTCTGGCCAAGAAAGAACAGTATACCAACTCTGTGCATTCCTAATCTTGAAAGCTTCCCAGCATCAGTTCACTCCAGCACCAGTTCACAGCACAGGGCTGATTTGATTTTCACTGATTGCCAGCAGCCTCAAGGGGCCTGCTGCTCCAGCAGCTGGAGACCAGCCAGGAGTAAAGTGGCCCTGGCCACCGTCCCCTGTGCTGATGGAAGGGGAAGGAGGCGTACAAACTACTGCAGCTACTGCTTGAAGATTCCTGAAATGGGGCAGAAATCCAGAAGCTGCCAGCTACTCTATTTTTTTGGTCAGTTTTGACCCAGCAAACTGGTGCAAAACTGTCCTTCTGGTTTGGTGGATCTAGCTCCATGAGTGTATGCTTCCTTACAATTTTTTTCTCTCATTGTATTGCAAGCAAAAAGTGGTTAGCTGTACAAAAAAAAAAAAAAGCTATGCTTGCTTATTTTCTAAAATCAAATGAGCTACATTAGTACATTTAATTTAAAATCTATGTATCATGGAACTGTAGATGGTTGACATAGGAGACAAGAAGCAAAAAAATCCTTACTTTTACATCCTTACTTGAAGTAAGATTTATACAGATTTTAACAGCTCAGATAATCTGTAGATGTTAGAGAAGGCAGGACATTGTAAGCAGCGTACCTTCAGTGGTAATAACCTCGCCGTGGCTCTTATCAAAGCACAGCAGACCCCAGTCACAGAAACCCCTCCAGCTCGCAGTTATCTAAGCCAGGAAATGAGGATGGTACAGGACAGCATCCCGAAGGCTTGCTGGTTCTCAGAAAGGCAGCATGGTGTATCTGAAACCAAAGTACAGGCTCAACACAGGCCAATGTTATTCAAAGTTTATTTATCATAGATCTAGCAAATTATGTAGAATCCACAGGTATGCTTTCTATATATATACTTACCTGCAGATCTATCTTTTCTTATACCAAGGAATAAAGCCATTATAAGGGTAGCTGTAGTATTTCCTTAACAATATATGAGATTATTTTAAAGGTCAAAGTATTTTTCCTTTTGAATGCCACACTTTGGAGTAAAAATTCAAAGCCTCTTTTCTAATACTACAGACACACATGTTCAATTATTTTTTACTATGAACTACCAGTTATTAGTAAAAGTGGCATTTTTAAATTAAAAGATGTTACAAAGTAGATATAGGTCAGTATGACAATTAACAGCAGTCTTACACCTAAACAAGATTTAAAGAGGCAGTTCTGTTTATGTAAGTAGAATCTTAATAAATCGCCTCATAAAATGCACTATGGTAGCTAAAGGGGATGAAAAATTTTCAAAACCTGTTGGTCAGAATTTCAGCTTTTTGCAATAAACATTCCATGGGCCTAGGATAAATGGAAGGAAAGACCCCAGAATATGCCAGAGCCCAGCATCTAAGGCACTAATCTGAGATGTGGGAGATTTAAGCAATCTCCAACTAAACCTCATTATTAACCCTAAACTCATTGCTTCTGCAGCCAGCCAATCCACCAACGGTACTCCAAACAAAAGCAACAGTGGAGGTGTATGTGGAGCATTCATTCTCCAGAGTTGTTTTTTCTTGCATTTTTTTTGTGCATATTGACAGAATCAACTGCCACCCCTGCTCAGGAGAAATACTGTTAGGTTCCAGTCTATATTTTTTTGTTTTCTTTCAAGATACTACCTCTTTTTTGCCATTTTTTTTACAAACTTGGATATTAAACATGCTGCTAGAGCTATGGCAAAAAGGCAAATATGCAAATGAAAGTGTAATTTTTAAAATGCTTCTTTTGTAGTTCAAATTCTCATCAAATTTATTTCAAATTTATTTCCAATTCTCATCTTTAGTAGAAATACAATAGTTAACAGTACAGAACTGTTATACAATATCAACAGTACTCTAATGTGGTCACCTTCCAACCATCCACACGTTTCTAGGTAAACTCCCCTGGAATAAAATTTTAACTCCAGTGGTTATACTCAGAGGGATTTTCCTATAACTGAATTTATTTTTGCGATAGTTATTTGAATTAACTAAAAAATCCACCCCTCTATAAATAATGGAAGTATTTTCTGTCAATGAATAGTCTGAACACAATATTTTCTTCCTTTTCAGACAGATTATTTTATATAAATAATTTCCAAAGTAATCACTGAAAATTTTAGGTACTATTTTGTTCATTATGCAAACTTTGATAAATACTACAAACATTCTAAAAACTCGTTAAAAATAAGGTAACAGAATGACAGATCTCGCACATATTTTTTTAAAATTTGAAAGTTAAAAGATGTGCTTTATTAGCCACTAGTGATACTGATTTATGCAGATTCAGGAGTTGGTCCTTTATAGATATGTTCGAGTGTATTCCTGTAGGTTCAAGATATTGTTAAGAAATTCTTAAGTGGAAAAATTTCTCAATATGTGAGAAATTGTGGCTTCTGTCCCTCATCTAGACACATACGCAATGAGGGCAATTATAGAAAATGTTCTTTCTAGTTACATAAACACATTTGGTTGTAAAATCTAAGGCTTTGTCCATCTAGACAGATGAAATTGTGAACACCTTTAGGATCCTAACATTTCTAAATATATTTTTTGGCCAGGGGAAACCTATGCTTTCAAGTAACCCTCCATATCAGCCTACGTGTATTTCAAAGGTTTCTGTCTACCTTTTGAAGTTCACTATACATACCCAAAGCTTTTCTAAGTGGAGACTGGCAGCTGCAAAAATAGACTGCGAATCTGGTTTCAGCCAGACTGTAAGTAGATTTAAAGGCATGTTTTAAAAAGTCCTGAGAGCCTGTCTTGATTACTGTGCCAAGAATTTCTACCTTGACATTTTCACTCAGTAACTCCTTTCCCTAGTGGCCCATCAGAAACCTCTCTGCTCCTCATCACCTTCCCCTTAATGCTTCTTAAGAAAAAACAGCTCTGGATATCGAGTCCCTGATGTGTACTGCCTCCAATAAAAGGCTAGAGCAAATGGTCAAGGCTTTATCTACAGATAAAAATACAAATATTCTTTCCACATGCTGCTATATTGATAGCAATAGGAACAAGATAAATGCACTGTGCTTTATTCTTTAATTCTGTTATAGAAAACAACTGGTGTGGACTACATTCTTCCATTCTTACCCAAAATGACCAGAAAATTCCTCTGTTTTTCCTGTGCTCCATACTTGAGTCTTCAGTCCATAAGGTACATCCTGAAGGTACAAAACAATATCAAAAACTGGTGAACATAAGTCACCTCTTTCTGTATCAATTGGTATGAAAATGCTTTAAAAGACAGCAGTCATAGTTACCCTATGACATAGGTGTAAATAATAAGGGTACATCATAGAGACATGCAACCTCTTTAAGGTTAAAGTTATGTCTTCAAGCTCAACAAGCACAGCAGTATGAGAGCAAGGAATAGGACGTTTCAGCTCAGGTACCCAAATGAGTTCTTACCTCAGCAAATCCACAATATTTTTTTGTCCATGGCACCTGGTATTCACAAAGAACACAGTTATTTGTTACAGCTGGAGGTTTCTCATTTGAACATCTAAGTTGCTGGTCTTTTGAATCCAAACCTAATACAGTGACTGTCAGCCTTTTCTATAACATGAAAGAAACCATTTTGAGAGACAGTTTTCCTGTGTAGAAAGAGAAGGATTTTTGCAAAGCACCTAACAATGGACATCAACAGGAAAAATACATAATGACTTTTGTCTCTCTTATTAAGACTGAAAGAAGAGAACTTCTGGATCCCTCTTACTGGGAATTGGGTTTAATGCCATATTTAAGAGTTTGCTATGGTTCTCGATTTGATTGTGATGTTTGGCAATGCTAGATTCAGCATATTCCTAATGTATAATTATTTTGAGCTACATCACCCTTAATAGGCCTTTGAAGGAATGATGTCAGATACCTTTTTAATATATGGGGCTCACTTACATTGAGTTTGTCAAAATTTAAAATAGATAAGTGTCAGTGCTGGCAGGAGACTTGCCTTCTTCCTGGAAGAATTTTTTGTTGGTTTGTTTTTTTTTTTATGTAGCAAAAGAGAAAAGAAACTGAGCATGAGAAGAGCAGTTAAGATACTCTGGGTAAACCTGTGGTACTTTGAAAACACAGTTGGTGGTTGATGAGATGTTGAAGTGATGTTTTTTTCAAAGATGAGCATAAGAAATTATTACTTTTGATACCCCTGCCAATGGCTTGAAGTGTGGCTCCTCATTCTTGCCTGATCAGTGTTTCAGAGGAACTGTTCTAGGTCATTTCTTTGCCCTCATTGTTTCTCTTTTCCAGAGCAAGGATTAACTAGTGTTGTACAGTGGTACAGGATTTATCCTGAATTAAATCACTTCCAAAGTAGGTGTATTATATTCACAGGAGTTTCATTTTACTTTTTAAGATTTACTGTGAGATTTTAACATAAATATGGAGAAAACAAGTATTTTCTTGCCTATATTTTATGTTTACCATTACAGCATCCATATAGTGTTTAGTACTGCAGTTTTTTCATAGAAAAAAAAAAATCTGTCTTAATATTTAGGCAGTACAGAAT
>JAOXJK010000001.1:106736307-106749213 GCA_025774025.1 Xenus cinereus | reverse complement strand
CTCAAGTGTTCCCTTTTTCGCCGCTGAAAGGCATCCAAAGCCTGAATAAGGTTGGCGTGGACTAATTGCAAACACTGCTGAAAATTAATTATTGATGAAGAAAATAATTACAGTAAGAATTCACTGGAGGAACAGTAACATCTGGCTTCATTCTTTATGATTCCCATTCTGATAAGGCTGTTAATAAAATTAATCAGAAATAAAAAACAAGCATCGTAATGTGTTCTGAGAGGTAGAACTCCTATACTATAACTGCCTTGTCTAGGCTTAGCTTTGTGTAGCCCTTGTCTAGCTCTGCTTCCCACTGTATCCCGTGCATTAAAATCTAACAGCTGATAGTCCTGGGGAGGTAGTGTTGCTTTTTCCTTTAAAAAAGATTATAGGACACCTGCTCACACTGTGGCTGCTAAGCCATACAGCTTCTCCCAGAAATGGATCAAGCCAATTCAAAATCTCTTAGCCCTTCTTCTTCCCTACTGCCACCTGGGGCTTGACTTACTTCCTCGGTGGGCTGCCAGAGAGAAATGTCTCATCTTCATCATTCTCTTGGTTCTGTTGTTGTCCTTGGTTATTTCACACTTTCTCTTTACTCCCTAATCTATACATAGTGAACAGTCCTGTCCCCTAAACCCCTTTTTTGACTAGATCAGGTACAGGGACGTTTTTCAGTTGTCAGATAAGGGGACAGAACTGTCAGCCAGGTCTTCTCTTTCAGACGGGGGATTTTCATGCCCGTATCTGAAAAAGTGTATGTATATACTTATGTATGTACATATGCATGCATTGTCTCCTATATAATTCAGAAGACTGTCTCTCAGCTCAGCATTACCACCTCTGGGAGGTCAGTGTTGAGCTCGGCAGGCAGCAAGAGAGAGGGGGCAGAGTGGGAGCAGCAGGTTACGGAAGATAACACTAACCACGCTTGGGGAACGGGCTGTAATTAGGACAGATAATTTTATCAAACTCAAGTGAGTTGTGTTTAGCAGAGCTTCAGTGTCGTTGTCCTGCAGAATGGGGAAATTTATGATGAGTTGGGATGCGAGCCTATATGCCCACGCAGCTTTGCCATGGTTGTTTCCCAGGTCAGCTCCAGAATTCCTACAGTTGTGAGACCGCAGCTCTGCAGCTACACACACACACACACACACACAGGGCATATCCTTGATCTTCGACTAGCTTCAGTCAGGGCTGCAAACATGACTAGCCTTAAGCATGTTTTGGGGCCTAGCTCTCTTTCTTAGCGTGCAATTTATGCACAGGCCTTTATTAAAAATGATACTTTAAAGTTAAGGAAGCACTAAACTGTTTAGTTGAATAACACTCCTAAAATAATTTCCTGAGTTAAGGGAAGGAGATTAAGAATGGAGTACACCCTTGCACAGAAAATACATGCCTATAACTTAAGCAGTGATTCCCCACAGAGGCAGTGAAGGTAGTCTGACAATTTCCAACTTCTAAGATACATGTTACTGGTTCAGCCTGTGGTTAAGTGACTCTGGGGAGCAGATTCAAGATCCGTGGTCTATATAATATTCTCAGGAGACTGTCTCATAGAAATTTTGCAGAGATTTTAAATACGCTTTTCTAGGCTATGTGCTGCAGTAGGGTGTCTGCAGGCCTGCTGGAAACTTTTGCTTATTCAGCATCTGGAGGTGTCAGCTTCAAAATGATGTTTTAGCCCAGGGGCTTAGCAATTAGACCTTGATCCATTAAGATACTCTATTTAAGAGCTCTCCTCACCCACTCCTTTCCCCCTCCCCAGTGCAGCAGTAAGGAAAGTAACAGGGCTTTCTGTAAGTAGTGTGCATTTCGCCTTAATAGTATATCAAATGAAATGAGGCCAATTCCCAGCTCCATGGAATTAAATGAATTTCATATTTGCAGAAGTCCTTTATATTGCAATTGATTTTAAGATTTCGTTCTCTTTTTTCATAAAGTCTTTAATTATTCCTGCCTTTCTTCTGCACTTTGTATTTAAGGCTTCATTATTATTGTTATTACTGTTTGGAAATTGTCCAATCCTGGTAGGTTTTTTTTTGCATTGCATAGAAAAGTATGAACTCTGTACCATTTCCACAAGGCATGCTTTATCATAATTCATGAACTTTATCTGTCCTGTAAAACGGGTGAACTTCTTACACGCATTTTATATTAGGGAAACACCATACACAATCTGATGATCAGGAATAGGCTTTTTTTTTCTTTTTTGCTGTAGGCACTACAGTTTGGTGAAAAATCTGGAGGCATCTTTCTGACTTAAAAAGACAAATCTTTTTTTTTTTTGACAATTTTTTTTCCTACAGTTTGGGTCCATTTGTCAAACTGTTCATAGGAGGGGAAGAGAAACAACTGAAAAGTTAAAGTATTCATATCACTGTTTTTTAAAAGAGTATGCAGGCTTATTATATTCCAAATCCTTTTTCATGCTGAAATTTCCTAAGCTATTTTTAGCTTAGGAATTAGCATTATTTTAGAAAGAGGAAAATATTTAATACAAACCAATTTTATATTTTTTTATTTATTAAACCGTAATTTTTTTCATGAATTTTAAGATTCATCAGACAACCAAAGATTTCATTTTTACCAAACTCCACCATGTAGAAACATTTTTAGGCAATGCCATTTTAGATATCTTTAACATATCCCATTGTTAATATGTCTAGAAAGTTTTCATTTGAGTGGTTTCTAATCAAGCATAATTGATGAATATGCATGGCAAGTGCATATTAAGCCGTCTCAGAAGGAATACACAGACACTGAACAAGGACTTAATGATCAGCTACACAACATCTATGGGTATAGCTTCATGAGGATACATAAAAAGCAACCAAAAAAACCCCAAAACCTACAGAGCTGGTATAGCTAGGAGGAATAACCAGATGATGAGGTTGTAGAAGTGATAACCAGATAGTGAGGTTGTACTGCTTAAGAATTGCACTGCCACTGAAAGATACAGTCATGGCTACGGACCATGTCAATGCTGGTGCCCCAAATCTTCTTATCATCACAGATGTCTCAAAATATTTCCTTGAATCTCTTTGGAAAAACAGGTTGGAAATTATAAAATTGCAGCAAAAGCAGAACATTTACCAGACAAATAAATGCATTCAAAGACTTTAATGCTTATATTTTAGTTAGTACCTAGAATGTACTGAATGGGGGTATAGATTGCCTGTGGTTACTGCCAGTGTAACAATAGATGCTCTGCCTGAAGACACTGATGTTTTCTAGAGTCCTGGAGTCAGAAAGACCACTCAACCTGCTCTGGCTGGAGCATCACCTTTTTGTGTTCCCTCTTCTCTAGGAGAAACAAGTATCTGTAACCCAGGTACTTTGTACAGCAGGAACAAAACAGTTGCCACTCTGTTGAGCCCTCAGTGGGTCACAGAGAGGCACACACAAAAGCACTTTAGTCTCATTTGCATTTTATGTCATCAAAATGACACTAGAGGTGAATAGATTGCAGTATAACTAATCCTAAAAGTTTAAAAAAAAAAGTAGGGCAAGCCCTGCAAAAATAATCATATTAGAACTGAAGTCATGAGCTATTTTTATTTAAGAAGGATCATTTTGACATTCTGAGCTTTTACTCTGTATTTCTTTCATGCTTTCAACTTTTTGCCAAGAGGGTTAAAATCTTATTTTTTTCCATTCTGCTGCTATTGTATGCAATCTTTTGGCTCCAGGACCTGGGCTTTAAGAAAAATGTTATGTATCATAAGGCTCATAATAAAATTATAAGAATGACTTTTCAAATTAAGGCTTTGTAAAAGGAAAAATTCTTTTTTTAAGGCTACAAAAATAGCACACATTCATATATGTATATGTGCATGTGTACATACATATATGAATGACTAATGCGTGCCTATGTCCACTGGGGATTGTGAGTATGCTTGTTTTCTTGAAGTACCCAAAATTCTCTCATTCATAGCCTAAAGACTATATTTAGAACTTTTATTCCTTGGATGCAAAGATTTTTCAGTCTGATTCATAATTTTTCAGAATTTTATTTTGTCAAAATATATCAATACTATTTGCATCCATGAAAGGTTTCTTACAAGTTTTCCTAGTTTGCTTTAGATGTCTGAAATAGAGGTTGAGTAGACATTGTTCTATTATATCAGTTTCAAGACTGTAATCTTTTAATAACCTCTTCAACTGTTATATATTGTGTTCCTAATTCCTTATTTTACTGCCTTGGTAATCCAATTCCTAGTGCAGGCAAGTCTCTACCTTCCTCATTTTTTAAAGTCAATGCAATAATGACTTATTTTTCCTTATCTTTTGTGTATAATTCATCATTTCCTCTTAGCTGGATTTCTTTGTCCAAGTTTCTACTGTGCACGTTTAGAAAAGCCATTACGGCAGAAATAGCTCAAGCTGTTGCTAACCTGCAACCTTACCAAAATATACTGCCAGACCTCAAATACAGAGCATGGAAAAATTAGGCTCACCTATTACCTCTTGAAGTGCCACAAGAAGTAGGGATTTAGTGGAAAGCAGCTGATTGTTTTGGCTCGGGTCAGTTCCTCTTTCTAGAGGGCACTAAGCTGAAAATATACTTTCTGCCTGAATATCAGCCTAAAGTACTAATTGCTCTGTTCATTAAAGGTTGCATAGCATCAGAATAAATTTGTTTGGAATTTGCTGCCTGGTTGTAATCCCATTCCCTTTTCCTAATATGGTATACTACATTAGGAAAACACTGTAATATAGTTCCCTTTTCGTAAAAATTCCTTTAGTTCTCACTTAATAGACAAATCAGCCATGTTTCAGTGCTGTTCTCTGGCCTGACATAGCTGTGGTCCTGCACCCCTCAGCTGTTTTTTTCAGGGTTACATTAAACAACCCTTGCAGATCTTTACAGGTGGCATTTTCTTGCACTCCTCCAGAAACCAACCGCAATTAGTCGCTGCAGGTGACAGTGAAGAGAAAAGCAAGCCCAATAGAAACTGTCCTGGGGCTAAAGTTATTGGCCCCTGGGGCTCAATCCAGTGGTCAGCAAATTCAATGGGAATCTCTCCACTGATGGCAAGAGGTAACGTATCAAATCTATAGAGTTGTCTGAGCTGTCCAGAGCTTAAATCTGTAGAGCATCAACAGTGTCCACACTTCTTTGCTTGATGTAGATAGAGCAGGGGCCAGAAATCACGACGGTGATCTGCTTCAGAAAAGAAATGCTGAAATTCCCCAGAAATCTGTGATCTCTTCATCTTACTGCAATTTGAGTGCAGTTCTGTCTAATGTCTGCTAGTATTGTGTTAATCAATGCTAGAGATATGTGGAGTACAGACCAAAAAAAAGTTTTGCAACTTAGTAAACAAGTCATTTCTGTATTTTGGAAATAGCTGATGAAGGCCAGAAAAACATCTGGAAATTCTCTGGCCACGATACTTCTCCACGTGCAAGATCTGTAACATTTTCACAGAGTGAGATCAGCTGTGATTTAGGAAAAAAAAATTCCTGGTCAGGTTTTGAGGAATTTTTTACACTACCATGAAATCTTCTGACTACTTTTTATTAATCTTGGTCTTGTTTTATTTATCACAGCTTGTTGTCATAGCTTTCTTTAAAAAAAAAATTTAAAAAATAAACTAAAAATCAAAACCAAAGTCTTCACTTAAAGATTTTGTGTTTAATGGCAGGCATTGCCTCTTAGGGCTTTACTAATTTCTTCACAGATTGTACACAGCTTGCTTCCTGTAATGAAGCTGTTTTCTTTAATACATTATCCTCAGATTAACTGAAGCAACAGAATCTGACAAATGTGAAATAACAATATGTCTTTATAAGCTACTTACTTGCATCTATGTAAAAATGCTACTGCTGCACTCCAGTTAAAAATTAGATTCCTTTCAAACAACTTACCAGTGCCTAACTGGATTTTCAAACCAAAGAACTCGAAGTGTCATTACCTCCTGCATCCAATAAACTTTGTCTATAAATATTGATTAATTCTCTTCCACATTTCATGAGTCTTGTGATAAATGTCTTTTATCTGTGCTGAAATTCTAGTATTCATCTCTTTTCCTCTAAAATGCCACATTTATTTTAACAGAGGCACATTTCTTTTCATAATATGAAATCTGAGGCTGAGATCTCTAGTAATTCACTGTATGGGTCCTATTCTATTATTCTTCACAAAATCACAATTCTGTGTGTGTATTTTTTAACATGTCCCAGGCTTTATTCTCACTATTTTGCTCTAAAATTACTGGTCAGTGTGGTAGATACTCACGTCAGTGAGATGCTTGGAGGAAAAAATTTCTCTCAACTATGAACTAGTTTGTGCCTTACTCTGTTTGGATGCTGAGGAAACAATTTCACAAGAAAATCTTTTGTATTGTGAAAGACTACTGCTGTTTGCTGCCCTCAAAAGGGCAGGACTTCTAGTGTCATAAAATATTCCACATAGGATGTAAGAAAATTGAGCTCTTGGCAACAACCTTTTCCAAATTAGTTGACATGCAAAATGAAAGGGTATTAAAAGGAGACAGCAATGACTACTGTGACAGCCAAGCTGCCCTCATCCATGATCCAACACTGTTTGGATTGAAATGCAAAGCATTTCACTGGTGTGGCATTAGGAGGTAAGGCATGATTAAGGCATCTGTTGCTGCTGATACGCAAGCCTATAGGAAGACATGGTTGGGTGTCAGTATCATCCTCCCTTATTGAATATCTCAGGGAATTGAGGTGTGAGGGGCTTAATGGGAAAAGGAAAAACAAAATATCTCTGCCAAGGTCTGAAAACAGCTGGAGAATCAAGTATCCAAGTGAGAGAATGCTACATTTAAGTTTACTCATGCGACCTTAATTCACTCACTGTCCGTATGTTTCACTTCAGCCTTAAATTGCTCAGTCAGAACATTTTTCCATAGGGAGTTTTCCCTTTAAATTGTGCTGGATAGATCTCCTCTGAGTAAAGATGTGATATGCAATTATGTCTAAAAAATGTTGGACTTCCTTGCTGCATCTATAGAAAGGTATATCATAAGCAGGACAGACTTCAGTGAGGAAAAGGACAATATCCATCATAAGTGTTTCTGCATGATGTTAGGTACATTACTCAAAGGAGCATTTTTGTAAGCGTTCACCAGTTGAGTCCTTCTCATTTTTTGGTTGGTTGGCTTGCAATTTGGACATTAACTTTGCAGAACTGCTGAGCACTCACTGTTGCAACTAGAGTTAGTGGGATACATACTTTAAATATCAAGTGAAATCAGCAGGATTCATACCTTAAACATAAATGTAGAATGCTGTGCTGACAGCAGTGTGTAACTGCATTTCTACCTCTAGACCAATTAACCTTCTGAGAGGTCCTGCCTCGTGATGCTGCATGGACATATACACAAAGGGCTTAATAATGCTAAGTTCGTTGAAAAGTCAGGTTATGTGTCTCATACTGGGCAGTAAAATTAATAGATAGTCAATTTCCTTCTTAGTCTCAATTGTCTTATCTGAAAAAAATAGTCTAATAGGAGCCCTTTATCTCACATGAGTAGAATTAAAGTTTATTAATGGCAGTGAAACACCTTAATACTCACCAGATTATTTTTTTTTTAAAAAAAAGGGAAGAAAAAAATGATGACATTCAGAACTAAAGATAAAATTCGTGATGACAGTGACAAGAAGGATCATTTTATTTCCAGCATTCCTGTTTGACTTGCATTTAGGAGCACACATTAATTGATGCAGGGATCCTGTGGAAAAAAAATAATGAATAATGAATTAAAGAAGATAGTAGTGTTTGCAGCTGGGAAGCTGCGAGAGCGAGTGCTGAAATGGCTCTGTAAACCTGTTCCTAACTTGAGGCTTTTTGTTCTTTTAAGGTATTTTCAGGTGCAGACCCACTTCTCGGAGAAAAAAAAAGAAAAAAAAAAAAAACAAACCAAAACATGGAGAGGATTCTGGATTGTTCCCTCTCCGCAGGTGCCATCAGCATGTACTGCACTGGTACCGTGTGAGTGCAGGCTGCTTCTACCCCTTCTTCCTAACAGTGCACATCTGTCTGCTCTGCATGTGCAATTATGAAAATTAAATGGTTTTGTTTTTTCACAGCAGAGGCATCTGAGAAGCACAACTGAAAGCAGTCCTTTCCTCTTGAGCACTTCCTCCGCAACTTTTTTTGGTCCTTTCTAAAAAAGTACCCTTTTCTAGGGATTTCTTTCCTGGTATGCCACTTCTAGCATAGGCAGTTCGAGACAGAGGGTAGCTGTTTTATAACTGGCAGCTTAAGTTACTTTTCCACCAATTTTACTATGCCTTTTGGTAGGTGTATTTTCCACAAATGCTACTTCTTTCCATATAGAAGAGTTGGCACATCTTTACAGTAGTGCTTGATTTTTTTGTGATTTCTGCCAACGCAAATTTCACAGTATATAGGAGCAATACATTCTGCCTTGTAATAGATGGCTGGAATTCGAATAGGTGTTTCGATTTTAACCTCTACCCTCATCGGCATTAAGAAGTAACTGCTTGCCAATATAAACCACACAGTTGCCACAGCTGTTTTCCTACTCAAATGTGGACTAAAGTTGAGATTCTCAGCCAGCATTAAAAGGACAAATGACAGCCTGTTACAGAAACTACTGCATTCTGCAACAGCAGTGTTCCCTTTTGAGTGACTAGTTCCTAAAGCTGGAGCAATAATTAAGTCACTGTAAGATCTGTGTATAAGATAGTTTTCATAAACAACATGGTATTTGCTTGTATGATCTGTTTAGCTTTGCCATAGTCAGCTTCACTGACTTGCTTTCGGCCACTGCTACATCCTACTGATGTTGTATTCAGCTGAACAGAGATGGAAGCTGAGGAGCGTTAAGTGCACCTGGGCTCCCCCTCCCTCTTTACCCCAGTTGTGTTATTTCTACCTTCTCTCTCCCTCTTGGATCAGCACTTCTGGTAGGAGACAACACCTTGTATAGGCACTAAGAAACACCAAATGATGACAACTGCTACAGTTGGAAATACATGTTTTACGTGCTCAGCATCTCTCAGACTTGATCCTTCCTTTATTAGTCTGTATTGGCTTTTGTTCCCTTCCCCTGTCCTGATGCACAGTCATGAACACACACACACACACACACACGCACATGCACACACTTCCTAGCACCAAATCCCCATTCTGCTCTGCAGAGTGAACTCCTCCTGTGCATATTCTCCTTGCTGGTTCTGCTCTGTACTGTAGGTTTCCCACCCATTCACAGCCTTCTCTACCTACAGTAACTTTGTGCCCCTAAGTCACAATCCTGTGCTGTTCTTCGCACCAGCTTCAGTGTGACGTGGGGTTGTACTTGGTGCTCTTTTGACCTCTCTCAAGCAGCTTTCATTGGTTTCCTGTTGAGAGGTCCGACTGGGTTGCTACTCGGCTGTTTGCTGGCAATGCTTGGCAGCAAGAGTTGATACTGTTACTCTTTATTACAGAATCAATTATCTCTGTTATAAAATCAATAAAAATATGGGGCTATCGATTAAGAGGCTGGCCAATGGAGACAGGATAAAATATCAGTAGTATATACTAACACATTCCACATGCTCTTGGCTCAGATATTATTCTTAAATGTGTATCTTCTTCTGAATGATCTCTTTGCTTTATCATAGTGGGTATTGACTTGGTTTTTATCCATCCCCCAATAAAGTTGCTGCAAAACTGTAAAATAAGTAAAGAGCAACTCTAATGCAATTACACATTGATTTAACCCTGTTTCCAACATGGAAATGCTAAGTTCTGAAAAGCAGCTTTCAGATGCAAGCTATGGGATTTACCTCCAAATGTGCAGGGGATACAATTAAGTGAGTACTGTTCATCTTGTCCATTGTGCCATTTAACTCCCAGTAAGTCCTTTTTCTTCAAGCGTAACTATCTGCATAGCTGTCACAGCACTATATAACAGAGCTGTTCATTCTCTAGCTTGACTTATTTCATACGGGTTTTTTGGCAATCAGACTTAGCTGTACATAATCTCCGAATCACTTGGCATGGTCATCTTACCTGTCACTGCTTCCTCCCTTTTCCAGCCAGCAAGAACTGGAAATGCTGGGGAAAAAAGGAACATTTCACATAGCTCTGCAGCCATCTCTCCACCTGAGTTAGCACTGATGGGCTCCTCAGAGAGCAAACTTCACCTGCCAGAAGATCGAGATGGAAAATACAAAGGTGAAAACATAGAGGTAGTTTCCTCCTCTGCTCCACAAAATAATGTTCCAGAAATAGCTTAGCCTGATTTACTGAAATAGAATGATAAAATATTTTGCAGGTTGTAAGCCCTGCAATAGTGAAATATCAGTTAATAAAACCTACTTGTAAACAGAATTTAAGTTTAGATAACGCACTACTTTATACTTTAAAAAAAACCTAAAAAAAAGAGGAAAAAGAGAAAAAACAACCAAGCAAAATAATAATTACATTGCATAGGCTATTTTAAACTACAGCACAAAAGATTAATTATCTATTACTCCTATTTCCCAGTTCTCTGAGAACTATGGCAACAGACAATTGAACACATTTTTATGTTTTGCTCAATAAATAGAATTGCTGCCAGTATTTAAGATTTTGATAGGGCCATAACACTTCTAGTCTATTGTACTGACTGTGGCTTTTTCCAGGCAAAAAATCTCTAAAACTCAGAAGACAAGCAAAAAAAGTCACCCTGCAGGCATTCATACATTTAAACATAGTTATTTTCTGTATTTTAAAGAAACAATTTCTCATCATAATTCAATACAACTCCAAGGATTTAGACATTTTTCAAAAACTTAAAGCAAGTGGCTGAATCTGTAAATACTAAGTCATCAAGAACTTGTTACAAATCTTGTCAGTTTTACACATGCAAAATCAGACCCTAAGCATTTTGCTGAGAGTTCAAAGCAAAGAAGTTGGAGACAAAAAGAGCCTTTGGTTCATTCATTCTTGCAGTGTTATCCTGGATCATACTGAGCAGTTGTCAGGGAGTCCAAGTTCTTGTATGCAGAGAGGTCTGGCATTTCAGATACCACAATTCATATTCACATCAGTGGTAGTGGGCATTTGCCGTAGGTAGTGATGAACTTCCCATGGTACACTCAAGATAGACAGAGTTCATAAATGGCTTCTTTACCTTGATGACTTGTGCATATTTCCAAATATATGACCCAGGAGCTGATGCGTACAAGCAGTTTTCCGCTTTAAGTGAAGAAGGGTGTGCTGGAAAAATTGCTAGTTTGGAGATCCCACATGGCATTTCACTTACTGTTGAGAGAAGCTTATGACATAGGTGGAAGACGCCTCGTATGTATCTGATTAAATTACAAGATTTTGGACTAGGACTTTATATAGAAATATGATTGTACTATAGAAGATGGATTACTTATGGATTCCTTAATAAACTACAGGCAAATAGCATATTTTTTATTCATTTGTCAGTTAATTTAGATTAGAGGTTCATTAAGCTGAGTACTCTGTGAGATTTCCAGAGTGCACAGTTAGATGGGGTTACTGGGAGAAAGAGAATACCATCAATAAACACTGGAGCAGGGACCGTCCTTTGTATTTTTAGTCTCCCGTCCACATAGTTGAGATCTATCAACCCAGACCCTCTAAGTGCTAGCATAATAAAGATGTGAAGTAATAACAGGAACCTCCAGGACTGTGTGAATGTATAGAAAGTCACCTATTCCAAACACGCAGGTGGGCAGACAGCTGTTGTGAGATATGTTTGGCTGCCACGTGTCCATTCAAAGCAGCTGCCCTGGGGATAACGATGAGAATATGGGATGGAATAGTCCCTCACTTTATCACCTACTGTGACTGTGTCACCTACTGTGGCCAAGGAAAGATGAAGGACCTGGAATGTATTTTTTCCTCCACGCTCAGTATACGCAAAATCTAGCTGAGTTAGTCATAGTCTCATGAGTCTCTCTTTCACTGACCTGACCTTTCAAACTCCTGCATGCATGAGATCAATCACTTTGATTTTGGAACACACTTCTCCACCCATCCATCCTCCCTGGAGAGACAGTACAGAATAATTGGAGAGGATTAGCCCAAACAAGCCAAACAGATGTTGGAGAAGGATTTCCTCCCACTCAGTCATCTTCTGACTGAAACTTATCTTGTCCTTATCACAGATGGCCCTTTCCATTTGTCAAGCATATTAATTTACTATTTAAATATGTACCATTTAGCTAGCACTGGAGACTTTTCCCCAACCTTTGAGTGAGAGGCTTGGAAAAAGACTCAATCAGTCTTGGTGCATGCAGAAGAAATTTGACATCATGACAAAGTACAACTAAAATATAGTTTTACCAATAGACTACATTTAAGTTGCAGGCTTCAATGATGGTGTTGATATGATAGTGCTGGTATCCTTGAAGGTATATTTGTACTTCAGGTTTGTCCATCTTTATGTAGGTTGTGTTCCCATTGTGTATGGATTTTGTAATAATAATTAAAAGGCATATCTGTCAGAAACTGCTAGTAACAGTAAGTGCATCATGGGCAGCTTACCCCAGTAAGAAATTTTGGCCCTGTTGATTTCCATGCATATGAACTTCTTCAAAGTACAATGAACTTTAGTGGATCCGGTCTCTCACTTTTTCCATGGAAGACAGGAGAGGCAAGAGAGAGGGAGGGAGATAAGAAAAACACTAAAGAAAAATATCTGTCATATCTGTTTATCCCTTACCTCCAAAGGGTCAGTAAATAAGAAAACAGGAATACAGACAACATCAGACCAACAGAGAGAACTGAAAGAAGACTTTCTGGGGAAGGGACAGAAAAATCCCTCGGAGGGAAGTTACAGATCTCCAGGTTTAAAATGTGCATGAAACAGCAGTTATTCAGGGAAAATAGAATCACAGAATCATAGAATGGTTTGGGTTGGAAGGGACCTTAAAGATCATCTAGTTCCAACCCCCCTGCCATAG
>JAOXJK010000001.1:106708847-106734091 GCA_025774025.1 Xenus cinereus | reverse complement strand
CCCATGGCAGGGGGGTTGGAACTAGATGATCTTTAAGGTCCCTTCCAACTCTAACCATTCTATGATTCTATGATTCTACAATTTCATTAATGATCTTTGATTCCTGTCCAGTTCCTGAAGAGAGAGTGCATTTTCTTTTTCCCCGTACACTGGTTGTGGCTTTTACCCTTCGCCAATGGTGATGCTGCTACTCTTTGAACAGCAGTTTCTGACACCCGTAAGAGTCATGGGCATTGCTGATCCTCTCTGAGGCAGGTGAGCAAGAAAGAAAGTATGAATGGGCGATTAGTTTCAACTTTCTTATCCTCCAGTGCACTCATCAAAATACTGCAGATATCACACAGTGAAAACAACTGACACTGCCAGTGAAAGTGAACGTTTCCACCCAAGAGGTAGGACACTAGGCCAGTTAAGTATAACAATGTCTTGTTAAGGATTGGTTCCTCTCCTAAGACACTCCAGTGTGTTTTGCAGGGCTACATACTATCCGTGCAAAACATTTATACCACCTCAGATTCACCCTATATTTTAGGATAACAGGACTGCCAGAAACATTCATGACAGTCTGTAAAGCATCAATCTTACCAGGAAATCTTGGTTGCTTTCTTTGCCAGAGTTATGAAATTAGTAGGGAAGGCAAAGACAGTGGCTTTTTAGGCTGAAGAGAAGCATTTTATCAGTGTGTCATGAAATCCTATTCTCAGAAATATGTTAATTAGTTTAGATATGAACAGAATCATATAGGTCAAAAATTAGCTGAAGGGCTATAAACAAAGGAGTGCATATGCGAAAACATTGTGCTGAATGCAAAGTAGAGAGTGAAGGGGTTTTCCTTCTTGTAAAACTCCAGGGTCGAACTCCAGAGCCAGTATTTAATTTCTAGGAAGCCGCTCATTAATGGACGTCAGGATGGGTACTAAATTAAGGGCTGTGGCACCATAAAGGAGTGAGAAGGAACTCACCAGGCCAAGGCTTTAACTCGCTCAAAACAAGGTGTCTTAATCCTCCTGCTCTTGTTGGCTTCAGTTTAAGCACATGCTTAATGAAGTTCCATTGCTAAGGCTCTTTTCCATCTCTCAGGCTTCTGAGTCTCATGGTCCTTTCTGTGCTGCACATTAGAGGGGAGCAAAACGGTGCTCTTACAGACGAGCTCATCAGAAAATGGGGAAGCTGAGGTGGAAGCTAATGCCAAATGGTTTTCCCTCCTCTTCAAATCTGGCAGTTCCTGTACAACAGTAGACTGTGACAGGCGTAGAGAAACATGGCCAGCTGGAGGGGAGCAAAACTGGCAAGCAGGGTGGCATTTTCTCATGCAGAAAATATATTGGAACTTAATGTTGTTTTTCAGAGCCAGGAAAATGCCACCACAAGAGGAGCATGGCTAAAGCACATCTAAAAAAGCACAGTGAGGCACAGGTGATCAGAGTCACCTTTTTTAAATTATGGGCTTGTTGTGGTGCGAAAAGCCTCTTCTATGGATCCAAACACAAAGCCATGGCTTAAAAGCAACATCTGTTTGGAGTCAAGCTTAAAGTCCCTTCAGGTGGGATCTACTGTAAACCAGCTGGCAACTTCAATAGCTTTGTGTGACATGAGAACCCAGCATTTATTTTCTTCTCCAGCCTGTTTTGCTGGGGCACAGTGGGGATGGTTTTGAGCCTGCTGTGAATTGCATCCCAGTGATCAAGCTACTTAGGGTTGGATGGAGAGCTGCTCCGTGGAGTCTTAGGTTTTTTGTGATAAGGTAGGCACATTAAACTGCTTGCTGGCAAAGTCAAGAGGTAGCCCAAAAGAAGTCAAACATTTGTCATTTTCGGATAATATGCTTGTGCCAAGCCTGATGACCACAATATGTCCTGAAAATTTATTTGTGTTTGCTAAAGGACCAATATCCACCAGGGACTAAAAACATTTTGAGGTAAACTAAATGGTTTTCTAGGTGCCACATGTCTGGAACCCCAGATGAGATAATGGATGTCAGCTTTAATCATTAAGCACACCAGCTTTGTATTATCTCCTAGCATCCTAATGTAGCTTAAGTACTTCAGAAGCTTGTTAGTGATGTAGTGGATATTAGTGTAATCAAATTTAACATTCAGCTTTAGTCTTTTTCATTTTCAGGTTTCTGTGACAATTTGAATACTTTGAGTTGCTTATTACTCAGTAACTAAGGAAGACTTTTTTTTCTACATCCTTCCCAGTGTCTACACCTCTTATTAAAACCCACTAATATGATAGTGATATTTTTTTCCTGCAAAAAGATGACTGAGCATCCCTATATTGCAAGTGTCACCACAACCTTTAGATTGTTTGTATTCTGTGCTACTGGAGGATTCGCTACTGCTAAATACAAATGTCTGTATGGTATTGTTTAGATAAAAGATAAAACGATTTAATTTCAGACCAGCTCAATAAGCTGCAGTCCTGAATGCAAGCCAGTATGGCTGGGAAGCTGAGACTCAGCCTCTTCCTTTTTTTGCCACAGCTATGTCAGCACTCAGCAGCTTTTCATGACTGAATAGTGTAAGAGCTGTTTTTCTACCTCTCTGTAGCAATGGACATTCTGGAAGAATGGCACATACAATCTTCCACCATTTGTGCATATGTTCAGGGCTAGCAACAATCTGGCCCTCAGGATTATAGTGGCAGTCATGGAGACTAATGTAGCATCTAGCGTGTCCTGTCTTGCAAATTGATATTATTTAAACAAAGCAGAAAACAACCTACCGTCCATTTCCATGGATTTTGGCCCAGGGAAGGGGGGAGCTGTGTGAGGTGTGTCAAGGAGGAGAACTAAGTCAGTCTGTGAGCAATAAAACTAAAGATGCCTGATGGGTTATTATCTCAAAGTCTCTCTGCTGTGTTTCTCTGCTGTTTGTTGAAGGGTGAGCTCATACTTGCGCCTTGTCCTCAGTAGGGTTACTGACTGTAGACAAGTAGCATCTCTTGCATCTATTCAGCCACTTGTAGGAACTTAATAACTTAATATCTTTTCCTCTGTCAGATTTGATCAAAATTGGACAGGAGATTCTAAAGATATTTAAAAGGAGAGTAGCAATAGACTTACATATGCCTGCATACATAGAGTAATCACATAAATGTCATTTCCTTATTAAACCAGACCAAAACCAGTCATCACTGTAAAAGACTGTGCATGTAAGAAGTATCTCATAGGCTCTGCTTCAAATCTAGGACTTGCAGAAAGATTTTCCAATATGTTGAGACACCTTCCTAACCCTATTTGATTTAAACATTTTGGGTCTTACACTCTCCCAGAATCTACCATCACACATATTGCAATACCTAAAGCACTTAAAACTTTAGAATAAATTTTTGCTTGTATTGTTGTATGTTTTCTGAGACTTAAAGCATGAGAAAATGTGTTTACAACATCCTTTATAATTATCTGAGCTATTATAATGGTATCTCATATTTTAATTGTTTTAATTGAAACTTTAACTACCACTACCATTAACTACCTACCTTAGACAAGATGCAACCGTTTCTGCTGATTATATCAAACACAAAAATCATTCAGTGTTCCTGTCTGAAACCATACCCTTCTGTGTCTGTTAGAAGGGTTAAATAATGGCTAGGGAAGGCAACTGTAGCTGGATCTACCTTTGGAGGTGCGGGATCAATTCTTTCTAAGTGGTGGCAATGCTCACAATTTCCCTCTGAAGCTTTCCTTCAGTGTGTTTTTTTTAACAGTCTCAGATACTAGAGCCAAAAGGCTTACAGCAGAATTTTAGCTTTTGTTTGAAATTATGCAAGTTTCCATTCCTCATACCTACCAAAAAAGCTTAAAGCTAGTACAAACCTAAAAGAGGAATTTTCCTCTGCTTTTGACTATTTACTTAGGAAAAACAAGCCCACCCGCCCCCCAGACTCTTGATTTTTCAGCTGTTTTCACTGTTTGAGGAACTGTTTTTGACTGGCAGTACCTCATTCACCAGGAGCAGATGCTGGTGTCATAATATCTGCATAAAGTCTGGAGCTGGTGTCATAATATCTGCATAAAGTCTGGAGCAGATGTCATTCTTGTCGTCCTGCGCTTATGAGGAGATGCATCCTCCATTGTTCACAATGTCAACCAACCTATGGTAGGTCAACCTCTTCTGGAGGTCAGTAACACAAACGCTTAGTAAATGTTCCTAGTCCTATGGCATTTCCTTCCATGCTGTAGCTGTAGGGGAAAAACAGGATTTCTGTGTTTTCACATCAGCTTTGCAAATTACAACACCGGGCAGGTGTAATTCGATGCAAGGTGTATGAAGTGGTTTCTACTGACTCAAGGGGGGTCGGTATATGTTTCATAAATAATGACTGCTCTGAAGCCAGTGAGTCTGTGCTGGTTCTAGAGTGGTTTAAAGAAAATTAGATGAAGCCCAATGCTCCCAAAGCCAGTAGACTCTAGGATAGCACCTGGAGGACTGAAGTGGAATCAGATCCCTGTAGCACTAGACACTGTTCAAGCATACAATGAAATATTGTCCTCCTGACACACACAGCTTGAAGACTAAATGCAAGTGCCGTATTCGATTGTATCTTTCTACTAAGTAAAACAGTAAAATGAATGATGGAATAACAACAATATGTACAGAAACGGATTTAAGCGAAGATTAATTTTCTGACCCAGTAAAATCTTCCCTATCTAGAGGTTCTTAAAATGTTATCACATTCTACAGAAGTCTTGCATATGCTGACACCAAATTGTGGGAAAAGACATTGGTCTTATTATAAAATACAAAAAGTTGGCTCTTCATAACACTTTTACAAAGAAGTAATAATGTACAGTTTATGAGAAGTAATGTAAATTATACCTGCAACCCATTAAGCTCCCTTTTGTTAAGACGCTCTGAAGTGCTGATATAGTCCTGGTATCAGCAAATCTGCCATTTTATTGCAGTTATTCATTGCCCACAGCAATTCAACAGAAAATTAATTAGCATCACCCCACCATAAATCTCAACAGTATTAACTAAAATGCCAGTTCTGTAATCACTTTTCATTAAAGCCAAAAATACTAATTAAAATTGATTTTTGCCTGTGCTTTGGTAAACTGCTGCCAGTGTAAGGATCTCAGCAGTAATGCTGGATGAAGGGAGACCTTTACTTAAGTGGATTTTATATATTGTCTTATTCCCTTTATAAAGATAACAATGTGTGAAAGGATAAGGGCTTTGAGAGCAGAAGCTGACAAGTTCCATGAAGAAGAGGAAAAATGTGAAATCAGTAGGGAATGTAACCTTATTAAAACTGTAATATCCTCTATTTTCAATCTGGACTATATCTGTCTTTCAGGCAAAGGCCTATTAATACACCTCAATCAATAAGCTATGGAGGATTCTTTCGATGAATAGTTCTAACCATTTAGTAATACTGAATAGAGATATGCCAAATACTTTTGCCCCAGTGTAGTCACTTTCTAAGGGTTTTTCTGTATGCCTGAAAAATAATGTACTGCAATCTGATTCAGTTAAGTGGGCTACATTTGTCCCTGCATAGCTCAGAAGATGTGGACAAACAAAATATGTTTTAGTGATGAACTTGTGCATTGTTCAGTGTCATTCTCAGTGCAGGAAACATCTCAGTAATAAAAAAGGAGGCAGAAGTCCTGTGAAGAAAAGAATATGTGTCAACTATTCCTGTAGTTAAATATACAGATCATGGTGTTTAGACTCAGTCATTTGCAGTCTCTGTGTTGGTTTACTTTTTTTTTTTCTGAATTTGCAAGATCATAACTTATCTACAATGTAGAGTGTGTGCCTGTGTATGGGAGTGACAGCCTGTTATTAATGGCAAATTAAAACCAAATTCCACTGTTAAGCATCACTTTTAACACCCAAGCATTAAGCAGCACTGAAACCTTTTCATATACAGATTTAAGCCACTTAGTACAATTAGAGACAATAGCAGTAAACTGTCCACTCTATGAGTAAAAATACATTTCAGCAAGGGGTTTTACTGATAGTCCCTGGTATCAGAAAGTTCCTGAGATACGTGAATTATGAATTTCTGCCCAGTGTCTGCTGGGGAATGTGCTAAAATGCAGTTGGGTTACAAGAACTAGAAAGTAATGATATATGCATAGCCATGATTTTGTCAGGTGACAGAGCAGCACATATTTCATTTTCTGGTAAAGCTGTTTCTGCAATGAACAGACCTGCTGCCAGAACTCTCCTGCCCCTCACCTAACTCTGTGTTTCAAAGCTATCTGGCTTCCCTTTCCAGATCCTAATACTAATTTTGCCTGTCCAGTTTATGGTTCAAATCCTAATCTCAGACACACTCAGGTCAGCCTATGCTCCTTTCCCAACTGTGTCCCAGCGCCTTCTTGCTCATCTGACTGATCCCTCTCCTAATCTCACTTGGGTTTTTTAGCTCCTCATGCCATGTCCCTCCTGGATCCTCCTCCTATATCCAAGCTTCCAGCAGAACTGGTCCTATTCCTCTTTCTCCCCCATCCCTACCCAAAAACTCACTTTCTGGCCAGTTTCTTATCCTTGGTCATGTCTTATTTTTTCCTAGGCTAAACCATTCTTGATGGGAGCTTCTTTTGCTGGAATTGTTTTGTCTGTTACTGCTCAGGTACTTCCTTCAAAAATTTTCATCCTGGGCACTCCTGTTGTAACATTTGTCATCTCCCCTGGGATGCCACACCAAAGAAACGGTACTTCAGGTCGTAGTTGTTCACAAATCCATCCCCTACTGTTACAGAAGTAAAATTTTGCTGTCTTTAAGTGTTTTGTTTGGAGCTGGTTACCATGGGCACACTACAAACACTTTTATACCTCTTGGCTCAAAAAAGCTGAAGGGATGTTGCCTGAAAATAACTTGGTTTTGTGAGAAATACAAAAATGTAAAAGGTATTGTCACTATTTCAGATGTCAAAACAAAGATATGTAAAAATTAGTTTTATAAAGAAAAATTAAATATAGTGGATGTTATAACAACTCTATATGGTTATTCCTTGCATGACTTTATCAGTGTGTCAATCTGAATCTGTTGTTTCTGTTGTAGTTTTAGTAACTTAGATATACTAAATGAATAATCATAGCCTAGAATCAAACATAGGAAGTGTGAATGCCAAGGCTTTAATTGTAAAATACATCAAACATGAATATTTTCTTTTTTCTGAAATGGATTATGTTAAATTAAATGCTTAGAATAATACTAAGAAAAATCTGCAGTGCATTAGACAAGCCGGAGAAATTGCTTCAATTCCAATCCAGTGCACTTTCTAAATTTCCAATACTTGTAATGGAAAAAAAAAAAAGACATATTTTCTTATAACCGTGCCATAAATTTGGGATATAATCTCATCAGGCATCTGCTCCATTTGCCATCAATTAGCTTGATGAAAACAGGCTAAAGCTGTGCAGTGATCAGCAACAGGGATTAAAGACACTTCAGTCTTGATTGCACATCTTGTCTTATCCATCCCACCGGCTATGGGGCAGCCCTATCTTTTGTTATAGCCCTGATAAAACTTTAATGCTTCTTATTTCAATTTTAAAAAATGTGTCGTTTTGCCATGAAATATTTCCTTTCAGTACATGTAGAGAGAACTAAAAAAATGTACTAGGACTGACTGATCAAGAATCCTCTTGAATGGGGAATCCTTTCTCAAATGCATTATGTGAAACTACGAATAGTAAAGCGATTATTCTGTCATTTCAGTTCTGTTTCTGATGTGGAGTTATAAAAGCTAGGCAGCAAATTCAGTCACTTCTTACAAATGTTTCTGGAACTTGAAACTTCTAAATACTTTGTATGTTATAAGGAATTATTATAAAGGAAGCATAATACATCTGGAAACGATCTTTCGCTTAGAAATTACTCCAAAAAGGAGTAAGGATGAAAAAAAAAATTCTTTACAGAAAGTCAGAAGTTAAAAATTGTAATTACTTAAGAACATGGTCATCATATCAAAACAGTTTTCGACATATTATATTCTTTTTATATTCGGAATATTTTACTGAAATAGCTAATATTTTTTCACACGACCCTAAACTCAATTTTGTATTGTCATTAAAACATCTCCAGAGAATTACTAGGGCAACTTCTCAGATTGCACTGATGTTTTGATACATCTAGGAAAAAAATGGCAATGAGGTCTAATAAAAAAATGTATATTTGCAACAAATTTCAGGTTCTTTTCCTTTTATTGTATGAGGCTTCAATTATGATTCAGCAGTTATTGAGCATGGCATTTTGATCCCATGAATCACGTGATCTTCTAAATCTTCTAAATGAGATCTATTTAAATAGTTGCTTACATCACAAAAAGATAAACCAGTTAAACCAGTCTTTTCTTGACATTTTTTAATCGAACAAGCAAAGCTTTGAGGCTACAGTTATACAACTAAATATTAAAACCACCCCAATTTAAATGTATAAATCTTCGCCTTTAAGTTCTAAAATACTATACTGTAGTTTCAAGCCATAGTTGCATTTTTAACTGGCCCTGCACTTGAACACATCCTTAATACAGTACTGATCATTTTTATTCTGTATAGGTTCATGGATTGCAATTGTGCTTAGGGCTGGGAAATGCCCTCCTGAATGAGTTCGACCAGTTCACAAAACCTCTTAGTATAAAAACAATACCGATCCACTGCCAAGAATTTAAGTACCTGCTATTAACTCCTCGTCAGATCTGAAGGCACCCATTATTTTGCACAAAAAAAAAAGCTTTCCTAAAAAGAAATGGGCCAAATTCACCTCAGATGTCAGTTCATAAGCTTCATCAAGGGTTCATTTAGCCAGTGTGCCAAATAAATTAATAGCTTTTCTAGTTCAGCCAACATTTTGTACTTCATTTCAAATACCCTGCAGTTATGTTAACTCTTGGTTGAAAAAAGAAAATATCTTTTTCTCATCTTCATAGCACTGTTGTTCAAAAGGAAGGAATGAGACGCTATGAGAGAAATGAATGTCTATATAGAAGCTTGGTTAAATATCCACTGGGAAGTCAAAAATTGGTGAACTGTCAAAACCACAGCATTCGTCTTTATGTGTGTATGCATTTTCATTAGGGCATTCAATGATGGAATTGTTTCTTGTCACATGTTTGAGAGTCTCTATTCTCCAATGAAAGGACGCTGCATAAAACAAAAGTCAAGGGATTGCTCATTGCTGAAGATGATGAGGGTGCTTATGGTCCCGAAGAAGTTCAGTCCACAGGGGTGAGCTGGCCCTCCAGAAGACTTTTGCATCCTGCAAAGGTGGATTCTTACTTTTTTTATAGGACCTGCTGTTGTGACAGGAACCTGTCAAATCACAGGTTGATCCTTGAATTTTGGTGGGTTTTGCATGTTGTATTTGCGGGAAGGAACACCAGGTGTTGGAAAGAAACACTAAAATGTTCCAGGTCAGTCAGTTTTATGCACTATTGAAGACTCCTTGTGTATGTATCTTTCATAGATCTAGACCACCAAAAAAAAACCAAACCCCAAAAAAAAACCAAAAAAGAAAGAAAGAAAGAAAAAGAAGTCTAGATTAACTCTTTCAGAATGGGACTGAAATTCTGAAACCATTAAAGACTAGAGAAAGCATTACTCATAGATAGTGCTATGGAGACCTTAGTACCAACTGTGAAGATGGAGGGAGTTTCAGCAAAAGGAAATTTCAACATTGTTTAAACCTCAAGGCATTCTCTTGACCCAGCCAGCATCACCTCAATCATACGTGGGCTTCAGGTCATTATAGACAGTTCTTATCCGAACACTGAAAAAAAATCTCTTTCTGAGACCCAGCTAGTAAAAGATCAGTAGGGTGGACTTAGTGTCCCTTCACTACTTCTTGAATGTTACATTCTCAATAGGTTTTCATCCATTTTGTGCTGTAGCCAGGGGCCCCGCCACTCCTCTCAGGTGAAATGGCATTATCTAATGGCCATCAGAAAGAAACATTTCAAGAAATCAAGAAGGATGAGAGGAAATCTCTGCCCTCTGTCCACTGACAGCTGAGGTCATCTATCACTGCCAGTAAAGCATTTTTGGTTTTGTGTCCTGGCCCAAATCCAGACTGTGCCAGGTCTAGGAGATTAGTTTTGATTAGATGATGTTATAGTTGGCCTTCAGTTATCTTTCCTTCTTGCTCAACCTTAGCAATCAAAAAGCAGAAATCAGGTCACAAAAACATAAGATTGGCTTTAAAAAAAAAAAAACAACCAACATTATTTTTTAAAAGGTTCACTGTGGAATGTCTCTATTTACTGCTACTTACACTTTTGAGGTGCGCTTCAGTCAAGCTGTTCTCTATAATAATTAGGGTTAGAAGCTTACATTGAAAAAAGAAAAAAAGAAAATTAAAAGCTCATCTAGTCACATGACTTCAGTAGCTCCTCTGTAAGAAGAAAATTAACTGTAATAGACTCAGGAAAAATCCTTCAAAGTCAGTCTTACTGTATGTATTTTATATTCCTTTAGCATCTGAAATCCTGCTTTTGGAATTGCTTGCAAATGGAAGCCTTGATATACTTGAAGGAAGGTTATCATATCATTTCTGGTCTCCTTATAGGGGAAAAAAAAAGTAACAAAAATTAATTTATTACTATCAGATATCCAAATCAAATAAGCTGGAGAAATCCACAAAATAATGGGTTTCTTGTTCCCCTCATGGAAGTACATCCTTTTATAAATGTACTTTGACATTAATCAACTTCATCATTTCTACCTTTTACATAATGTTTATGACCCAAATCTTAAGATTAGACTGGAAATAAAATACAAAAAACTTTAAAGGATGCCCATAGATGGTGACTGTCTGAATAAACAGATAAGTCTGGAACTAAAATTCTCCAGTGAAATACAAACATGTTTCATTTAGCTATGAAAGCATTCGGCACGTTACTTCTTTATTCATATAAACAGTGTGTGTGTACATCTGGGTGCTTTTTACCTTAACATTTCCCACTCTTGCTGTCTAAAGAGACTTCTGGGTGGGTCAACAAAGATGAGAAAATTAATATGCATCAACAGCCTGTGAGTAATAATATACATCAATAAGGCACCATTTCACCTCACTTAATGTACGGTTAGATTAACAATATTTGAAGTAGTAATGATTTTTAAGAGATAGCCAACATTATCACTTTTTCCATTTTTAGAAAGGTTGAGATGTTTAAAAGAAAATCCACTGTAGACAAAACCACAGCGTGCAGTTGTAGTGTCTAGGTACCCGGCCAAGGACATGTGTGCATCCAGGAAGTGAAGAAGGATGGAAAGCCATAGGCTTCTCCCGGAGGTTCTCACAAAGCACTTGGGAAACGGGATTTTCCACTGCCACCTACTGTGCTGAGCAGAATACAGCTCGGTGTTGTATTGAGGTGAAGTGGAAACGGCTAGGGCTCTGAACCTGCATCCTGTGGCAGTCAGTAGGTCAGACCATGAATGTTTCATGGCGTAACTTTTCTTTCAAATAAGAGCAGAGAAAACCTCTTCAAACAATTGGCAGTTGACAAGAGCCACCCTGAAGAGACTGTAAATAAATCATAATGGTAAGAAATCTCTATGGGGAAAAGCAAGGTGGGAAAACACTGTTGTAAAGGACATGATTCTTCCCCATGAGCATTGGTTTAAAAAAATACACAAGAATGAAAGGATTTTACATTGACAAAGCAAGCATTCAGACAGCAAATTTTTATGTTATGTTTTGAATTATTTTATGGTTTGAATTGTAGGTTGTTTTGTTAGCAAGGTACACCAGGGGTGCAGCAAAGTGATGCAGAGGGGGTTGAAGCCGAGTACCACTCATCGGGGAACTGGCCGGGGGCTTCTCTCTGCTCCGCTCCAGCCGCAGCAGCCAGGTGTGCAGCGCAGTCAGGTCACTGAAGACCACACGCAGGACAAGGCCTGAGGAAGGGGGTGCAAAGAGCACACAAATTCCCCTCTCCCGGTGTTAGCAAATGGTCTGAGTGTGGCTTGGGCTGTCAATGCGCAGTCAGATCTACAAGGAGATTGGCTTGGGTTTGCTTCACCACTCATGCCCTGTTGTACTTCCAGAAACACTGGAGTAATTTGCTCTTTCCGATTTAGCAACTCACAGATACACTTGAGCTTCAATTGTATGATTAAATTATTAAGGTCATAAAATACTGCAGTTTCAAAGAGGCTTGCTCTGGGGTGGGCTATAGGATGGTGGGTGGGCTCAGATGATGTTTGCTGGCAAAGCAAAGGGGGCTCTAAACTGGCATCAGCTACTCAGGAGAATATTCACTCACCAGAAGAACGGGTCCCTTTGTTCCAACCAGCATAGAGGTGAAAGAACCTGTCTATGTAAGAATTGATGCCATGAAATCCAGAGGCTAGAGTGAAAAAGAATGACTGCACCACACAGTGAAGAAAAAGATGTGTCAGCAGTCATTCAAGCTGATTTGACTGCTATAAATACTAGTAACAATCCGGTTTTTAAGTTTTATAAAAAAATCAAAACTAAATGAAAATACTTAGAGAAAATACACTGAATCAAACAGCTAGGGGGGGTCCCCTAAAAAGCAGCATTTTCCAAAATGAAAATATTATTTCAAAAGTTGTCATCTGTTTCCCCCAAATGTCACAAGTGAGCAACTAACATCTTTCACAGAAATTCAATCACAATCCTCTCTGCAGTGGTGAAGAAACAGAAGTTTTGATTCTGTTCCAGTGACAAAAACATCACCTTCTGTATCATGCTGCTGGACTACATGTTTGACAGCAGAATGCTGTACAAATCCAACTTCTCCTAAATCACGCTTGACACAATGGACCACAGGAGAAAGCAGCAGGTCTTTCCAACTTCATAGGTATAGTAAATCTTGGTTTGTTGCATACATAATATTCATTCAAAATTATCTGAGCTTCCATGTAGTCTGGGCTCAGGAATTCTCTGGAAAGGCAGAGGGATTTTCTTTTTTTATTTGAGGGAAGTGAACCAAAACGTGCAGCATGCTGAAGTAATTGTAAAGGTTTGGGACAGAAAACAGGTATCTGAAAGTCAATGAAGATTATATATGTGTACTGATTGTTCATTTTCACTATTTCTCTCTCTTACCTTGTCTCTATCATGCCGCTGTTTACAGCCATTGTGATCAATCAACAACCCATCTTCAACAGAGTCTCAGTACCTGAGCAGGAAACAGTGGGTCAAGCATGTGGTTTCAGTCTTGATTCCATGTTTCCTGACTCTGGGGAACTGCAGCCAATCATACCCTTAACCTAATTTCAGCACATTTTGCACACAGGAATATACCTTTACATTCTGCTTGGCAGCTGGGCCTGGAAAAGTAGAATAAAAGTGCTTTAAAGGATTGTGAATGGTGAATAAATGGGGCTGGAATACAGAGACACAGATTTGTCTTCTCATATCAATGATCAGAAAGATTTCATAACAGTAACCCCACTGTGCATTATGACCATTGCATAGATGAATCATTCTGATTCTGAGGCCATGCTTATTTCTGACTCATCAGGGTTTGATCCTGGAAACCCTGAGACTGGAGGTGCTCAACAGCTTCCTGCAGATACCAGCATCCTTGCAAAAGACAAACCTTGGTGAACTTCATGTTTTCTTGTTACTTCTGTGTTTCATAAGCAAAGAGGTAGGCTGTGTAATTTAATATCATTACTGTGCTTTTCTTAAGTCGGTTTGGCAGAGATTGGTCTCACTAACTTTAAACATTTGAAAGAGCACTGAAAATGAGAGAACACTAGTTGTCTAGGTTCCCTTGAGAACCTGTGGAAAGTCAGGAACCTCTCAGCAGCACTTCATCACATCTGTATCACATACCTCCTTGGCAAGGGATGAATCACCTGCTGGAGGTGCATGTACCTCTTGACAATGATTCATTTTAGCCCTGAATAGGCTAAAAAACTGTCTTCAACCAGATGTTTAACCTTTGGACAAGCTAAAGTAAGTTTGATGAATTCCATCTGAAAGCCCTAAGTAGTCTTTGCTGTTTATTTTGCTGTATTTCAAGTCAGAGGAAAAACAAATTTATTCAGTAAGACCTAGTTTGGCCGTTGTCTTTTGTGTCTTCATTTGATGTGCATGCTATATATCTACCCCTTTATATGAATGGTACCAGTACAAGGAAGAAGATTCAGTGCTCCAGAGGATTTATATATCATACTTTTATAACAAAAGTGATCTGGGACAGCAGCTCTTAGCTGCCTCTGATGGTAATCCCATTCAGCTGAATGTTGTATGCCATACGATCCGATAAATGTAGCTGTAGCTGAAAAATGTTATGATACTCAAATTAGCTTAGAGACGGTTTGTTTTCTTTCGCCATATTTCATGGCTTTGATGTCAGTTACACTGACTTATAACATTGGACCAAAGAATTTTCTTATACATAAATGTAGAATTTTTGGTAGATATATTAGACATGTAGTAATAGCAGGCATCAGCAAAAAGGTACATATAATTCCATTATACCTAAAGGACAAGGAACAAGATCTACAGACAATAAAACTTTAAGTAAGCTGTGTAGCAGTAATTTGCTTTTTGCTTGGTCTTAAATTAATATGGATGGAGGTGAAGTACAACGCAGACCAAACGAGCACCTGAGGGACAGACAAAAACAAGGGCCTCTTATTGAAAGGATCTGATGATAAGGGAACCTGAGAGTTGAATATGAGACTCAAGACTTCACATTTAATTTACAAAACATGCAAAGACAAGTACAGACATTTTTTCACTTATATGTAATACAAAAGAAATGTAAAAGACATAACCACCGTAGAGGGTTCATGGCAAAATTCTTACTGAACCACGTAGAAAATTCCCATTATTTGAGTGGTACAAGAATATATTTCCACTGTGTTTCTAGTGTGCCTGAATTCCATCTCCTACTCCTTTTGGTTTTTGTAGCCTTATGCTCAATCAGTTTCAGCAACAAAATTTTTTACAGTCAGAAACTTTCAGAGAACCAGCTTAGTTGGTCTTATTTAAAACTGCAGCTCTTGGTCTTTTTGAGCAAGACAACTAACAGAGGCAAAACACCTTCATTATGACTGAGAAATACTGTTAGGAAATAAAATTGAATCCTAGTGAGGTAGGAGTTGTGATGGCTGCTTGGAGAGACTTTTTTCATGAAATGATGAAGAACAAGACCTTTTAGTCTATAATCAATACGATTGTCCTACTAAATCAATTTCTACTTTTCCATGAAAATTAATAGATTAGCAGAGGTACAAAAAAGGGCAGAGTCAGAGACACTGACTATAATGATAGATCAAAGCAAATAGGATTTGTCCTTTTCAGCATTACTGTCAGAGCATAAACACACAGTGCTGTTCACGATCAAATGTTTCTTCTGTCTACCCATTGCTTGCAGAGATGTGGACACCAGACAGCGCCTTCCAGGTCCAGCTTCTGCAAGTTCCAAACACTTCTACATATCACGAGCTGTGCTAAAGCACGTGCAAATGAAAGAACGTTCTCAGAAAATTTAGGTTGCCCTAGCCCGTCCTTCTTTTTGGACCCTTTGGCATACTCTTTACCTGGGGTAAAACTGAGAAGTGGCCGAGTGCTCAGCCTGTAGCAGCCTTCAGTCCCTCAGTCAGGCGGCCTCCCTCACCTCCCCGGGGAGTCACAGGTTTCTATCAGTGGCAGGTTTGTCTCAGTGGCAATTGCTTCTTTTCTAGATCAGCTCTCTTTTTGTTTAGGATGCTGGCGTCTGAATTACCAAGTTCCTGTCTTTAATGCCCCTTTGGGATCTCAGTGGATGTGAGTTGATAAGACATCAGAGAAGGTAAAAGGCTACGTATCCAAAATGCAGTTGGCAGATCAGTCATGTTATATACAGAGTTCATACTTTCACATAAACTCTGTAGGTGGATTGCCTCAAACCATCACAGAGGTAGGCTTGGTAAAAATAACGAATGGTGCTTAGATAGCAAGATACTATGTTTTATTATGGGTAAGAGCTTCTCTTACTATGAATGCTGGGAGAGGAAAGATTTTTCATTTTGATTTTATCTTGCAGGCAGTAAGTTTCCTCAGCATCAAGAAGTTCTGCGCATATCTGGGCCTGGTACCAACAGCAAATGAATTCACTCTCAGCACTGAGGCAGTGAAAGGCTACTTAAGCCTTCAGAATAGAAGTTCTTAAATGTTTTGCATATAAGCTTTTAATAATTTTGCAGATAAAATGAAAAGGTGAGGATAAAAATAAAATAAAAGGAATTAAGAATGGCATGTATCCAAAAATCTGAGCTCCTCCGGTCTCTATAACCACAATGAGTTAACAGGTTAATTACTTTCAAGAGAGTGAAAATTAGATTGTGACGACAGTTTGATACATTCATCGTTTATGTGGACTATTTCTTCCACCCTTTATGAACACCCTTTCTAAGGGTCCTTTTCCCTTTCTCTCTGCAATGAGAATTATGCAGAAATTTCTGTTCACTCTTAAAAGTATTTAGAAAAATTGGTTCTTGCAATTTCCACACTTTTTATTGTCACTTCTATTCCCACAAAATTGAAGTGAGATGGCTGAGACAGAACAGGGTAGTCTCATGTAATCATCAGCCTGAAAATCATTCAGATCTTTCTCTCCAATCTTATTTTTACTCAGAATTATTTTGTTTCAAACATACCTCTTTCTCAAATTGCTCCCACACCCCATCTCCCAAGAAAAGACCCTCATCACAGTTGTCAGGTTTCTAATAAATTGTCACAGATCAGACTGAATATAAAAGTGAGAGTTCCTGTCATGCACATAGGCACGTGTCAAATTGCCAAATGGATAGAAAAGTAAGTTAGGATGGGAGTTCAAGGACCCGCTCTCGATCAGACAATGTGAGGATTTAGAGACTGAAGACCAGAAGAGCCATTTGCATTATCAAATCCCCCCTCAATCACAATAAAACAGATATTCAGGCTACAAGAGCACCTACTGCATGCTTACCTCAAATCGTATTTTGCAACATCCTTGAAGATGTAAACTAAAATGTAATAGAGCAAAACAGCAGAATTTGTGAACAATTGAACACACAGGAGGAGATCTGAAGACACCCGAGATATCACTTACATTTCTGCGATAGCACAGCATTTTGTAAAGTCATCTGGTCTCCTTCACCTAGCAAATGCGACACACCAGAGAGACTTATTTTGGGCTAATCAGGCCCTTAGGCTATGTCTGTACTAGTAAATTAAGGCACAGACTCAGGTTGAAGCTCTGGTCTGTGATTATCCAGACTGCTTACTGTTTGTATGCTCCCCAGACAGAGGGGAGCATGTTTGAGGAAATACGCATGCCAAGGGCCATTTCCAATACAAAGTATAGTGGGGCTTTACCTGATTGGGGTTCATCCACCCACTACAATCCTCCAACATTACCCCATGAGGCTTTGCACATTTCACTTCCCCTTACTTTTTATCCCAGGGTGGACAATAAATTTTCTTAGCATCAGGCGACAGCACAGCCCTCACATTATTCCAGATGCTTCAGACTGAAAGACAGTATTATTCTTTTGTCTTGGGACCATGTGAAGCTAAGGTGTGGATGCAGCCAGGCCATGCCACTGTCCTAAGAGCCAGAGAATGGTCTCTGGCCTGTTTTGTTTAACAATATGTACAGATTAATGCAGTTTACTGTGTATTTCGGTCAATTCCAAATAGTGCTGGCTTCCTGCTCAGCTGGTTCACGAGTGCACCTTCTTCAGGACCAAGATTTTTCCCTCTGTTGTTTGAGAGTCCCAGGCCCTGATCTGAGCAAGACCTAAATATTAGGGATGCATGGTCAGCATATCGCATAAGTATTAGTATCACTGGTTTCTAGGGTAGTATTTTGAATGTAGCTGAGGGTTCTGCTTTAGCCTAACTCTTAGCTTCTCACGTCCATTCATCAAGAAATTATACAGTGACTTCAACATAACACCTCTGAGTTGAATCCCCTTAGTTTCATCTTTAATTTATGTAAATACCAAGCTGACATTCCCATCGTTAATGTTTATACTGTTACTTACTCTCTCATTGTTAACCTAATTGAGGAGCGTGAGATCCAAAAAAAGATTGCAGTGCTCACTTAAATATTTACACTACCAATGTAAGAGTCTTCTTTCAGAAAAGGATCTAGCAGCCACCAACATTTTTAATGTCATGTATCTGAAGGTGAAGATTACAGCTCTCTGCCACCTCTGAAACAGGGTCCTAGTGAGGTCCCTGCAGCTCAGCAGTGGCCAGTGTGCCAGCCCACTACACCATTTGTATTACATGGAAATATCTTTAAGATATCTTTTTAGGAACCTTTCTTTCACTGGTAACGTAAAGCTCTAAAGGAAACTAAATGGCTTTATCAGCACATGCTTCATCTGCAAATCAGAAGACATCACATCATTTGTCGTTATGCTTACATGAAACTATTAATGGTAAACCTGGAAAACAGGAACATCGCTGCTCATTTTGTGTCATATAAATGGCACACTTCTAATAGATTCCTAAGCTTTATCTCATATCTTGCTTTTTATCATGGGGAATGGGTAAGCTATGACTATCATTTCAAATCCAGGCTCAATAAAATTTTGTATTGTAATAGCATAACAAGAGTGGCAGGAAGGAAGTAAAGAATAAAAGTAATATCAGTAAGTTCCTTAAATTAAATCACATCTTATGCTTTCCAGATGGGAGGAGGACAGTAATTCCCACCTGGTTATAATTTTTACCTAGTCAATATAATTGAAAAGAGTACGAAAATATTGTGTATCTCTCCAGGCACAAGTGCTGAAATGAAACTGTTAGATAATTCTTACTTTTCAGCAAGAAACACCTCCTTTTCTGATGGCTACTCCAGTTGAAATATTTTTAGGCTAAAGAACTATACACGTATATAAGTCATTGCTGAACTAAGAATTAAAGTGGGCTGAAAATTAGCCTTTTATATTGCAATCATAAATAAAAGAACAGCATTGTTCTTCTAGAACATTTAGAGCTTTGGGGACTGTGCTTCTCAGGAGTCGGATAATTTATAACTTGAAAATCTCTGTCATGGAAACCTGCTTCAATGAATTTGCCTGCAATTTAAAATTAATAGTACATACAGTTAGTAAAATTTTACAAAGGTTTGGATTAATTATCTTAATTCTGCCTTTTCTACTATTTTGTTTAAAAAAAAAAAACCAAACAACAACAAAAAAACCCCACAAAACCAAACTTAGATCTAACAAGAGGTAAAAATTTACAGAGATATGATATACCTCCAGATTTCTAATTCTCCCAAATGATGGCCAACATCAAATAATTAAAAATTTAAGTCTACATTCCAAATGAAGAAAATGAGCAATAGCAATGCAGGAAGTTATGAGGCCAGTTTCTATGCAAAAGATTTGTAGTCTTTGTGGAAGTTCAGAGACACCTGTGCTCTAAGCAGGCATCAAGCCAAATCTCAAGTTTACAGTCTCATTTTTGTGTGCCATACTGATGATACACAGCAGTTTCCAGCTTTTCTAACTGGTCAGCTGAGATTTTCCCCAATGTGCCAGTCATGATCCACACTTGAGCTGCGTTCTCAGTGAGCCCTTTGGAGGTAATGAGGCCATCAAAAGCTGTGGAATTTATGTGGTCTCGAAGGTGCACTGCAGTCTGAGCCAGGCCAGAAGATGTCAGGCGGATAGGCACCTAGGGAAGGGGAACGATGTTGAAAATTGAATTGAGCCTGTGTCAGTGATGTACCCAAGAGGATACTGTATAAAAGAGGATGACAACTACCAAGGCGTATTCAAAAGAAAGGACCTTTTTGCTTATTTTGAGGGGATGGAAAAAGAGACCTGCCTAAGCCAAGGGTTCAGGACTGTAGATTGCAACTGGAGGCATGCCTGCCTATTCATCCTGAGTTAGATGGCTGGGTTAAGGAGAAGAGCCAAATAAGCCAAATAAGGCTTGCTTATTTGGACGTCATCATCCAAGGCAGGTTTCTCTTCCCAGACCTTTTAAAGATCAGTCAAATATTTCCTAACAGCTGTGGATTTTTTTGAGGGCATCAGAACAGGTTAGATGTTGTAACAGCGAGTATCACAACCCTTTTTGTGGTGCATATTCTCTTTGATTGTATTAACAGCGAGTGAGTAAAATTGATAACCAAATACTGTAAAAAAAATGTAATAGAAGGGTGTATGGAAAAATTAATAAATGAAACAGGCAGCTGTAATGTGTATCACAGTGAGTGACTTAAAGTAAATAATAAAGGCAATAAAATCACCAGTGCAATTTTTCCATTAATGTTATAATTAAAATAAAAGAATGGATCATGATACTTAATCTTAAATGTAATTAACATTAGTTGGCAAGGGTTGGCTGAATGATTCCTATTTATCAATGTGCCTCTACTATAAAAATGAAAGTGACAGAAAAATGAATCTTTGTCAGCCTGGTAGTCTGTCTTTGAGAATTAGTGTAGCTCCATTGGCACGAATGGACTCCACCTTATGCTAGGATCTGTGCGTCTGGGGAGCAGCCTTGCTGAAAGGGACCTGGGAGTCCTGGTGGACAGAAAGCTGAAGATGAGTCAGCAGAGCACCGTTGCATCAACAAAGCCAAATCAGACCCCAGGGCTGCATCTGCAGGGGCATTACTGACAGAGATAGAGACGTGATCATCCTATCTTCTCAGCACTCATCAGGTCACACCTGGAGTACTGTTTCCAGTTCTGCTCCCCACAATTCAAAGTAGACACAAACAGACTGGAGAGGGTCCAAAGAAGGGCCACGAAGATGATCAAAAGCTGCTCCATGAGAAAAGACAGAAGAGACAGAAGGCATTTGGTCTTTTCACCCCAGAGGAGAGAAAGTTCTGGACAACCTCATCACAGTATTCCAGTACTTAAACAGTGGTTACGAAGAAGATGGAAGCTCTCTCTGCACAAGGCACCACATGGAGAGAACAAAAGGTAACAGGTACAAATTGCACCAGGAGAAGTTTCACCTCAGTGTAAGAAAGAAATTATTTTACAGTGAGGACTATCAGTCACTGGAACAACCTTCCCAGGGACACGGTAGAGTCTTCATTGCTGGAAGTTTTCAAGATGCAATTGGAAGGGGTGCTAGATAATCTCATCTAGGCTCTGTTTCCCATGAAAGGTTGGACCAGAGAATCTTACAAAGTCTCTTCCAACCTGAGCTATCCTATGATTCTATTATTTGAAAGTCTAATCAAAAATCTCAAAATGTTTTCTGATAAATCATGTATCTGGATTACACTATGAAATCATGCTGCAAAGCAATGATAAAAACAATCCTACTTTGATAGAAATGAGGTACTCAACAATACTTGAAAAAAAAATAGTAAATTTGTGGTGAAAATGTGAATTGCATGTAGGTACGCTGGTCTTGAACAAAAACTAACATGTAGCAGGTTACTCATCATGTCTAACAGTGGCAATTTTTTTCCAGGGTGTATGTTTTTGGAGAATCATTTAAATAGCTGACAACTGAATCTTTTGAAATATCTGTGCACTGTTCTGAAGGACAAGCATCTTCTATAATCTGCCATGAAAAATATAAGCATATTTAAAGTTATCACGTAGTGTTCACTTAATGCATATTGAATATTAAAAGGATTTTCATTTTTAAAATATCTTACTGGGTTTTTTTTATTATTCTAAGTAGATTGAGGTCTCTTTATTTATCTTTATCTCATAGAAAAACAGATCATCCTTTCCCTATTTTCTACTAACTGAAAGTAGAAAGAATCCCCCAAAAAATGTGCTTTGGGCAAAAGTGACCCTTTTTTGACCAAATCTTCTTTCCTTTCTTAAAGAATTTTGCTTATGCCAAGTCTGATGTGATGGTGTTTGTAGCACAAAGCTATTTTTAAAGCTAGAGGGAATCTGGAGAAGCGATTTCATGCTATTGCTAAGAAAAGATTTGTCTTTTCTCATTCGTATAACAAATGCCTAGCAGATGTGAGAGGATTTTTCCCTCAGATTATAAATTATGATGTTCCTTCATAACCCATACGATAATAAGATGGCTGAATGAAACCTAAAATACACATCTACAGAATCCCATCTGTGTAGTACAACTCCCTCTTTCTAGTGTCTACATGTCAGGCAGGTGACTCACAGTCAATTAGCACCTCAGCACAGCAACCAGCCCCCGGCAGGTGGATGGGCAGGGAGAAGCCTCATGCTTCATTTGCAGTTCCTTTTGTCTTGCTGCTGAGTTGCACCTCAGAAGCTGACAAGCATGGACCTAGCAGGATTTTTTTTTTTTTTTGGCCTTTCCTCCCCCTGAATTCCTTTCGCTGTTAATCGACAGCGATTTTCAAGGACCCACCTACTGTTATTTTAAGAGTGCTGTCTATTTATATAAAACACAATCAGGGTTATATAGCTCTATATGCAGTTTCTTAAACTTGCATTAACTCAAACATGAATTGGCTTTTAAGATATTAGTTTTCTGATCATAAGGGAATAAGAACTTTGCAGCAAGCATGGAAAATTGGGCTTTGGTAGTAAAAAACAAAACAAAAGAGAGTAAGGGTAAAAAAAAACTGAACACTATATGGCAGTTCAATAACATTTTTTTTCCATAGTTGTCTCTCTCAAATGTTATTTCGCATAACAAGACACTTAATCACAGTTCATTGTAATTTTAGCTTTGCCTCAGTGCCATCTATGAAATATGTCCTCCTTAAGTATGTTTCCTCCCATTTTCATTCTTGTTCATGTTGTCTACTCCACAAAGCACTAAAAATACTAATTTTAAAAGACTTATTTTAAGAATGAACGATTAATATAGCATAAGCATAAATCAATCTGGTTTGCAGAGCTGAGAATCAGGGAGCCTGTCCACGTAATAATCAGATCATACATACAGTGCCTACGTAGAAACATAGTAACATATAAGTTCTGAGTACAAGAACAAAATTTTAGCTATTCCTACTTTAATTAGGAGCGTAGATCTCAAAGGTGTCTATTACAATGTACTATCAATTTTCTAACCAAGGCTTTTGTAGATTCTTCAGTTGTGATAAGCTGTCTTGCGTGGGTGTGCAGTCAGTAAAGCAGCAGCCAAGAGAAAGGCTACATGCAGGTTGCAGCTCAACAATACTATACTATCTCCCACTTAAAAATTCTTTATTCTGGACTAAAACCACCTCAATAACACAGTATGAAACTCCAACCCATTTTAAACTCATGATTCAAAATTACTCAAAATATTTGTGTAAGTTTAACATATATGTGGCTTCATCTGAGGTCAGGTATTGCCTGGCTGTTATGCTGTAAGTTTAGACCAAACCAGACATTATCTCTCCTCACATACCTGTTGTAGACAACCTGTTACCTCCTCCTGTCTGCTGCGCCCCTTGTGTCCTTTAGAATTTCTCCTGTTGCAGCTTGTGACCATTGCCTCTTCTCCTTTCAGCGTGCACTTCTGAGATGGCATTAGCTCTATCTTCCTCATAACCCACCTTTACACACTGAAGGAAGATGTCTGACAGAAGTAAGGAGATGTCTGACAAAGCCTGGAGGAGGACAGGGACACGGGCTGAGGAAGCAGGTCTTCTCCCTTTCAGCCATGTCTCACTGGTCTGACTCTCCATTAAGTTATTTCCAGTTACCTACCTAAAAAAGCTGTATTATAATGAAAGAAAGAGAGCAGCACTCCAGTGTCTGAGCTTTTTATCATAAGTGGGAGTTGAACTTGTTGAATCAACAAGGTTAAAATCGGGAGCCTCGAACTTGGAATCAAGGGTCCATCTAGATAACACAATGGACAAGAGAGACAAGGTCTCTAAGATGGCATCTACCTGTGATGGTACTTCCACAGGGTGTGCCCTGCACAAAGCCAGGCAGATGTATCAGGCTGTCTTGCAAGCTATTTAATTGCATCCATTAGGGTAAGTAATAAGTCTAATGAGCTCAGCCAGATTGTTTCCTGTTTCAAGATTAGCTTGATCATTACCAGTTTGATGATCTGTGCACAGCTCTTAAATTCCGCACAGATATACCTTAAAAGTCAGATCCTCAAAGGCATTTAGGTACTTAATTCCTATTTGGTAACATTGTGCAAGTTAAGCATCTAATTTTTTTTTTAGTTAGATATATCAATACTAGTAAGAAGTTCACCTGAAGGGCTACAGTCAGGATCTGTGACTGATTTCCAGCGTCAGACACTGAGGAGGGGAGCAGCTGGGAACACCTTTTTGGTAAACAAAAGCATGTGAAATGTACTTGCTGGAAAAGCTCCGGACTTTTTTTTCCTGCCAAACTTATTATATGTGGCAATAACATGAAACATTGTCCAGTGTATGTGCATGTGAAAAAAAAAAAAAAAGAAAAAAAAAAAAGAAAAAAAAAGCAGAGGAAGGAGGAACTGTGGGTCATTTTTCAAATATTATTTTTGTCCAAAAGCCTATTTACTGCTGGAAATAACTAAATATCTAGCAAGGGTGATCTGGTAGTTCAAAGGGGAGGAAGTGAATATGAACAGGGGAAAGAAAAGCCCCACAGCCACTCTCCATCTGGGCACTCCTATCCAAGCAGAAACCATCTCAGCACCCTGAAATATGACACGTACTCTAAGGAAAGTCCTTCCTTCAACTGGCATAGGTATAACGCTGTCTAGAAACTCCAGGCTGTCTCAGGCTGATTCCATGGACTGTTTCACTTCTGTAAGCTACAGCAACATTGTAAATCAGTTTATAAAATGGGCCTGGGACCAGAAGTGCTGAATTTGCCCCTGCGGGTAAGATCACCCATCTGTCTGATCAAGAATCCAATTCCTGAGAGTCATCAATATCAGGCATTTTGGAGGAAAGCAAGCATCAAAAGTAGAACAGTACTTGTGACCTTATATATGTATCGTCACCTTATATGTATATCATCACAGTTTCTGCTGATTCAGTATTAGCTTAATCTCTGAAGCACATGGTTCAACATGCTTTTAAAATTCTTCTTAAATTGTAGCAATATTAGAGACGTATGGGAAGAGTTTCCCCTGAAGGTATCCTTTTAAAACCACCTAGATAGCAGATTTGGAAGAAACATGTCATCTTTATGCGCGGGAACCCCCACATTTGAATTTGCCCGATTTAGGAATGCAAATCAACCTGTATCGACCGCATCCTTCGAGTCCATCGCAAGCCAGGACCGTGATACCCCCACGCTGTACCGCCGACCAGCACGCAAAACTGATGTACGCCCGGCAGAAATTAAAAAGGGTGGGGGTCTGGCTCGGGTTTTCCAAATACTGGGGAGCACAAAGGAGTCTTTTTTTTTTTTTTGGGTTTTTTTTTTTTTTTTTTTTTTTTTT